>VMDO01001421.1:0-209408 GCA_007922755.1 Pedetes capensis
CCAGGTCCTACTCCCTACTCTATCTTAGTCTGGAAGCTCAGCTGAAAACCTGTCTACCATGGGTAACCTTGCTCATGTCTGAGGTTACAGTGGCAGAGCTCTCAGCCTCATCGAAACACGCAAGCCCTCTCAGTACGGCAAACTGACAGACGTGTGGGGGCTCTGATGGTAAAATAATTAATACAAGAACGCATATATAGCATGAGAAAAAGAGAAGGGGAATCGAAAGAGGGAAGAGCGTAAGACAAGAAAGGAAGAAAATAAAAATAAAAAAGAAAATAAAAAACCTCACGCATACACGCTCCCATCCACGTATAAAATCGCTTGTAGTCAGGTGCAGTGGTATACACCTGCAATCCCAGCGGCTTGGTGGGTGGAGGCAAGAGAATCGCAAGCCCAAGAGCGAGGCCCTGTGTCAAAAAGTAAAAAAAATATGGGCTGGGGGCACAGCATGGCGGTCCAGCACCTACAAAGTGAATAGGCACAAGACCCTGGTTCAAACCCCCATACAAAACAACAAAAACAAACAAACAACAACAACAAAAAAAACCCCAGGAAACAAAAAACAATATCAAAACAAAAACAAAAACAAAACCATGCATAGACGCTCACAAATACATATAAAAACACTTCTAGTCAGGTGCAGTGATGCACACCTGCAATCCCAGCAGCTTGGGGGGCCGAGGCCGGAGGACCACAAGCACGAGATCAGAGGCAGTTTGTGCAACCCAGCAAGCCCCTTTCTCAAAAAGTAATAAAAATATTGGCTGGGGACGTAGCGTGGCGGTCCAGCACCTACAAAGCAAGCAGGCGCAAGACCCTGGATTCAAATCCCTATACAAAAAGAAAAAGAAAAGAAAAGAAAAAAAAAGAAAAAAAAAACTTGTATGTTTTGCAGGTGGAATTTGCACTTTGGGCACCCAGTTCCACCGCGTTAAGTTGATACTGCAGGAAGCAGTGCTCCCTCCAGAACTCAGGATGGCAGTGTTTTCACACAATCTGCAGGAGCAGTCTGTCTTAGTCTATAGAGATTTTGCCGATTATGTAGAAAATGGCGGATTGCCCCACAATGACCAAAGAGATGGTTCCATGAAATATTCTATGTCTATTGTATTGTTTGAGAAGCAGTGGAGCCTGTGGGGTCCTCCCTGGGGTTCTCCCTGTCCCAGGTAGTTCAGGCACCAATTCCCCAAATCAGAGATTTCCAGCCCAAAGCCTATAGCATGGAGGGAATATGGCTGCTATCGTGGATTTTTTTTTTTTAATTGCAAGGCTTTCCGCCCACTTGGGAGACCACTTGGGAGGACCAAATCCTCTTGTAGGCGGGATGATATTGGACCCCCTTGGAGAGAGTCTGTAGTAGGTCTGCCATGCATGGCGATTGCACTTGAAACTGTTCTTATTGTGTCTAATTGTCCCGCAAGACTCTGCCAAAAAGGAGCATTCTGTCCACATGGGGCTCAGCCGCCTCTGCAGACCTCACCTTTCTCCACAGTGCAGTGGATGACTTAGGATCCCCTCTAGTGTGTCTGGGATCCAGGCATATGTGTGCCCGTATGTCTGTGGAGATTGTGTCTGCATGACTGTCCCACCACAACAGGAGGGAGGGAGCCGCGTTTCAGCTCTGGATGCGTGCTGCTGGCACTGGTTTCCCAGTTCCCTCCGTGATTACTCCCCACACCCTCAAGTATCTACTCTCGTGGATCTGATCCCTATTTTCTCACGTGAGGGACCTACAACAGCCCAGCATCTCAGGTTGCGGGACGTATGTCCCTAAAGATGGCAATTCCGTGTGCCACGTCAAACTGACTCACCTGAAACTTGCAGTTTGTGTCCCGTGGGCAGGGTGAAAGTGTGATGTCAAGGTCGCATTCCGTGTTGGGTCCAGCTCCCGTGGGTGTGTGGGCAAAGTCCCCTCCAAGTCTCTGGGATTCTATCCTGCCATCTGCGTGAAGGCGAAATGGCAAATGGCAGTCCTGCTACTGATCTCTGTGTAGCTCCTCTGAAGCCAAATGCTTGATTTCAATGTCCATCCAGTTTCATCCTCTATCTCCCAATCTAAACTATTACTGTTTCTATCTATTCATTGTGAGTTCTAAACCCCTAATTGAGGCTTCCCTTTACTCTGGGACAGAAGGCGCGTCTATAGGAACTTAAAAAAATGTGTTCTGGTTGGGGCCTTAGGAAGCTGTGTTTGTTAGTTGGCTTTCCGCAGCTCTAACAAAATACCCAAGGGAAATCAACTTAAAGGAGGAAGGTTTGTTTTAGCTCATGCTTTCCAAAGCTTTAGTCCAAGGTTAGCTGGTTCCATTGCTCTGGACATGAGCCAAGGCAAAATATCATGGTGTTGGAACCATATGGCTGAGTTGGGGGCAAGATATACCCTTCAAGGACACACCCTTGGTGACCTAATTCTGCCAAATAGGCCCTCCTTCCTAATAGTCCATTCGTCTCTATATTTGAATTCATCCACTGATGAAGTGCTTTTGATCCAATCACCTCTGAACACTGCTGTGGGCCCAAGACTTCAACCCATGAGATTCTGGGGACACTTCCTATCCAAATTATAACATATGCCAACATGGCCAAACTATAAAATATGCCAAAATACTTAGCCTTCCTAGGCTGAAAATCTGAGATAATAAAGATTGTATCTTGACAGAGGGTGGTAAACAGGAGGAAAGGAAATAAAGAAGCCTCTGCAGCCATCAACCTCCCAACTGAGTCACCTGCTCCCCAGCCATTTGCTCCTTGGCCACCTGTAATGTAAATGTCAGTGTAAGCCTCCTCTGAGGCAAAGGCTTTGATCTGGTGGTCAGCACTTCCCTGATAGATAACACCCTTGCAAATAGCATAGTTGCAAGAAAAAGAAAACTCCATTCATCCAGGAAGGATGATAAAGATTGTGAGACATGCACCAACCTGTAACAATTGAGTTGGACATTGCTCAGTGAATTCTACTTCCTTGTCAAGATGGGTAGCTGCCTAGATTCCTGACCTTTTTAAATGCCTGCCTCTGAGCCCAGTCCTTTAAAGGCACTGTGAATTCATTAACCCATTCCAAGTATAGTCTTCCAGTATAAAACACTTCTTTCCTCTCCTCACCCACTATAAAAATCACATTTGATCTCAGCTCTTTGCAGCAGTAGCCCTTTACTCCTGCTCACCTTCATATCTCGAAGGTGTATTATCTTCAGTAATCTGTGTCTGTGTCATCTATCTTTAAGAACAATCTATACTTTCCACTATAATTTCTGTGTCTCATATAAATTCTTTCATATGAGAAACACAAATGATCATTACCTGCTGCCACAGGGGATGTAATGACTGCTGCCATGGAGGGATTTACTGCTACTGGCAAGACCTGTCTATCACTGGCCTCCCAGCTCCACACTCCAGACTATTTCCCTGGTAACAATCTCACCAAATCATTTGAATATTACCACGGACATGTACTGTTTTCAGTTTTCCAGCTTCCTTCTTTGGTGCCTCCTCAATTTTCTTTTGTAAAACTATAGATCCCAGATCTCCTGGAGCCCACCTTACTCCTTTTTGTGCTCTGCCTCACTCCCTTTTATGCAGCTATTTTGGAAGGACTGCCCTGGGTCTACAACAGCACACTGTGCCTATATCTCCAAAGAACAGAAAGTGCCTGGGTGCCTGGGGATGTATAGCATCCCCTCCCCTACTCCACCCAGTAAAAGCCCATAGCCAAAACCAATGGGTAGAGGACTGTAAGAACTTGGGGTCACTCTGAGATCCACTTAGGCCCTGGGGCTCTCATGTAGGACCAAAGCCACCCTCAGCATAACTTTTCCTGAGATTGCCACTCTCTCCAGGTTCACTTTCCCCTCTTTATGGTCCTACCTCCCAGTACCTTTATTGGTTCCCACCTGCAGCACTTACAGCATCATTAGCACACATATTTCATCCCAGAGCATACTTCTGGGGAACAGGAACTAGTAGAAGAACTATTGTTCCCTAATCATAAATAGTCTCAGTGGGACTGTCAATCATGTGCCCAAATACCATGGGCCAAGAGTGGCCTGTAACCAAAAGCACCAGTTAGACTTTCTTACCCAGGCATTTGCCTCTTGATCAGTTGATTCAGGACAAGAAACTAGTTCCCATGGTGGTGACTTGCCACTCCCCACTCATCCCTACACACAGATCCCATGTCCTTCTGCAGGCTTCTTTTAGTTTTCCTTCACTTCTCTGAGCTGGCTGATAAACTTACAATAAATTATTTTTTACTTTGTATTACCCAGAGTTCCCAACTAACACAGAAATCAAATAAAATAAAGAAGAAGGGTTTTGTCCACTGTGAGTACTAGTCTGTGTGTGCATCCTCCCCCTTGGTGCTGTTTTGCTCTTCGTGTAATGCTTATTTGACATAACTGAAGAACACCTACACTTCATTTCTCCCTACTTTACCTGTGCATTTAAGTTTCTACAGTTGACAGCTGAACTTGCTGAAACAACCAAAGACAGCAGTGCACATGTGTCAGTATTTTGTTTATTGATGCCAGTATTAGCATTTCTAGAAACATAATAAGGTATCGCAGATATCTGCACTTTATATTCATGAACTTATCAATTTTTGGCATAGTTTCCAGGAGCATATTGGTACTTAGAGTAAAAGTGACTGATACAGTTTCTAATCATATACACAAAAAATCACAATTAGCTAGCTTCTCATACTTCCATCAATATTTCCTATTATCCAGTCTAATATCTGGCTTTATAAGCAACTGTAATTTACAGTGGGCTTTTGTCAGTAAAAATATGAATAATAACTTTTCTTTTTGAGACAAGATGTTTCTATGTATCTCAGGCTGGCCCAAATCCATGATCTTCCTGCCTCAATACCGTGAGTGCTAGATTATAAGCATACACCACCATACCTGGCTAACAGAAAGTCACATAAAGTATTCGTTTTCTTTTTCTTTTTGTTTTTTTCTTTTTGTTTTTTACTTTTTTTTTTCAGTACTGGGGATTGAACCCAGGGTCTTGCACATTAAATGCAAGCACTCTACCACTGGGTCACACCCTCAGCCTGTGAATGACAAAAACATTTATCTTTTGTAGTTTATCACCTGATTTTTAAGATGATCCTCAAGACACTTTTATGAAATTAGCTTCAGTAGAGATGAGAAAATAAGAGCTTTTCAGATGAGAAAAATAGAATCTAGAAAGCATAAGATATATTTAAATACAAGTATCAAGTGGCACTACATTTTTATCTTTCAGTCTCTTCTGAATTAACTATCTATTTGGTTAATCTATTTCTGCATAGCAAAATATCCCAAAACATTGTACATAACACTAAAATGTGCCAGGATCTATTATGTTTCTGGGGGGTCCAATGCCTTGTTTGGTAATCCTCACTTGTATTCTCTCCTATTGTTTCAGTCAGATACCCATGGTAACTGGAGATACATGAAGATTTGACTGGCTTGGACATCCAAGACTGTTTCTATTTTCATTTTCCTGGTGACTGGACTGGGATAAAAGCTCCTGTTCCTCCTCCTCCTCCTCCTCCTCCTCCTTCTTCTTCTTCTTCCTCTCTCTCTCTTTCTCTCTCTCTCTCTCTCTCTTTCTTTTTCTCCCTTTGTATAGTTTTCACTGCACAACATTACTATGCAGATATCTTGAAATTCTTCACACCATGATCTATAAGTGCTAATATACAAAGGAAGAGAAAATAGAACTTACTAGTCTCTTGCCCCTGGACCCTGGAATACAGTAGAATACTTCTATTGTTTCCGATTTGTCAAAAGAGTCACAAGGATTTCCCATACTGAGAAGATGAACACAGTTTCCACCTTTTAATGAGATGAGTGTCAAACAATGCGAGACCTCCTTTAATCCTCCAAGTCATCTTAAACTCTATGGTTAGAATTTGAAGTCAGTAAGCATTTTCATAAGAACTTGGAAAAGTTTAACATCAACAGTAACTTTTCCCAGAATTGAAATTCAGAAAGAAAAGAAGTCATTTATATGGGAATCCCTTTTTCAACTGTAGGAATTATACTTTCTTGTCCTGATGACAGTTGATAGATTTACTTTTTGCTTTATAATGGATTTTTAGGATGTGGACAAGAAACTGCATGGCTTTAAACTAAATAGGCCTTCCTTTTGTAGGGAAAAATTGGGAGGAAATTGGCAAAAACTCCCAAACTGGGAAAACAGCTTTTGAATATCTAGTTTGTAAATTAGAAATCTAGGTAAAATGAAAGTAACTTGGTTGCACATTTGTACAAAACCCTTACTGATTGGACAATCGGACTGAAAGCTGATTGGCTCAGGCCATTCCGTGGGCAAGCTATATAAGGAGCTGTGCTGCTGCAGCTCACCCTTTTAAGCCCTTTTGCCCTTTTCTGCCTTTTTGCCCAGACCATCGGCTAAGCAAGACCTTCTCGCACACTCCTGCCTGGACCACCGATGAGGAAACAGATTTCCTGCTCTTTCCCGGATCTTCGCTGAGGAAAGAACGCTCTTCCGTCATGACCATCAAGGAAAGAACCCGCTCTCCGTTTGATCACTGAGGAAGCAACAGCTGTCTCCTCATGACCAATGAGACCACCAACATGGGTGTTTACCCCTGGAAGGAAAAAGCTCCTGAGGCTTTTCCTTTCTCCCATCTCTGCTGGCATCCTGAGGACCACAGGAGTCCACACACTCACCTGAGGGTCCTGAGTGAATTATGTTTAGTATCTATGTGCATGGTGGCACCACCCATCTGAACCCCCAGGCCGGACAGAGAGGCGCACACCCTACACCTTTCTATGTCAAAAATAGAAATGTATACTGAATTATATCTTCCTAAAATGCATCTAAAATCTGCAAATTCAAGGGAACTTTTTTTTTTCAAATTGGGCAGCTACTTCTTGATGTTTTGTTATTGTCTTCATGATTAAAGGGGGCAGACTATAGATTCCACTTTCTTAGTCTCACATAGCTAAGCTGAAGAGAATAGATTCTGACAAATCCAAGAAAAACAAGGATGTTATTTTCTCTAGTATTTTTCTTTGGGAGTGGTTTTATTTCATTTTGTTTCACTTCTGTAAGCAGCTATGGCATAATTTCCATATGGTAAATATAGATTTAATGATGAAGATGACAAAAGATGTGAGTGTTTCTTAATAAGAATAGGAATTCCTCTAGCTTCCTATGAATTAATGTGACAAGTGGTGGGCTAATGAGTTGGTTAGTTATAATTCTGTACTACTACAACCAAAGCTATGGATTTAGCTCCTCAGTGTTCCTATTTGTCAAGAAAGACCATGTCGCATGAATACACTACTTCAGCTAAGGGCAAAGTATCTGGTGCAAGACTGCCTGAATTCTAATTGCTTTGCTTAGTAGCTGTACAACTTTTAACAAGTTATTCAGCTTCTCTGTACCTGTATTTGCTCTTCTGTGATATACAGATATGTAATAACTATTTCATAAGGTCCTAAGATTTACCATATATTCTTTTTGTTGTTGTTGTTGTTGTTGTTGTTGTTGTTGTTGTTTTTGGTACTAGGGGTTGAACCCAGGGCCACATGCCTGCATGCTTTGCAAGTGCTGGGCCACCAAGTTGCACCCCCATCCCATTTTTTTTTTACTTTTTGAGACAGGGTCTTGCTAAATTACACAGACTGCCTCTGGTCTCAAACTTGTGATCTGCCGCAAACAGACAGCTGCAGCCTAAAATCCAGGGATTCTGGAAGGCAGATGAGGAGTCAGCGATGGGTAACAGACACAGCAGCTTGGAGGCAGTGACCTTGTTCTGTTTATTTCCAGATAACCCAGCCTTTTTATACAGAATTACAATTCACTAAATCTTATGAAAGGTCAGAAAAAGGTCAAGGAAGTTGGTTGCATTGATGGAATCACCTGATCAATTGTCACATGAGTGTCAGGTGGTAGTCAAAGTGGAAGAGGAACTCAGAGACAAATTGTGTTTATTTCAAAGAAATAAACCAAGACGATCTGATCATCTACATTTCCTGTAACAATTGATTATTCTTAACTTTATGCAAGAATTTAGGGCTGTTAACTGTCACCTGTGTGTCACCCCATTGAATCTGTTGTTATGACAAATGGGTGCTTTTGCTTACTGTAGAACCGTTGGTATAAAGGCTTTTGTTTAAGTAGTTTACACTGTTGGAAGTCATTCAGGGATTTCTCATTCAAGAAAGCCCGAGGCTTGTCAACTCCCAATCTGAATTAGCATTGCCCACAAAGCCAGATTATATATTTTTCATTAATATTTAAGAAAAAGAAAAGATGAGGCTCCAAGTCCCGTTGCATGAAGAGACCTTCTTTTTGGAGGTACTATTCCCTTTTCAGAAGACTTTCCCTCTGAGGCTTAGGAGGTACTCTTCCTCTTCTGGTGGACTTTCCCTCCAATGCCTTTTTAAAGATATTCTTCCTCATGTGGGGACTCTGTTTACCCATCATGAGTGGACATGGGTGTCCTGTCCTGTCTCCTGTCTCCTCCCCCCAAGACGCTGGGATTACAGGCTTGCACCATGGGACCCGGCACCAAATTACCATGCATTCTTGAATATAATCTGCACCCCTTCAGCATTTTTATAAAGGATGTGGATTGGATTGGAGAATATACAGTAATTACTTTGCTATATATAAGGTGTTCAGAGAAGTGCAGGACCATCTTAAGCACTCAGTAGTCATTAGCAGGGGTTCAAGTTGGCAATTACTCTGCTTCATGACTTTAGGCTTGCCCTAACTCTTTCCATAAATTGAAGGCACAGAGAATGAAAAAGTTGGGAAAGACTTTGCTGAGAAAATTGCCATCAGCTGAAGATAGGTTTAACAATTATAGATTAACATAAGACTATAAATTAACTCCCATCCAAGACTCTGACTCTTCCACCAAAACCCAGCCCTTTACAGGTCCCAACCACTACAGATAGAGCATTTTAGTGACCTGGAAAAGAGCTAAAAGCAAAGTATTGACCATGAATGATATTTCATGCAGGGGCACACTCAGAGGAATCTCTCCTAGACTGACAGGAAGATAGTGATCACTCTTCATTGCCTAAGCCCAGCTCTCTAGCTTACCAAAAAGTTGATTCTCCACTAAATGGAATTCCTTTGAGGACCAGAGATGGGCTAATGTCTACTCTAGATTCAGAGTCTGAAAAAACAGTTAATTACTCTTCATATTAAACAGCCACTTTTGTTTGTTTTAATTTTCCCCTAATTTTTCTTTTATTGAGAAATATCATCATAAACAGAACATTTAATCAGTAAAGCCCCCTCTCCATTTTAATCCCAGGCAAAAGGCATAATACTGCTGAGGACAGCCCATCCAAAGAGCAATGCTGATTTTCATCTGTACACTGTCTGTAACTCACAAGCCCAAGGGATGGCAGCAAATGTTAATAGGAAGGACTGAGCTTATTATAATTAAGTGCAACTTTTAGATTGTTCATAGCAAAAAATAGCCACAAAAAGTTTGAATTAGGGGAGGATTAGCTCTCCCCCCACCACTTTGTTATTTGGTTATTAAAATTAATGTCTCATACCAAAATCTTCCATCTTACAGCCATGCATGCAGTCACAAAGCAGCTGCTATAAACTGAGTCCTATGCTTAGTTTCATAGCTGAGTCTTTTAAAATGCTCTGACCACACATGATGTGAAATTTTCAATTGTGGCAGACACAGTAAACTTTCCAGAGACAGGATTTGGTGGCTTAGACTCGAAGACAGATCATCAGAATGGTTTCTAAACAAATGGCCAAGCAGGGCAGGACTAAGTCAGGTCAGGTGTGCTAAGGGGGTTATTCCTTCTCTGGTGACTGCCTTGCTTTGGCTAGACCCTAGGAGTGAGGGACTCAAATTCTGCTAGCATGCCTCATCATAATACAGACCCTAGAGGGGGGTATTTAAAAATCAAGCCAGCCCAACACAGTGGCACACACTTGTTATCCCAGTAACTTTGGAGGTGGAGGCAGGAGGATCGCAAGGTCAGGGCCATAGGCAGTCTGCATAACTTAGTGAGACCTGGCCTCAAAATAAAAAGTAAGAAATGGGCTGGATACAGCTCAGTGATGGAGCACTTGCAAAGCTGTGTGGAGCCCGGGGTTCAACCACAAGTACTGCAAAAAATATAAAATAAAAATAAATTTAAAAATTAAAATCAAGCCAAAGATAGCCATTTTTAACATTTATTAGATTGCCCTCCAGTCGTGGTGTTGTATGTCAGTAACCAACAAGCTGGGGTTGATGAGGCAGGAGGATCACGAGTTTAAGGACAGCCTGGGTAACATTTTGCCTGTATCTGTACCACTGTGGTGTCTGATCCTGTCTGATCTCAGAAACTAAGCAGGGTCAGGCCTGGTTATTACTTGGATGGAAGACCGCCTGGGAACACCAGGTGCTATAGGCTTAGGAGAAGGACCTGGCAATCCATTCAGCTCCCCTCCCCCCAAACAATCAGCCATTGAAAATCCTTCAGCCATTGAAAAACCCTGTGAATAACAGAGAAGCCCTGACAATAGTGTTTCGTCTGTTGTACATAGGGTCGCTATGAGTCAGATACCAACTCTATAGCACCTAACAACAATAACAAGGGCTCTGGAAAATAAGTAAATTCCCTTGGAATATCATCCTTTTTGATATAATACAAGCTAACTACCCAGGGACTATGAATTCTTGATTTGAGCAACAGGGTAGAAAGCTAAATTTTAAACCAACTAGAATATCCATTATGTTACATCATTTATGCTGAAGCATAGTACAGCATAGCATTTTAAAGCAAAGTACAGGCACGGTAACAAATGTGAGTATCCCAGGAGGGTATCAGGTATATGTTGGCCTCAAAGAGATCTCCAGAAAAAAATAGAGAGATGATATATAGAGAACACCCTCTACCTTCTTTCCTACAAAGTCCACTTCTACCTCCTGCTTCACATCTGGGTCTGTTCTGCTGAGGTGTAACTGCTGACCATTACTTATTAATGTTTGGAATCCAAAGCTGCCAGGCATCCCCCGTCTCCTGATATTCCTTTCTTCTATTCATTCCCTGGAGGACAAGGAATGCATTTCCCATTATGGAGTGTGGACAACTTGTACTCTAAAATTTGGTAAGCTCCTACTTACTCAGACATGTGGTTATTGGTTTTTCTCTTTGCTCCTAATTCTTAGCTCTTCCTCAAGGAAGGGAATGTACAAAAGGACTCACCAATGTGTCAAGTGGTTTGACTGCATTATTTGTGAATATTCTGCTCCCAAGGTAGGGAGTTGGGCACTGTACAGGCACTGGTTCATCTGGTATCTGTATTTATTTTTATATCCTACCTACTTATTCAAAGAAAAAATTATTTACCTGTGCATCTCTATGGTTTCTATTGCCATGGAAGCCAAAAGACTCTATTGCAAAGTAAAGAGGGAGAAAAAGGAAGGAGAGAGAGAGACAGAAACAGAGACAGATAGAGGAGAAAGAGAGAAACAGGATTATGGAGAATATTTGCAGGCCCCTGGAGAAATATTTCATATAACTAAGACTTTGGATGGGTAGGACTCACCTGTAGGGGGGTCAGTTGGCTGTCTCTTGACTCATCTTGAAGAATAATGAGACAAGATGAAATGTTGGAAAGGTAATTAGAATTCTATGGAAGCTGAGCTCACATCTTTCTAGGTTGGTGTCTTTTAAAAAATCGTGGTTCCTCACCTGCTTAATTAAAGATTGGAATGACTTGCCTCCACAAATCATTTCTGCTACCCAAAGAGGCAATGATGGCTGTGGTAGTGCAGGGTACCAGGGCCACACTAAATTCCCTGGAGCTGAAATGGAATGCTATTTAATGGAGCACTAGAAGGAAATTTTCTATGCTGAGAGTTATATTTCACTCTACAGTTGTAGGGAGCAGAGCAAGTTCCAGCTGATGCTTTAAACTGGCTGGTTTTCTCTCTCAAAGTTGAGCTGAAAGAGAATTTTATGCAGAATGACAAGGACTGAATGGCTTGAATTATCACCTAGGTGATCAATTGTCATGCTAGATTGTCTCTGAGGGACTAACCAATGAAGCTTTCCTTTAATTTTCACAGTGTGTTTTCAGAAGTGGACCTGTAATGAGTATGGATACTCCATTTCCCAGGACAGGGTCACTGAGGCCCAGAGGGAAAGGGACATTTTCAGAATCACATACCAAATGAATGACAGAAATGAAAAGAGACAAAAATAACATGCTGAATTTTGGATAGAATGAAGATCAGGGTTTTCATTTCCTGAGCAACTCTGGCTTGAGTACAAGAAATTAACAAAAAACGTATTGGCTCCTGTAATCCTCTCCCTTTGTTTCACTAGAGCATTTCTGGGTGGGGACAATACTCTGTGGCTGGTCACTTTCAAACTGGGTTGAGCACGGGCTTCTCATGGGAATTATCTAGTATAATCACCTTTACACTCTTACAATGTTGGTGGAATATTAAGGTCTAAAGCATTGCCCACATTGTGCAACTACCAGAATGTCATCACCTACATTCACAAGCTCTGTCACATTTTCTCTCTCTGCTTCAAGTCTTCTTTGATTCATCCCCAAGGGTTTTCTCCAGGTCTTCTTGACAGCATTCTCTCAGTAGCCAAAATCTAGTGAGTCTTTCTTGAGTCAGGTCTCAGATCTGACCTTCTTTTTGAGATGTCTATTTGCATGCATCCCACACATGTCTGTCAGTTTGCTGCACTGTGGGGGCTTGCATGTTGCAATGAGGCTGAAATTTATGCCACCGATATCTCAGATACCAGCAGGGTCACCCATGGTGGACAGGTTTCGGCTGAGCTTCCAGACTAGGATAGACTGGCAAACCACTCTCAAAACAACTAGCCATTGAAAAACCATATGAATAGAACATAACACTGTCAGACATAGTGCCAAAAATGAGCCCTCCAGGTTGGAAGGGACTAAAAAGACTACTGGGGAAGAGTTGCCTCCTCAAAGTAGAGTCTACCTTGATGACAGAAATGGAGTAAAGCCCCAAGGGCCTCCATTTGCTGATATGGCATGACTCAAAATGATGAGAAACAACTATACACATCCATTAATAATTGCATTAATTGGATTAATAATTGGAACATGGAATGTGCATAGTATAGATATAAGAAAGTCAGAAATTAACAATTAGAAATCATTAAAACAGAAGAGGGGCACATAAACATTGACATTCTAGGCATCAGTGAACTAAAGTGGACGTGCATGGGCCATTTTGAGTCAGATAATCATATGGTCTACTATGCTGGGAATGACAAAATAAAGAGAAATGGGGTCCCATTCATCATCAAAAAAGGACATCAGGACATCTCAAGATATGTCCTGAAATACAGTACCATCAGTGACAGAATAATATCTATAGATCTACAAGGAAGGCCAGTTAATATGACTATTATTCAAATTTATGCATCCACCACCAAGGCCACAAATGAAGATAGGGTAAATTTCTACCACCTTCTGCAATATATTGAACCACAGTCAAGATGTACTGATAATTACTGGTGACTGGAATACAAAAGTTGGAAACAAAGAAGATGGCTCAATAGTTGGAAAATATGGTCTTGGCGACAGAAATGATGCTGAAGATTGTATGATAGAATTTTGTCACACCAATGAACTTTTCATAGCAAATACATTTTTTCACCAGCATGAATGGTGACTATACTCATGGATATCACCAGATGGAACATACAGGAACCAAATTGATTACCTTTGTGGAAAGAAATGATGGAAAATCTCTATATCAAATGTCAGAACAAGACCAGGTTCTGATTGTGAAGCAGACCATCAACTTCTCATATGCAAGTTCAAATTGAAATGGAAAAAAATTAGAACAAGTATACAAGAGCCAACATGCAACCTTGAGTATATCACACTGGAATTCAGAAACCATCTCATGAACAGGTTTCATGCATTAGACACAAATGATACAAGACTAGACAAGCTATCCAATGACATCAAAGATATCATTTATGAAGAAAGAAAAAGGTTCTTAAAAAGACAGTAAAAAAGAAAAGACCAAATTACATGTCAAAAGAGACTCTGAAATTGCCCTTGAACATAGAGCAGCTAAAGTAAAAGTAAGACATGATGAAGTTAAGGAACTAAACAAAAGATTGCAAAGGACAGATAGAGAAGTCAAAAAAGAATATTATAATGACATGTACAAAGAGCTGGAGAAAGAAAACCAAAAAGGAAAAATATGTTCTGTGTTTTTCAAGCTTAAGGAAGTGAAGAAATATTTAAGCCTCGAGTGGTAATAATAAAAGATTCTATAAGGAAAATATTAAATGATGCAGGAAACATCAAAAAGGATGGAAGGAATACAGAGTCATTATACCAAAAAGAATTGAAAGATGACCAACCATATCAAGAGGTTGCATATGAAGAGGAACCAATGGTATTGAAGGATGAAATGGAAGCTTCCTTGGAGGAATTGGTGAAACACAAGGCTCCAGGAATTGATGGGAGACCAATAGAGATGTTTCAACATACAGACGCAACAATGGAGGTGCTAACCCATTTATGCCAACAGATTTGGAAAACAGCTACCAGGCCAACTTGCTGGAAGAGAAAGATATTTGTGCCTATTCCCCCAAAATGGGATCCAGCTGAATGTGGAAACTATCAGACAGTATGATTAATATCACACCCAAGCAAAATTTTACTAGAGATCATTCAAAAGAAAATGCAGCAGTATATAGATAGAGAATTGTCCAAAACTCAAGCTGGATTCAGGAGAGGGCAGAGAACTAGAGAAATCATTGCTAATGTCAAACAGATATTAGCCAAAAGCAGAGAATATCAAAAAGATGTCTATCTATATTGTCAAGGCATTTGACTGTGTGGATCATAACGAATTATGGGTAACACTTTGAAAAAGGGAATATCAGAACACCTAATTGTACTCATGAGGAATCTTCACATGAACTAAGAGGCAGTTGTTTGAATAGAAGAAGGAAACACTGCCCGATTTAAAGTTGAGGAAGGTGTATGTCAGGGCTGTATACTTTCACCATATCTCTTCAATTTATATGCTGACCAAATAATCCAAGAAGCTGGATTTTATGAGGAAGAACACAGCATCAGGACTGGAGGAAGACTCATTAATAACCTGTGTTATGCAGATGACACAACTCTGCTTGCTGAAAGTGAAGAGGCTTTAAAACATTTACTGATGAAGATAAAAGAACATACCCTACAGTATGGATTGCAACTGAACATCAACAAAACAAAATCCTTACAACTGAGTCAGTATGTAACTTTATAATAAATGGAGAAAAGGTTGCAGTTGTCCATGATTTTACTTTACTTGGCTCCACAATCAGCACCCATGGAAGCAGCAGATAAGAAATCAAAAGACACATTGCTTTGGGAAGAGCTGTGGCAAAAGATTTCTTTAGAGTATGGAAAGGTAAATATGTCCCCTTGAAGAGGAATGTGCACCCGACTCATGCCATAGTATTTTCAGTCACATCATATGGTTGTGAAAGGTGGGCACTGAACAAGGGAGACAGAGGAAGAATTGATGCTTTTGAATTATGGTGCTTGAGGCAATTATTGAATATACCATGGACTACCAAAAGAACCTACAGATCTGTCCTAGAAAAAGTCCAAACAGAATGTTCCTTGGAAGCAAGGATGGCTAGAGTGCATCTTACATATCTTGGACATGTAGTCAGAAGGGACCAATCCCTGGGGAAGGACATCATGTTTGGGAGATTGGCAGGTCAATGAAAAAAAGGAAGATTCTGTACTAGATGGATTGACCCCGTGTCTGCAACAATGGGCTTAAACAGATATAATTTCATGTGCCAGGCACAGAATCGGGGAATATTTCATTCAGCTGTACATAAGGTCACTATGAGTCAGCTTCTTCTTGACGGCACCTAACAACAACATTTACATGCATAATGCCACCAAGAATATCAATGTTTTTTCAGTTTTGAGCCACATTTTGGATTTTACTTAGAATATGTGCAGAATATAAATATTTTTCATATGGTATATGGGCCAATTTATCACTCGGGAGGAGAAATGTTGCACATGAAAAATTTTGGAGCTAGAAATTGGCTGCTTGATTCTTGTGGGTGTTTTCACTAATTTATTTAATATGGATGTATTAAGAAATATATAAATAACAGTTTGGTGATAAGAAAATAATACTATAGTCTGTCTCCTCAAGGAGTTTATACTCTGACTAGAAGGGAAATTATTATAAAGTAAATATTATGAATCAAATAAAATGAACAATATGGATTCTCGATAGGCGTTTAAAGGCACAGAGAATAGAGAAGATTTCACAGAGGAAATTGCTATCAGCTGAAGATAGGTGAAAAGATAATAGAATTAATATAAGATCACTTATGTAAATTAGAAATACACACATAAATACCACTTTTTTCAGTACTCAGGAGTTGAACCCAGGGCTTCACATATACTTTGCAAGTCTCTACCATCCACTTGTACCTCCAGGCCATGTTTTCCTTTTTTTTTTTTTCTTGAGACAAGATCTACATTACAGAAGCTGCTTTTGGTCTCAAATTCACAATCTTCTTGCCTCAGCCTCCTAAACTGCGGGGATTATAAGCATGCACTATAGCTTCTGGCTAAATAACAATATTTTTCAAGGATACATGTTCAGTTTCTCACAATAAATGCATCAGTGTGGATACCTTTGAGTAGGGAGAAAAGAAAAAGGGAGTGAATATGAGGGTAAACAGGAAATACAACAAGAGGAAATGGTTGCTCATATTAACAATTAAAATATACTAGGAAATACAAATAACTCAGTGTCCTACTTAATTTTCAATTTCAATGGGAATAAGAGGAAGAAAAACAAAATAAATGGAAAAAAAACAAGAAAACAACAAATTCCACTCAAAAAGCCAAGTATTAAGAGAGTGGCTAGAACTATGTATAAGTAAGATCTGAAAGATGGAGCAAAGAGTTGTGATCACTTCAGAGGCGTAGTAGCATTGGGCTGTTGTTCTAGAACAAACGTGTGCAAACAAAGGAGCCCATCCTTGAACTAGGTGAGGCCACTCATGACTTCATTTTAAGATTAACTAAATTTTTCAAAGCTGATGCAGGAGACACCATTAAAGGAATTAGCAGAGGATTATTTGTCCTAAAGAAGTAAAAATGGAAACATCTGGTTTGTATTCAGGAACATCTGAGCCACCGAGTCTTCCCATGAGGACAGAGCTGCCCCACCAAAGTGGCTGCCCTGTTCTTGTCACTGGAGACTCTATGAGTCTCATGTTTTACTCGGATAATCGAAACTTTCTTAAAGCGACAATCCCATTGGAAAATGAAATAAGTATCTACATTCATGAGGCAAAGATACCAAGAAGGCATCTCCTCACTGATTGACTGAGGTCTTACATACCAGAAGAGATACATATTGAAAGCAAATTCTCCTGGTTGAGAACATGCACAAGTAATACATAGAAAAGCAAATTAGACTGTTTTCATAGCCCTTGTTAATTGTAAGGTTTGAACAAAAGGGGGAGCAATCTTCAGAGGAACAGAGTTAACAGTTTGCATAGAAAGAAGAGAAGATATTTAACATAATGAAGCAGTTCACACAATTATGAAGGTCATTGAACCCCAAGATCTGTTGTAAGGAAACTAGAGACCCAAGGAGATGATGGTGCAGTTCCAGTCTAAATCCCAGAGGACTCAAGAACCAGAATGAGTTTATGTTACAATTCAAGACCAAAATAGGAAGAAACTGATGTCCCAGTGCAAGACATTCAGGCCAGAGACCATTTCTTCTCACTGCAGGAAGCTCAGCCTTTTTGCTCTAGTCAGACTTCAACTGATTGGATGAGGCCTACTCACACCAGACAGGCCAACAAACTCAATGTGACTTCTACTCTCATCAAGAAACACCCTCACAGACACATCCAGAATAATGTTTGACCAAATATCTGGACACCTCGTGGCCCAGCCAAGTTGGTCCATGTAAATAAGCATTGCGAGTCCACTGCTTCTCAACTTAGCACTATACACAACTCCTTAAACCACACTTGTTGTTGTTGTTGTTAATTATCAAATAAAGACAGTAACAAAGTTTTGTTTTGTATTGTTTTGTTAAGAGAGATAAAGATACAAAGTTACAGGGAACCAAAAAGGGAAGAAAAGAATTTAAGAAAAAAATAATTAAAGGAAAAAATAATACAGCAAATACCAGAAATAACACATAAACCATGGTGCTGAAGACAAATTTCCTGGAAACTACTAGTCTCACAGAAGCAGCAGGTTTGGGAAACCCTGGCTCTTGCTGTGGGTTATCTTGGAAAGAGCTTGTTCTTTGAAACCAACAAATGTGGGTTTCAATCTCATCCTTAGTCCTTATCGGCAATGTGACCTTGAATGACTCCATAAATCATTGTCTTTGATATAGCACCATGGCCTCAGAGGTAGGACAAAAATAATAGTATATTCTATTCAGAATTGTTTGTAAAATTCAATAAAAATAATGTGGGAAACATACTCTTTTAGTTGTTTTGGTGTATCATAACAAAAGACCATAGACTATGTGGTTTAAACAATAGACATTTACTTTTCGCAGTTAAGGAGACTGGTAAGTACAACATCAAGATGACAGCTTTCTTCCAGGCTTATAGATAGCAGAGAGAGAAAGAGAGAGAGAGAGAGAGAGAAAGAGAGGAGAGAGAGCACACTAGTGCACTAGGTCTCTACTGTGTCTTCCAGTAATGACACTAACCGTATTATATCAAGTCCCTCCTTTGTGACGTGTTTTTTGGCCCTGGTGGGCTGAACCCAGGGCCTTATGAATATTAACCAAGGGCTCTATCACTGACCCATTCCCCCCAGTCCATTTTGTCTTTCTATTTTTTATTTTGAGATAGGATCTTGTTAACTTGCGCAGGCTGCCTCTGGCATCAAACCTGCAATCCTCCACCTGGCATTTGTGACTTCTTTTAACCTTAATTACTTCCTTGTAGATCCAGTCTCCAAATACAGTCACATTCCAGGTTGGGGATTTCATGTATGAATTGGGTAGGACATAATTCAGTCCACAGCAAGTATCTAGCACAGCTTCAGAAAGATGTTAAGTATTTAAAATTAGTTATCTCTTCCCCAAACCATCAACCCCCTACCTAATCCTTCTCTCCACGATCCTAAAACAGGAACAGGATATCAAATAGGGAACGTGGATTAAAAATTAACTGACATCTGTTTTATAGATTATCAGGATTAAGCTCAGACATGTATTTAAATTTTGCATAAAATTTCACTTACTCTTTACATGTTGTTTCAGAGCCTTCACTTATTATCCAACATGTCATGAATAAAATTGTCTATTTTTACTAAACACAATAGTAGATCAGGGACTGGAGCTTAGCTCAGTTGTTAGAATGTTGTTCTATGCTCTCAGAAGCCCTGGATTTGATCCCCAGCACCACAAAAAAAAAGAAAAGAAAAAAAGAAAAAGAAAAGAAAAATAAAGAAAAGAAAGAAAGGAAGATAAAAGAAAAAAGAAAAAGAAAGTTGGGGAGAAGGACATGGCAATCCACTCCCGAAGCAATCCCACAAACAACCAACCATTGAAAAATCTATGAGGATCCTTATGAGTTGGACCCCCTATGAGTTAGGTCCTGACCCAATAGCACCTAACAATAACAGTAGATCACTTTAGTTGCTACAATAACTTTCTAATTCTGCCTACGACTATGCCACAATTTATTTAAATATTCTCTTAAAGGACATATTGGCTGTCAATTTGCCATTATATTCAATGACATGATGAACATCCTCCTACATGCATTTTTGTATTTGTGTGAATATGTACATGTTTCTGTTTGTAAGCACGCATCTTCAGATTTGATGCAAATTCTTAAAAGGCCATCCAGAAAATTCACTGTGTTTTATTTCTTCACCATTCTACTTTGCCATTTTTCCCCTTTATATTCTTTGATGTTCTGTGGTTCTACCATGTGGGACCATTTTTTCTTTCTCCAGGCATAGCCCACATTTGTTTTCTTTGCTGGCACTTACTTCTGCTGATAACCTTGACACTTACCTTGCTGAGAAGAAACCCTGTCATCTTCTGCAAAGCCATTTATTCAACTTGCAAACTTTCTAAATTAAACACTCTAAATTGAGAGAATCAGGTTCCTGTACTAGTTTTCTTATGTTAATAAAATTCAAATGAAATGCGAGCTGTAGGCCAGAAGTAAAAGGCCACAGAAAAATGGTGCCAACTCTTCTTTCCAATCAACACAAAAGGTGTTTTCCTCCACCTGGCTGACTTTCTTGTTTTTTGGTTCCATATCCCTCACAAGCTCCTCCACTTTTTGTTGTTGTTGTTGCTCTGGTTGTTTTTTCCCTAACTGTGCCTGTTTTCCTATCCCTGGCCATATGTCTCTCAAAGTGGCTTCTAAAAAGCTCTTTCTCTGGCAAATGCTGATGTGTAAAGCAGGTTGGTAACTGAGGAATGGAATAAAAATACAAATTTTGCACTTTGAAAATATCAGAGGGAAACTACCTTCCATCCAATCTCCTTACATGTCCAAATTCAACCTTTGTGTGTGTGTGTGTGTGTGTGTGTGTACATGTGGGTTGAACCCAGGGCTTCACCAGACTTTGCAAGTGCTTTGCAAGTGCTCTACCACTGGACTACATCCCCAGCCTATTTTTTAATTTTCTATTTTGGGTCAGGGTCTCACTAAGTTATGTAGGCAGCCTCTAGTTTCCCATCCTCCTGGCTCCACCTCTCAAGTCACTGGGATTACAGATGTGCACCACTGCATCCAGCCTCAAATGCAATCAATTCCTTAAGACAGCCTCTCAAGGACCTTTTCTACTTGCTATGGGAGTCCTAAAACACTACCTGGGTTAACTGAGTAATCTCAATTAATGTAATGTAACTATATGCCCCAAATGTTTTGTAGTGTGAATCTTATTTTCCCCAATAATATTTAACTTTCCAGAGACAGGAATTTTCTACTCTTGTCTTGTTTTGTTTTGTTTTTGTTTTTGTTTGATTGTCTTTGCCTTACTTCTTCCTGTGCTTCTAAATAGTAAATGGTAGGACTTTCAAAAACATTTATTAATAAATTGGCAAAAACAGTGGGAACATAAAGAGGAAGGTGCTAATTTATCCTCAGATTACTGAGGAATATCTAATAGTGGACTCCAATAAAAATACACTGAAATTTATAGATCATTTCCCAGAGCAGACAAGTAACCATCACCTATATTCAGCCACAGAATGGAAAAAGCTAAATTATCTGACTTCCTGAATCACAGTCCACTTTTCACTAATCTCTTTTAATTTTTATAGAGCTTTTAATTTTCCAAAATTTTCAAAGGATTTCTGTCAGCATACATAATGCATCAGGAAAGAAATAAAGTTTTTTGAAGCGATGAAAGCTTTGCTGCTGGGACAGTAGGAATCAAATATGAGTTGTGACTTCTTCCTATTGCCTGCAGCCATACCACTGTGACATCCAGTCTCATCAGATCTCGAGAACTAAGCAGTTTCGGGCCTGGTTAGTACTTGGATGGGAAACCACTTGGGAACACCAGGTGCTGTAGGCTTGGGAGAAGGACCCAGCAACCCACTCCCAAAAAGCAATCAACCACTGAAAACTCTATGAACAGCAGAGAAGCACTGACAATAGTGGTTCATCTGTTGTACATGGGGTCACTATGAGTCGGACATGGACTCCATGGCACCTAACAACAACAATAACTTTTTGCTTTTCAATTAGCTTTTGTTTTACAGCTCTCACTTTTCTATGCATTTATTCAATGTACTTTCTGCCAAGCTTGGTAATAGGCACTGAGGATAGTGCAATAAATAAGAAAAACAAGACCCTTGTACTCATAGAGCTTACCACAGCCAAGAGATGAAGTTAGAAGCACAGTAGATATGTGCTTCAGCCACCCTGGTTCATTAACACTCTTGGGTTTTCCATCCCCTAATAATGTTCTTCCTTTGAAATGTTAACCCCTGTACCTTACCTTCTGGCACCAGCATCCTTCCCTTTCTGTGCAGTCACTATTATTATGCCTGCATGAGAATTCTGAAACAAATTCTTGAAAGCCCAATTCTGTGGCCATATCAAGACCTACAGTCCCCAAATTCTCCAGTTCTCTACTTGGCTTTAATTTTTCCTATCCTCACCCACACCTCATGGTTCATTCATCATTTCTTCTTCATCCTTCATGTTCTTTGTCACCTAGGCTCCAACTAAGCCTTGGCTTTATATAGTTGCTTAGTTTCTCTACACATACTCTTGCTGAAGAAAATCATATACCAATGCAAATTTCAGCAACTACACATACTCTTGCTGAAGAAAATCTTCATACGTGCTGAAGAAAATCATATACCAATGCAAATTTCAGCAACAACATATTCATTCCATCTCCCAATACCCATGCCATCTATCAATTCATCTATCTATGCATCTGTCTTTCATCTATGTATCCATGTGACTAACATATCTATCTGTACTCCTCCATATATCTTTCACCTATGTGCCTTATCTATCATTTATGTACTCACTGCTTTAATCTCTACTTTCTCTGGTTTCTACTCTTTCATTTTTTCCTTTAAAGTACAATTCTGAAACATATTGTTCACATTCACTGGAAACAAATAAGTAACTGGCAGTAAGTAGTTCCTCATAGATTAGATGTCCAGATCTCTGCAATTTTGTGTTTAGCTCTCAGTATTTAATGCAACTGCTTCCCCAAAAGCCAGTCATGACCTCACTGTTCATAAAAACTGTCATCACTGTTTTCAATAGCACTACACCATTTGAACATGTCCCTCAGCTTCTTGCAAAACCTGGTTTATTCCATGTCATTTCTCCTAACTTTTACTGCTCCTTCTCTACCTCTCTTCAGTATTCCTCCTAGTCTTCCTTTATCACCAACCAAAATTCAGCAATCTCAACATTTTTTCGTTGTTCTACTGCTCTTCTCTCTACATATGTTAATATTGTTAGTGCTGTCAAGTTGGTGTCTGACTCAAAGTGACCCTCTGCACAACAAGCTAAACACTATCTATAGTGCTTCTATACTATCCATAGGGTTTTAAATGACATTGTTTATTGTTTGTTTGTTTGTTTTTTGATGGAGGGAGTGAGTTGCTGAGTCCTTCTGCCAAGCCTACAGCACCTGATATTCCCAGGCGGTCTCCCATCCAAGCATTAACTAAGCCCAACCCTACTTAGCTTCTGAGATCTGACAGGATTGGAAGCTGCAGTGGTAGGGCTGCAGGCCTCTATAAATAGGACCCCCTTTTTATATTCAGAGGACCAACTCCTCTTTAGATGATGATGTTCTCAAGTCTTATCCCCAAGTCAGAACTTTCTCTAGAACATTAGTCTCATCTTCCTGGTGAATTTACCATAAATTATTCAAGCCTGAACATTCAAAACTGAATCTTCCTTCTTTTCCCTTAACAATCATTCATAATCATTCATTATCCTCCTTCCAGCATTCCTGAGAATACTATACCTGACAGAAGCTTTATTATGTGGTATACTTGGGCTGGGGTTTCCCCAACGAGATTCAGCATGTTAAGAGTAAAGCAGGCAACACAGCTGCTTTGTGGATTCTGGCCTCAAACTGGGTATTAGGACTTGTCCTCACTGCCCACCAGCATCCGGAGTGTGGCTTTTGGGCTTCACAGGTGAAATATATTTGGATGTCTTTAGAAAGTGGAGGAAGGATCCAATACTTAGATTTATTTACCCTATTAGTTTGTTTAACTTGTCAGCATTATTCTGATTCTTTAGTGCCATCTTCACAGGCTACAAGATACAAAATAGGTGAAGCAGCTTATAAGTTAAGAAAACTCTGATTAAGTTCTGTGAGGACTCAACAAGCATTGTACAAGTTAATTGAATTTTTATAGATTAATTCTCCTTTCTGGATTCTAAGAGGTTGTTGTGTTTTAGAGCCCACTGCCAAACTGGTGATGGAAGAAATTAAAAATATCAAACTAAATAAATTGTCTCTTCTTTCATCCTGGGACTCATAATGCACAGAGCAACAAATATGATATGTGTAAGAAAGAAATAATAACTGAGCTCTAGTGCTATGTGGACATACCAATAGGAGCACAAAGTAAACTTCTGACCTAATGATAAATAGTCAATCAAATTGAGGATTTACTGACTCTAATGTTTGAAGAAAATTTTCAGAAATCTGAGAAATCTTCAGAATTTTAGGTAAAATTTGAGATAGTCTGTGATTCTTACATTCCAAAGATGTATGTTCAAAGTAACCCTGGAAAGCAAGGTCACATGGAGTTGAACTGGGCCTACTCTATACTATTACTCATAAAATAGAACAGCTATAGTGGAAAATATGTGTGTTTAGTAAGCAAAATTTAGTTTTAGAACAGTTTTAAGTCTTCAAAAATTGAGGGGAAAATGCAGAGTTATATACTCTCTCCCACTTCCATCCCACATTTTTCTCTGTTATTATCTAGCAATCTTGTGATATCTTTGTTGCATTTGATGAGTCAATATTGATACATCACATTAACAAAACACGATATTTTTACTAGGATTCATTTGGATTTTGAAAACTATACAATGACATGTACCCACATCACAGTATCGTACAGAATAGTTTCACTGCTCTAAAAGTTCTCTGTGCTCTACCTTTTCATCCCATTGTCCCAATCCCAACCCATTGGGGGACATCCCATTGTCCCCATCCCCATCCCTGAATTCCCGGCCTCCATTGATGTTTCCACTGTATCATAATTTTTCCATTTCCAGAATGCCACAGAGTTGGAATCATACAGTATGCAGTCTCTGTAGATTAGAATATTTTACTGAAGTTTCCTTCATGTCTGTTCTGGATTTGACAGCACTTTATTTTATATTGCTAAATAATGCTTCATTGCATGGACTTAGAAAAATGCATTTTTAATAGTAGATCACAGAATTTTTCTAGGGTGAAGAGACTCCAACTGAGTGGTGCCCCTTTCTTCTCTCTCCAATGAGGAAGCACTTTGTAGAATTCATTGATTTAGGAAAGACTAATTTGTGGATAGTGATTATTGTCAGAATATGATTGAGAGAATTCTTTTGATATTTTCCAATCAATTGATGCACATCACAAATTCCTACCACCCAAACACCCCAAATCTGAACATCTTACCTCCTAAACATCTTAAATTTCATTCAATTCCTATAAATCCTCCCATGAGTGCTAACTTTTTAGCACTCATGATTTCTCCACCAACTACTGTACTATGCTTATATTTTATCTCTACTTTCACTCATGACTTCCTGCCTTCTATAGTCCTCAGTGTTATTAGAGAAGTCTTTCTGATATGGAAATCTTACGGTGTTAATGTCCTCCTAAAGTGAGTTGGTGACTTCTCACTACCTTTGCATAAAGTCAACTTCTTTCTTGTAGCTTCTCATGTTCATCTTTGGCCCCTGCATGTCTCACACTTTGCTCTTTAGCAACATCACTTCTTTTGCAACATTTTTTCCTCTGCAATTATATTATTATTCCTTCTTTTTTGAAATACCTTTATATGGCTTTAGTTTTTGCTGAAACATTACATGTTGCAAGATGCCTTCCCTGAAATTACTTTTCCCTCCTCCTTCTTCTGTCTAGAATGTGATTGCCCTGTTCTGTGTTACAATGAACTTTTTCTTTTTTTTTTGAACCTTCTTTATTGTACCTTACAGGAATATCTATTTTCATATCTATCATCTATACTATAGTGAAAATATTCATTTGCCATTAAATGTGCCATTTGGGCATAGAGTCTGGCATGTAACAGTTAATAGATGATACTCAAATGAAAGAGCAGATGTCCAGGGCCAAGTTGACTCCTGACTGGTCAGTGAGTAGGTCTTATCTTGAGGGCCCTGCCTCTCCTTGTGATAAAAAAATTACATAAAATGATTACAGTAGGGCTAAGGCATGGTCGGCCTGCAGCTGTAACCCTTTGGCATCCGATCCCATCAGATCTCAGAAGCTAAGCAGGGTCGGACCTGGTTAGTACCTGGATGGGAGACTGCCTGGGAACACCAGAAGCTGTAGGCTTGGGAGAAGGACCTGGCAACCCCCTCCTAAAAATCAATCTGCCATTGAAAACCCTATGAACAGCAGAGAAGCACTGACGATAGTGTTTCCCCTGTTGTACAGAGGGTCGCTATGAGTCGGATACCGATTCGACGGCACCTAACAACAACAAAAACAACAAGGCATGGTCATGGACAGGAAGGATATTGAGTGGCTACAGGAACCCCTAAAAAGGTCAAATGTTATATGTTTCATTTTCCCTGAAAAAGTCTTTGGATTTAATTCCAATATGTATAATATTTCTCCATGTCTACTTCTATCCTCAGTCTTCCCTTGTATAGGGAAGCCTTGTAATCCTACAAGGCTGTCACAGTAGGAGACACCTGAATCATCCCTCACATGGCTGCCTAGAAAGTCAGAGCTGTGAGTTGTGGCCTCTCTTAAACTAAAACCTTTAACTTGAAGAGGAAACTTACTTGGAAAGAATTCATGAGATCAGATCTAGCCCGCATCTCACAGGGTCATCATGATGGCAGTACCTTCCTCTCCAATTTCCCTTTTCTCTCTGCTCTCTATCTCTGGCTCAGTTCCTCCCATTCATTTTCTCCTGGGAAATACTGAGCAGCAGCATTGATTCTTTCTGAGAGAGAGGCCATTTACTTTTCTCAGTGTTTAAGATCAAACTAGACCATCTCTGTTCACTTATGAAACATAATCACACTCCTCAGTCTCCACTATCACTTGACTGAAAAGTATCTGCAAGGAATGTGGGAGAGGCAGAGGGCAGCTCTGATGTGATTATCTCATTCCTTTAGTCTGTTTTTTGGAGAGTTTGGGCTATTTTTCTCTGGCCAGGATATATTAGATGCCTTCTCGATGAAGATTAAGGTATCTTGATGAGTGAGCTGTCTAGAAAACCTTCTAACCAATGTGACTATGTGATTCCTTAGGACATGATTGTTTTTTGAATAAGTACCCTTTCAAGTCCTATGCAAATTAGATCTATTTTCTTGTTTCCAAGAAAAGAAGGGAGCTTATACTGAGTATCTATTCAGTGGCAGGCATAAAACTCAGTGATTTACATTGATAGCTATCATTTCAACTTTCTCAACAACCATAATAATAATTTTGCCAACATTTATTGAGTTCTAATTACATGTAAGGACCTCCTTTAATTGATCTATTTGTGCTATCTAATTTCGGTCTCACAATCACATAATATAGGTACTTTTAAATTATCTTTGTTCTGCAGATAAAAATAAAACGTAAAGAGAAGTTAACCAACCAACTTGTCCATGAAAATATAATTAGTAAAGCAGATCTGACACTTGTCTATGAAGCTTAATGTATCTGCATAAATACATAGGTACAATGTTATACTGAGTTTTACCTATGTAAAATGGATATTAGTGTCATTATTCCAAGTCTTCTGTCTAAAAATAGAGTTTGAAAACAGGAAAAGCCAGGTTGGAAAACCAACTTTACCTCATCTTCAATCAAAAGTCTTTGGTCTATACTATGGTGTAATAGAGATAAGAGGTCCTGATCCAGGACTGTTTGGGTGTAGTGGGACCTTGTAAATGAAATGTGACTTCGTAGTGCTATAATGCTATCATGTGCACACTTTTTAACCTGATTCATCTTTCCCCACTCCTCAGGCTACTTCATGCTTTGTAAATTTAAATTCTTTCTAATTTAGTTTTGAAGTCTCTCCTAGGAGAATCTCCAGCCCTGCCTTATCAAGGACCCAGGGGAGGTGGTCATTGATGTTTATAGTGTGCATTTCATGGGATGTTTTATTCTGGTAGCCAGCCTAATGACTAAGCATCCAAAACATGACCAGGTGTACCTCTCACAGGAAACTTATTTATACAGACAGATGTCCTAGTAACTCTTTTCTGATCTAGGTTCAGTATATCTACCACAATAGATTTTCCTTAAAAGATCCCTGACCAGGAAAGAAGTTAAGTTCAGGTATGTTGGTCAAGGGAGACATAGAGCAAGCACAACAAACTACATGAAATAATAGAAGCAGAATTATTACTCACAGATCCCAGAGAGAAGAGGGGAGCATGATTCACAGGAGGATCAACAGGAAATGAACAGGATATCTGGGACAACAGTATTTAACCAGTTGATCAGGGTTGGTGAGGGGCTGTGAAGCCTTTTTTGGGGGTCCAGGGTGTAACCCAAACAGCTTTCTCATGGGAGCTCCCAACTGATGGGTTTAGAGCAAGCAGGCAGGAGAATCATAGAATCACTATGACTGAGAAACGGTCACTGGTATGTAAAGTCTGTGGAGGATGCAGGGATCAATGCAGAAAATCAAGTAGATTATACCTGGCTTTCACATAAGTGAGTGGTCACAAAAAGGTGGTTGTATAAGGCAGATAACAGGATTGTCTGGATTGACCACACTGAAGAATTGGGAGGAGGCTGGGATTTAGCTCAGTTGGTAGAGCGCCGCAGTCTCTGAGGTCCTGAGTTCAATTCCCAGCAGCACAAAAATGGGAGAAGGGCCTGGCAATCCACTCCCAAGGCAATCCCGAAACAGTCAGCCATTGAAAACCCTATGAGGGTCACTATGAGTCAAATACCGACTTGACAGCAACCTAACAACAACAACAAAGTATTAAAAACAATACTAAGGATGACTGCACCCTTCATGGGTATGAGAAACTTCAACTTATATTCAAAATAGATGCTGAGGCCACACAAAATTGTAGGAATTCACTGCACTCATTTATTTACCATAGATATTGGTCCAGAAAAGTGAGGAAAATGGTACTACTACCTCAGAATAGTAACTTGATGTTCTAAATTTGATTGGACCACAGAAAAATAAAGTAGACTTGAAGGTAATTCCACTTTGGTCTTTCGCTTTTTTAAGGCAGGGCATTCCTAACCCCTTGTGCCACAGATCTGTACCAAGTGAAGCTTCTGTGTTTACAGTGATTCCCGATTGCTCCGCCTCCTGTCAGATTAGTATCTCCCCATCCATGGAAAAATTGTCTCCTACAAAACCAGTCCCTATGCCAAAAATGTTGGAAAGTGCTGATTTAAGGGATTGAATTTCTAAGGATTTCTCAGGTAAAACAGGATATTGCCTCCTTGAGAAAACACCTGTCAGACAAATATGCTAAAGCAGGTGTCCAAATATACCTGGAGTGTGGATACCCCATAGAAAGAGGAAAATCATCTTCTCTTTCAATTGTTTTTTCTGTATTAAAATATATGTCACTATTGGGAGAAATGAATTAGTATCTGTTATAAGAACCCAGTAAGTATCTGTTGATTTTTACAAAGATCAATATCATTGTTCCAAGTCTTCGGTTTGAAAACAGGAAAAGCCAGGCTGGCAAATTAACATTATCTCATCTTCAATTCAAGGTCTTTGATCTATACTATGATATAATGGAGTTAGGAGGTCCTGATCCAGGACTGTTTAGGTGGAGTGGGATCTTGTGAATGAGATGTGGCCTAGAGAATAGATGTTAAATGAAACAGTTATCATGTCCGGAGTATTAGGCCATAGGGTAAACATGCAGATAGTTTTTAAGATGACACCTGGACTCATGAAAGATCTCTTGTTGTTGTTGTTGTTGTTAGGTGCCATCGAGTCAGTATCAGACTCATAGTGACACTACGTACAACAGGTGAAACACTTTGTCAGTGCTTCTCTGCTATTCATAGGGCTTTCAATGGTGGATTGATTTTTGGGAGCAGGTTGCTGGGTCATTCTCCCAAGCGTATAGCACCTGGTGTTCCCAGGTGCTCTCCCATCCACATACTAACCAGGCCCGGCTGTGCTTAGCTTCTGAGATCTGATGGGATCCGATGCCACAGTGCTACAGCTGTAGGCATGAAAGATCTAGGCAGAGAGAACTCTGAAATCAGTTGCTGGCTGACTGGTGGTTTCACTGAATAGAAACTGTTTCTATCTGTCATCCTTATGAATGAACTATGGAGTAAAATGCTCCATGAGATTTCCATGCTTGCAAAGAAATCCAAACTGTCTTGAGTATGACAAGCCAAGATGACATGGAAAGTGTGCAGGGTAACTTTTTACAGGATAATCTCAAGAGAGTGTCATACTGGTAGCCAGGGAGTTTCTGTATGTACAAGTACAAAACAGTACATTTCAGGTTATTAGTCTTATTGCTTAAAGGAAGACCATGTGAAGTCATTTCAATATACAATATTTACTTAGGAAAAGGTAACAAATTCTTAAGTGGTATAGAAATATATGTCCATACATGTATCTATGGATGCCCACATATAGAGTACATGGATATGGATTTGACTCTAATCTTAGTGTGTCTGACACTCTCTCAGTCTGTGCATAATCTCTCAGGGTCTTATTATGTTCTTCCTTTTTTTTACCAAGAAATCTCATTCATACTATCTTGTGTTGCCTTCATTACTAAATGGGGAATTTCATGTGTATGGGTATATTTCTGGATTCCTTAGACTACTATCTTGATCTGGTGTTCTCTCATTGACATATACTGCTTCTTCAGTCTTAACTACCTTTGTACCCCCTGTTAATTTACATTATTGGCTTCATTACTGATAGTGTTCTACACAATGAATCTGATATCATCAATATAATGCTCTTTTAGAGTTCTATCTGTGTTGGTATCTATCTGCCAACCTGTCAGTATACATCAATATACATTAATGTAGAAACAGGTAGAAATATAAAATATTTCTATCCTTGCATGACAACACATTTTTTGATGGATGCTTACTTTGCTTTAAATTTCCAACTGTTTCAAATGATGCTGTGATGAATATTCTCCTCATTTATGCATATCTTTGTGATCTGTGTGAGAAATATTTTAGATTCCATACACAGTATTTAATATATGAATATTTAATTTTACTAAGCACTTCCAAATATCTCTCCAGAACAATTCTGTTATATTAGTTTATAATTCTTGTTTTATCAACATTCTCATGAGAAACTGATTTTATATGACTTCAGTGTTTTATAATCACATAAGATGGTGATCTTCATTTTAATTTGCATTTCTCTGATAATTAATGGGATGCACAGTCTCTTTAGAAGCCCATTAGTTACTCTGGTTTTGCCCTGTGTACATTGTCTATATTTTTCCCAACTTTCCATTGAGATTATTATTTTCTTGTGTTCATTTGTAGAAATTTTACATAGTCTAGATACTGATCCTTTGTTAGTTATTTATAGGAAAACTTCTTTCATTCTACAGTTATTTCCCACTTAGTTTTGTCATGTTCAAATCCAACAACAATTTCATTGTATAGTTTTTGTCTTTAGTGTCTTGTTTTAAAAAACTCTCTTTCCCATTTTATATTTTTTCAAATGATTTTTCAGTTTTACCTTTAATATTTTGATTTTTAATCTATCTGAAAAATATTATTTCCTGTTGATGCTATAATTTTAATTTTCTGCATATTGCAAACAAACTTTTTCATACCATGTATAGACCAACCCCATTTCTATTGTTTCATGTTATCTTCATTATTAATTAGGAAATTTCATATGTATAAGTGTATTTCTGGATTTCCTCAAACTGACCTCTTAATCTGTCTCTTGTTGACCATTTCTACACTGTCTTAATCACCTTGTCTTTATAATATCGTGTAATACATCACAACATTGATCTTTTTGAGAATTTTTCTTTCTTATCTTCAGTCTTTACCTTTTAATCAAATTTTCCTATGCCATCTTCCCACCTCTTCAAGTTTCAATTGGAATTGTACCATATTTTTTGATTAACAGGGAAAACTGACATATTTTTATATTAACTCCTCATTTCCACAAATTAGACTTCTCTCTCCATTATTTTAGCTTTTATATTACATTTTCTAATCAAAAATTACCAATATTTAAATATTACCAAGGTGTGTATGTTGGTTTTTATCTAAAAACCATTTATCTGATTTATCTGCTACTCTGTTGATTTTCACAAATTTTATAATAAAGGGTCATAATACATGTAAATTATAACAGTTTTATCTCTCCTGGTAAATCACATTGTTGGAGAGTCTAACTATATTGGTCAGAACTTCCAAGATTATGCTAAAGAGTAATGATAATAATAAAATCATTGCTTTGTTCCCAGCTTTAAGGAAATGTTTCTAAAGTACCTTCATTATGTTGGCTGTAGGTGTTTTGTAAATACTTTTTATGTGTTGGAAAGTTCTGTGTTAAATTTTTCAAAGACCGTTCATTTTTAAATCAAATGTAAGTGCTGAATTATACGCTTTTGCTACATGTATTTAAACCATTCTTACATTTCTGTCACATATGCTACTTGGCATAATGTAACAAAAGAATATTCACAGTCATTTCTTCTTTCCCCATACTGTTAAATAAATATTGTCTTTGCCCATGCAGTTCTGAATCTCATTCATGTGAGAAGTACAATGTTAAGAGAAGAATTTAGAAATTTGAGTGGTGCCATTTTTAGAAAAGCTTTTTTTTTTTCCTCTAAAGAGGAAAATCAATGCAGAAAATAAGAAATTGAGGTAAAGTCAGCATGTCCTGGAAAACTTGAAGGAGATTTGAGAGCAGGAAAACAGACTGGGGATAGCAGATATACTGTGATGCATAAGAATCCCAGAGGAATACTTTTAGGAAGAATGGATCATGGAGACAATGTCTTCTTCTGAGTTATTGCAAAATACTCGTTGTTCTTCTTTTCCTCCTGGTTCTCAGACTGTGTTATCTTTTTTAAAGTGGCCACCTGTGCTAAGACTGGGCAACATCCTGTCTCCAACTTAGATGATGCATCTCAGTTCATAGAGTCCCAATTATCTTACTTGTGAAATCTGAAGAACAAAGTAAGCAGAGGAGGTTTAACTTGTTTATGTGGATTAAGTGAGGAAGCTCCCCATGAGAATGCCCTCTAGTCACCATCTACATATGTATGACTCAGTCCAAGTTACTTAATAGTGGCTGTAGAATCAGGTGATTAGATGATTTCTAAGGACTTCTTTGGTGTTGCTGTTGTATGATCATCTCTCGCTATTGGTCAGAAGTTAAAACAGTGACAAAAGATGCAGATTCCTTGTTCTCAAAAGACACAGTATGGCCCAGCTAGCCTTTAATAATTAAGAACTCTGCAACCCACTCCCACTATCATAGTCTCCAATTCAAAGCTGTCCCCTTGTCTCCCATCTTCAGGATCTCATCATCTTCAAGATGTTCTCTACCTGCCACAAACCCCAAGTCTGCCCATACTGCAGGCATCACACACCTTCCTCCAGCACAGGTTTATCCATCGTCTCCTTTTCAACAGCATTCCCTAGCCCCACAGCATGCTGGAGTGAATCTGGCAAACATTTTCCTGTGGAAGTATTTATACCTGCATCAGGTTTGTGCCTTATTTCCCAAGGGTGGTGTTATTTTAACCAGTTATAAGATTTCAATTGAAATGTATACTGTAGTCAACAAGAAAAGGTACTGGTAGACAAGCACTTGTAGAGCAGTCCTTTCTGATAATTTCTGACAATAAAATAAGGAAAATGCCTTTTTGCTTGTGTACTATGTAGATTTTCATGCATCTGTGAAATCTTCCTTATGACACTGTGTGAAATTAATACCTATTTTCCGGAACAGTGAGGCAGCTACATGCAGTCTCATGTATTTATTCATTAATTTAGTATTTCTTGAGTACTTTATGTATTAAAAATTATAATAGGCATCTGTTAGGTGATAGACTGTGTTTAAATTAAAAGCTGAACAAAGTTAGGGTAAGGAAGCTATTTCTTAACCAGGTCTGATATGTCCCTATTTGAAAATCAACCCTGGATAGAGGCTAATGTCTACAAACTGTAGATAAACCTTTGGCAAGTTAGGTGTCCCTACAGCCAGCTTAAATAATACTCTTGACCTTCACTGATAGTGCAAAGTAGTCAGATGGATTATTTGTCACAATTCTAATATCCCTGCAAAGATGAGATGCATGAATCACAGAGCAATCTCATCAAAAAGGTAAGAAAACAAGGGTATGTTTTATCCTGATGGATTTTCCTAGCTTAAATCCAATCACTTTCATTCTATTGGCCTCCTTTCCAAGAAATGAGTTCTTTTCAAAATCTAGCTGGCTTCTAAGCATCCCATGTATAGCTAGTATTAAACTTTATCTCTTTGTAATTAGTGTTTGTGCACAAGGCAATTAATTAGATTACAGCATTGGCCAAGCTTTTTACCTCACTCGAGAAACTGAAAGACCAAAATGTTGATGTCTAGAGAAAGAATTACTTCCATGACTTTGATTAATTAGCTATAAACCATCCTCAAGCACTTCAACAGATACATCTCTTTATGTCCTCACCACCCTTCTGCATTATGTAGTTGGAGATGAGATTGAACAAGCTTCACATGTACATGTAACTGCTTCTGAGCAGTTACTGGTATGATAATTTTGAGTCGCCCTCCGGTCTATGATTTCAGAGTTTTTTATTCAAATGTGTCAATCCAGTCATATGCCACTATTGAGACATATGGGCATTCAAGAAATAGAGCACTTTATAGTATGCATATAATATTAATAGGTATGACTAATGAACATGGTCTGTGTACCAAGAACTATGATAGTATTTTGGATGTATTATTCTGCAACAGCACTGTAAAGTAGCTACAGTTACCAAGTCTTTTAAGTAGTTGTGATGGTTAAATTTTATTTGTAACTTTGATTGAGTTATGAAATGCCTAAAAGATTAGTAAATCACACTTCACGGTGTTCCTGTGTTGGTGATTTCAGAGACAAATAGGTCATGAAGGATCTGACCTAATGAATGAATTAATTCCTTTATGGATTCATAATACCACAGCATTATTGGGAGGTGGTAAAAGATAGGAAGTGGGACCGGGTAGAAGGAAGCAGGTTACTGCAAGAATGTTCTTGAGGAATACATCTGTCCCTTGACCCTTTCTGTATGCTCTTTTTCTCTGCTTCCTGTCTTCAGCAAGGTGAGAAGGGTCCTCTGCTGCATGATCCCACCACCATAATGTTCTTCCCAAGCACATGAGGCCAAGCATCATGAACTAATCCCTCTGAAACTGTGTGCCCACAAAAATCCTTCCTCCTTTAAGATGTTTAGGTCAGGCATTTGGTCACAGTGACACAAAAGTAACTAATACAGAAAATTGGTACTGAGAAGTGAAGTCGTTGTCTCCAGGGTGTAAAATTGTAAACTCTGTGAAATATTTTCCCTTAAGAAGAGAGAGCCACAGGGACTTCCTGCTGACACAGGGCTGCCTAGGGAACTCATTTCTTGTTTCAGCCACCCAGGCTCTCAGAGGCCACTGCAGCCATGGTGCAAAGGGGCCCAGATTCTGCCTAAGTTGGTGGCAGACCTGGGCATCTTCCATATGATGCTGGTTTTGCAGGGATGAGAATGCAAGAGTTACAGGGTCATGGAGGCTTCCACCAAAATTTCAAAGGAAAACCTGGGAAGCTAAGCAATGTGTGGCAAGGTCAGAGTTCCAGCAGGCAGCCCTTGAGGGGGCGATTCATGAAGCTGTGAGAGTGAATCCTAAGTTTCAGTGGAGATTCCAGGATGTTAGAGATGCCAAGATTGTGGAATGTCTACTAAGGGAAGCCATAGACAATGAGTGGAGCCAGGCCAAGAGAGAGGCCATGTGGACTACCAAAGGCAAGGCCAAGGTGGCGGGGCTGCCCTAAAGCTGGAACTCAGATCACACCACCATATGTCCCTGTTACCAGACATAGAGCTACAAGATTTAATGTTTGTCTTGCTGGGTTTGGTCAAGCTTTGTTCCCATCCTTCCTTTCTGTGCCCCCACTATTCTTTTATTGCAATGGGAATGTTTACTCTGTGCCATTGTATCTTTGTTATTTGTGGTTAGGTGCTGGAGTATGTAACTTAATTTTCTTATTTTAGACAGGCTCACAGCTAAGATTTTGTCTCAGAAGCAGACATTAAACTTGGGCTTTTGAACAATGTTGCAACTATTAAGATTTTAGGGACGGTTGGAGGTGGACTAAATGTATTTTGCATTATGAAATGTCCATGAGCATTTGAGGTCCAGAGGTAGAATGTTATGATTTGAATATAAAATATCCTCCAGGGGCTCATGTGTTAGACACTTGGTCTCCAGCCAATGGTACTGTTTTGGGGGATTCTGGAAACTTAGGCAGTGGAGCAGAGTTGGAGGAAGTAGGTCACTGGAAGAAGATCCTTGAGAGCTTCTTGTCCCTAGCCCCTCATGTCTTTTTCTCTGTTTCCAGTCACCTCTGCCACACACTCCCACTGCCATGGTGTACTGCCTCCATGTGGGCCAAGAAACGTGGAGTTACATGACCACAGACTGCACCATCTGAAGCCATGACCTAAAATAAGTTCTTCCTCCCTTAAGTTGGTTATGTCATTCTGTCACAGCAATGAGAAAGTAACTAATACAGTAATTGTGGAAATAAGGTGCAACAAAGTAATTTAGCTGGTAAGATTTGGCTAGGAAGTAGCAGCAGTGGAGTTCAAAATCAGAGAGTCTGACTCCAAATTTCGTGTTCTCAACAAACTCTCATCACTGATTCCCAACACCCACCATACAGGCTTATGGTTCCACATTAGCAGATACAGCAATAAGACAGCAGAGCCCAAGGTCAAGGGAATCTAACAAAACTATTCAGGTCCATTTTCCTGGGGCCCAGGGGAAAGAAGAGAGTGTTGCTCTGAGACCTGCCCCTAAAGTTCAGCTGGGTAGTTCCCACAGTTGGAAAATATGAATCTTACCTAGAAAAGAGAAGAAAAATGAAACTGCAGGAGTGTTAAAGAACTGTCCTCACATGACCCACTTGGAGATGGAAAATACCAGGCAGGACCCTCAACTGTAGAATTTGTCCAGGGTCTCTCTCAGATGGCAACTAATAAATAAGTCCTGATGACAACCAGGAGCTCTTAAGTATGCACTTTGCTAAAGAATAGGCCACAGTTCCATCCTATTAACCACATAAGAGATTACCACAGACTTCGGAGAGAAAGGCTATGTGCACTGATCAGAATCTTGTGTGGAAAGAAAGGTTGGGCCTGTCCTTGCCATTTTTAGATAACAGAGTACCATCTTGAACAGCCTATAAAAAGGAGAATATCATGAAGGTCCTTGGCCAAAATTACTAATTTTGTTCTTTGGGAATAATAAAGACACTCTGAAGTATCAAAAGTTTAAGCAATTACAATAGTTAAAGAATTAAAATTCTATTAAAACACTCAGCCGGGCACAATGGCACACATCTGTAGTTCCAGTGACTCAGGAGGCAGAGGCAGGAGGATCAGAAGTTCAAGACCAGAGGCAGCCTGTGTAATTTAGCAAGGCTTTGTCTCAAAAAAAGTAAAATAAAAAAAAAAAATAGGCTGGGAGTACCACTCAGTGGTACAGCACTTGCAAAACATGCAAAGCGTGAGGCTCTAGGTTCAACCCCCAGTACCACACACACAAAAAGAAATTATATTAAAACACTCTAAAGACTAACTCTGTACTGAATTTGAATCTAACTGTTCTTTCCTGGTCCCAAAAAACAGTCTAGGATCATAGGGTATCACATTTTTGATTGCTATTATTGAATAATCATAACTTGCTACCTTTATTTAGTTCTTACTTGCTGGAAGCCATCCTTAAAAGCTTTAGAAGTTTTGCTTCTTTTAATGAGCATAAGATGTGTTTGAGCTAAGTATTAATGCTCTCACTTTTTTCAGAAGAAATAGCAGAGGTTTAAAAGGATCAAGTAACTTTGAAGGTAAAGCTAGATTTTTTTTTTCAAATTTCAGATGACTCTAAAACCACTGCTCGTAATTAGTCTATTCTCTCTGAGGTAAGACATTGATTCCAGTTGCAAAAATCTTAAAGTTCATTCATACAGACAAGATTTGTAGAGAAACCAATATGAGAGTCACTTGGGGCTAAGTCATGTTAAATTTCTAGTACCATAGGACTTGAGAGAAGAAAGAAAGAAAGAGAGAGAGAGAGAGAGAGAGAGAGAGAGAAAGAAAGAAAGAAAGAAAGAAAGAAAGAAAGAAAAAGAAGAAATAGGCTAGAAATGCATCATAAAGAAGAAATGACATAAGCTGATCCCTGAGAGTTGGCTAGTTTCTGCTTCCTGAGTGTCAGATAAATGTGTTTGACGGGAACTCCTCTACATAATTCTTTCTTATGATCTACTGTTTAATTCTTATAAAAATTCTGTGAAATAGGGAGAGCAGATTTTATGATCTTAGTGTTAAAGATAAAAAAGCTCAGCACCAGGAAGGGGGAGTAACAGTCTCTGGTTTCCTTTGTGAGCTATTTAGTCGCAGACTAAAGGAAGGTCTGTGGAAGCAATATCATCTAGTTCTTCCCATCACTGTATTTGCAAACATGCCCCCCCACACACACACAGGTGCAGTGCACACACACAAAGCTACACATAGTTGCAGAGCAGTAGCTGCATAGAAAGTCTCAGATTTCAGTCCTAGATTCCAACTTGCCACAGGGCTTTGGCAGACAGAGATAACATCCCAGAACACACATTATCCCCAAATGGGCTACTACAGAGCACTTGACGTCCACCTCTTTAGTCTTTGCGTCTATAAAAATTACAGTGATAGCATCATTGGAGATGAAAGGGCAAATGTGATCACAGAAACTAATTAGGGAACAATTAATAATTTAAAACTGTAATAAAGCTGTTTTGTAGGCAAGAGCTATCCTGGAAATGATCTGAGTAGTCCAAGACTACCCTCCTAAAGGAGATAACTTCAAAAGAACAACAATAAAAAAAAATCATGTGCTGGGCACAATGGTGCATAACTATAATCCCAGGGACTCAGGATGTGGAGGCAAAAGAATCTAAAGTTTGAAGCTAGAGGCAGCTTGTGCAAATTAGCAAGATCTTGCCTCAATATAAAAAGTAAAAAATGGCTGACAGTGCAGCTCAGTAAATGTGTTTGCAAAGTGTGCCTGACGATCTGAGTTTAACTCTCCAAAACTGCAAAAAGAAAAAAAAAGTCATGAACAAGGGTGGAAGACTTGGGTTGAGAAGTTTCTAAGCATTAAATGGTCTATTAGGTGTTGATGGACTGTGATATGTTGTCATATTAATATCATTGTTTTGCCATTATTTAATTGAGACCTGAACTGTCTTTTCATGACCTTCTTATCTTTAATGGTGCTTCTACATCTTCATACTCCTGTATGTATGTTATTGTCAGGGAAGTGTGACATGCAGCCCATCACTGCTGCTGGTAGCCTGAGGAGGTCTCCGCCTCCCCCACCTTAGGGACATCCACTCAGGTAAAGCTAAGTCCTTGGATACGTTCCAGAAAAGAATTTCAGGATGAGTCCTGTTAAAACAAAGCTAGTGAGTTTATTAAATAGAAATAAGAAATAGTGCATGCTTTAGGTCTAAGAGTGGGTGTTCAGGAAGAAAGAAAGATGCCTAGGAAAAGAATAATAGCACATATCCAAGACATGGATGTGGGCTTTTCAAGACAGAGAGTTGTGCCTGAATGTCTTAAGAGTAACTATGTAGATGTTTTTATGGTTTTCTAAGTTACATTACTCCAAGGATGTAATTTACAACCAGGTTCAAAGATCAAGCAAAGTTTAAAATTAAATAAAGTTTAAAAATTAAGTAAAAATGGTATGAGCTGCTTTACTTAGTTTTCTTACCTTAAAGAGATTTCGTAAACAAAATTGAATGGTGGTTTTATGAGGTAAATTTGTTTAAGTTTAAGGATAAGAAAAGACTACTAACATGCTTAAACACAAAAGTTATAATCATTCTGGTTCTAAGTAAATGTAGTCTTTTTCTTGTTTTTAACATTCTGGTTTCAGAACTCTTAGGAAAAGGAGCATGGCCTCTATGTACACAGTCTTCACTGATTTTGACAGTTGTCTTAAAGTTGTTGACTTTCAGCCATCTGGAAAGGTAACCAGATTCCAGAGTCAGAGGCTTCTTTCACTTCCCATGTCCCCTTAACTTCTCTCTGTCTTTCTATCTTGACTCATTATTAGGAAAGAATCATTTGTTAAGAATTGTTTCTGAATTCTCTCTTAGGTCAGTTTCTCATTGGAGAATGGATCAGATTTTGCATTGTCAATTTTCCAAAGTGCTAACATTACAAAATAAACTCAGATCACATATTTGTTTTCTAAATTTTAAGGTTTCTGGTTGATCTAATGAGTAAGTTGAGGAGGTCAATGTGGGAATTCAAGCTGTCTTTAAAAACACAAAACATCCTTATCCAACTCTACGAATAAGAATGTTTTCAAAACTCTTTTATTTCTATTGCTTCTTTCAGTTCTGAAGATCTCCTTGAGATGGGCACATTGGAGCCAAATGAAGACTGAAGATTAAATAGGTTCAGGATTTGCTCAGGGTAAAAGTGAGTGAAAAGTTAAAGCTGGACTTGGGCTTGGTTTCCATTTTCACCTCAGGTGTTCTTCCCATATCATCCAGTTCTATTCACCATTTCCTGTAGCTCTTTTTCACAAGTAAGCAATTACTCTGTGGTTTAGGGGAAAGGTTTCAAAGTGTCTATGGTTGGCTGTTTATCTGCAAGTAACTTCTCTTTGCCTTAATATCTTTCTTCACAGACCCCATGCTAGGGAAAAGAAAGTAGGCTGGAAGATAAACAGATCAAATTTCAGATCCCCAGTGTACTTAAGGTACTCTGTATTTCCCCCTCCCCTGTGAATCCTGACCTTAGAGCCGCTTCTAACTTCAGCTGTTCCTCAGTGAGATATTGACTCCTCTTTTCAGAAACACTTGCATTCTAAAGCAGCGTCCTGATTTAAGAAGAACAGACTTTGCCTGAAGGACAAGAAGTATCAGCCATCAGTCTCACTATGCTTTGGCCTATATGTTAAAAGTGAGGAATTTGCTTGGAGAATTTTTCCTAAATTTACAGTAAAGATGATAAAATTCTAATTTAAAAATTCCAAGTAATTTCCTCAAGGTTATAAATAAGAGCTTGTAAAAGTAGCCTTGGTAAATACTGAGGAAGGAGGTAAACAAGAAAAATGCCTACATGCAGCAGATACTGTGGGATCCCTAGTTAACACCCATTTCCACTTTCCTCACTTAAAAAAAGAAGAAGAAACAAAACACAGAAATAGATCCACAAAATTTTTTTCATGCATGTTGTCTTCTCCAGTTGGCATCAGTTTCAAGGAAGACTGGATCCTTTCAGTATCCTGTTCATTCTGATGTGGTAATGATCTATTTTTAGTGATTGGTTTGGGATTGGGCATATAAAATTATAACACAATTCTATCTGATGATATTTGTGGGGAAGTCTCCTAGGGGTAGAAAGATGGAAGTCTCTCAAAGATTAAAGGAAGATTATAGGAAGAGTACCCGCAGTGATACCACCATGGCCTCTGATCCCATCAGATCTCACAAGCTGAGCAGAGTCAGACCTGGTTAGTACTTGAATGGGAGGCCACATGGGTATACCAGGTGCTGTAGGCTTGGGAAAAGGACCTAGAACCCACTCCCCCCCCAAAAAAAATCAACCAATGAAAACGTTATGAATAGCAGAGAAGCACTGACAATCATGCATGGCACAGTGTCAGGGAGTGTTTCGTTTATCGTACATGGAGTCACTATCATTCGGACTGGACTCATGGCACCTAACAAGAGGAAGATTATTTTTAGTTGTTTTATTGTTGTTGTTGCTGTTTGTTGTTTATTTCCTCCTAGCCAGGATGTATGTGGTCAGAATGCACAGAGCAATGGCAATTAACGTCCTAACAGCCGGCAGGAAAAAACAGCAGTGAAGAAGGAAAGTGTCCTCAGAACCACAACAAAGAAAAGCTCAAGCCTCAGACAACGTATACCTGAGGTTGATGTCTGTTGGTCACCTTATTGTATGAGACAGAAGATTTCCATATTTTCTAAGCCAGCTGAGACTGTGCTTTCAGTTCCCAACAACAGAATCATCTTAAACAGCACCCTGCTATTTTATAGGAGCTTCTGGATGGCAGGATAAAACAGAATGACTCCTAGTTGCTCACAGTTCTGAATAAAAGAAGTGGCCAGGCAGGGCCTTTTGGGCAGTTGTGCCCAGGGACAGAGTAGGTGAACATTGGAGTTCGAGGGAGCAATTTACACAAGGCAAGCAAGGTAGCTAGGTTTCCTAGGCTCTGTGTGGACTGGGCAATTTGAATAATTTCCCTGCCTGGGGCAAAGGTACTATCCTAAATATCTAATACCTGGCCTCAGAGTACTGAGGGCTGGTACATAGTAACCCTGGAGTTTGAGGAGCATGGGAACCCATAAGGGAAGTGGCTCAGGGGAGGACTTAATCATCAGCTCAAGAAAGAGAATTGACCTGCCACTAGCGAATATCTCAAACCCAGTCAACACCGCACAATTAAAAATAAAAAAAAAATCTCTATTATATCTGATCAGTCAACAAGAGCAGCTGTTGCTACCTTTTGTCATTTGCCTTTGGACAAGCTTCCCAGGCAACTCTGGACATTTCTTTTCTATTCCTCCAGGAGCCATGGGCAGCCCCTGAAAACTCCAGAAGATCTTGGACACAACGAACCGGCACCTACACTTTTCACATGCACTACACACCTGTGTTACTTTCTGGGAAGAATCTGAAGTGGTCAGTCCCCAGAAGTCATCTCTTTCCTCTCCTCCTGAGAGTGACAGGGTAAAGTACAAGAAGCCACACTTAACACTGCCAAGAATGAAGACAGCAGCTGAGATGCAGATGCCTCTGGATGAAGAAATAGGCCCAGGCTCAGCAGAGATTGGCACTACAAGTAAAACGGAGCTACATAAATCCACCTCCCTTCAATAACTCTCAAATCCCTGGCTTTCTGAAGCTACTTTAGAAAGCTATCTTCTGAAACATAAAGGATGGTGTGGCTTTCATTGGAAGATTAAGATAAGAGATAAGTTCAAAACCTCCTAAAATCTCCCTGAGGTACAGACACAGAGAGGAGAAAGTGCATCAAAAAAGAAGGGCACTGATCTATGAGAAATAGGAATAGGTATATCAGTGGAGGAAAAAAAATCAAGGCTGATTTCTCCAAAAGCTTCCTAAGGCTTAGATCTTATAGATTGTGGGATTACCTTTTCAAACTGTTCTAAGGATGTGTTCTCTTAGAATAATCATTGAACTTCGATCTTTCTGAAAAAGCAAAGAGCAAGTACAAACTCTGTCTTCAGAGATACTGGGAATTCATGTTAAAAATGTCATTATTTTCATGGTCTTCTTCAAATAGCATTTCAAAGTTTATATGTACTGCTAGGATGTGTCCTATGCACTAAAAATTGTTGCTGTTGTTAGGTGCCCTCAAGTCAGGTCCGACTCATAGCAACCCTCATAGAATTTTCAATGGCTCATTGTTTCAGGATTGTTTCAGGAATGGACTGCCACATCCCTCTCCTGACACTAAAAATTAGGGCACCCAAACTCCTTTCTCTAAGTAGCTTCCAAAACAGAGGTAGATAGTGTCAAATAATCAGTGTTCCAGGTAAAATCAATCAGGAAAAATGTATTGAATACAATGTCCCCTGGACATGATGACATGACAGCAATGGAACACTGTTGCCCAGGACACTTTTTGGCCAGGTTACCAGAGGAAGGGAGTCATTGATTACAGCAACATCACATCCTCCAGGCAGGCAGCTTCCCCAAGACTCAGGTTGCCCTCGGGTTACGCTTATTTCACACTGTATTTTGTCATCACACCTAACACACTATCAATCATTGCCACACGGGTTGTCTGTGAGCCATTGCAAAGTCCCCTGAACTGGAGGTTCTTGTTCCTACTGAGGAGGTGTATCTCTCCATCTGCCACCCTTTAATCATATTTTTGTGTTGGTGTACATATGATGTGAAGTATGAAAGGAGATTAACAATCTGTCTTTGGATGGGAATCAGCCTAAGAAGGTTTAGAGTCAGTGTGTGACTACAGGTGAAAATCAGTGACAATGACACAGAAAAAAGATGTTGGGATTTAAAGACACCAAAAACAAGAAATAGGCCACATCAACATTTCTTTCTTTCCTCATTAGGTCATCATTTATTGGGCATGTATTAAGCATGATGCTCCCTTTATGGAAAACAAAATCAATCAATCCCTACCTTGACATTGAGCATATAATAAGAGTGATGTGGGATAAGGAAAGAAAAGAATAACCAAAGTGCTAGGGGAACATTACATTCAGAAATGCACAACAACATATTACTAAACAAATAAACAAACAGTAATAACAAAAGAACCTGAGTTCTGGAGATAATACAAGACTTGAAGAAAAAATCAAAAGCAATAGTAGGTTCTAAACTATTTAAAAAGCAGTAAAGACTATTTGTGATGACATCCCTATTTACATTTTTAGAAATTGGTGGAGTGTAAGTGCAAGTATGGGAAATTTGCACAAGCTTCTATGTGTTGGGTTCACTCTGGCCTGGTGAGGTAACAGAGCTTGCCTCAACATGGGTACTCAGGGACCCTTGGAAATAGGCAAGAGCCGTGGCTCCAAAGAAGGACTTTGGGAGCCTTCTTGCAAAAAGAATTTGTTAAGCTGCACCTACCAAGGTGAACAAAAGGGGGTGCAGCACAACAACAACGGCAGATGAAAGTGTCCCATGGTGTGTCTTCTGTTGCCTCTCACAGTTCGCCTTCTCTGTTCTCCCCCTTCCCAAGGTGGGAGAAGAAAAACAGAGAGCTCTTTGTGTCTTGCTTGGAGCCTTTGCTGCTTTGGAGGGCCTGGATGGAGGGCCTTGCTTGGAGCCTTTGCTGCTTTGGACTCTTGCTTGTAGTCTTCAGATGTCTTCACTGGTAGTGCTGGAGGGTGCAGGTCTCAGGAGTAGGGTGTGGGGGTCAGGTTTGAAAGGGCTTGGAGAGCAGGTGGACAATGGAGGATAAAGAATGTAAGGGACAAAAAAAGGTGAGCTAGTAGCTTCAGTGGTGGTTTATATAGCTTCTATGAAGGGGGCATGGACCCAGAAAGAGCCAATCAGGGAGTGGCTTGTACCAGGTGTGGCAGCTACCGAACTAGGGATTTGAAAAAGAAAAATTTTGATAGGGGAGGTAGGCACCGGCCAGGCCAATCACTGAGCTTCCTTTTCTGACCAATCTGGTGGCTCTGGGCAGCCAATCAGATTGAAAGAGGCCACAGCAGAGCTAGGCTGTTTGGGGCTATCTTGGATCACTCCATGGTAGGGGTAGCAGTGGAATACCAGGATGTGGGACAAAGGTCGCTGGCCCTGGAGGATAGATGTTAGTCCTCCAAGTAGGCCAGACAAGCCTCTGTTCCTGGAGTTCTTTCTAAGACTCTCAATTCTATGTCCCAAGTTATGAGTTGGAGGGGTAAGAATAGGGTAAAATTTGGATAAGGTTCAGGCCTCTACCTGGGTCAGACAAATCTCCACCCAGGCCCCCTCTAAGTCTTTCTTGGGGTCCCCCAAATGATTGCCAACAGCTATTCAGAGAAACTTAAGATTCTTTATTGCATTTGTTTCATTTAAATTCAGGAAAGTTTATAAAGAGATATTTCAAGGACGTTTTAAATTGGATTTCTTGGGCCATAAAAATGAGCTGGTCATTTGTCACACAGTTTGTAATCCCAGCAATTAATAGGCAGAGGCAGGAGGATCATCTCAAGTTCAAGGCCAGCCTGGTTTACATGGTAAGCTTTGGGCCAGCCAGGCATACACATGAGACTCTGTCTCAAAAAACAAGCAAACACACAAAAATTAGGTTTACTAATACTTTAATGCAGACTAGGAATTTTCTAAAGTGATTCCAAAATTGTATTCAGAGCCCTAAAGGTAAATGAAAAAGGTTTTAATACAATTGAGTTATATGAGATACTGTACATCATTAAAACCTGGAAAACTAGAGCTTCTGTTAGTGTGATATATAGATAGATAGATAGATAGATAGATAGATAGATAGATAGAGATATAGAGATATAGATATAGATATAGACATAGATATAGATATAGATATATAGATACATAGTTAGTTAGTTGTTGTTAGGTGCTGTCAGGTCATCTCCGACTCATAGCAACCCTCATAGGCTTTTCAATGGCAGATTGTTTCGGGGTTGCCTTGGGAGTGGATTGTCACATCCTTCTCCCATTTTTGCATCCCTGGGAATCAAACCCAGGACCCCAGAGACTACGGAGTGGCGCTCTACCAACTGAGCTAAATCCCAGCCCACATACTGAGACCCTGTCTCAAAAAACAAACAAAGAAACAAAAATTAGGTTCGTTAATACTTTAGTGCAGATTAGGAATTCTCTAAAGTAATTCTAAAATTGGATTCAGAGCCCTGAAAAGTGAATGAAAAAGTTTTTAATACAGTTGAGTTATATGAAGTACTGCACACCATCAAGAACTAGAAAACTAGAGCTTCCATTCATATTAATATATATATTTTATACAGATAGATAGATAGGTAGATATAGATATAGATATAGATATATAGTTTGTGTGTCAAGGGGAGACACAGTATCACTGTGTAGCCCAAGTTGGCCAAAAACTTGAAATCTTTCTGGCTCAGGCCTCCAAAGTGCTGGAATTACAGGTGTGGTCTACATACCAGTCATTAAGTGTTTTTTTTTTTTTTTAAGCCCTTAAGCTTAGTGGAAAAGCCATGTATAGAATACATAATTGCAATAAAGGCCAGAGTATCTCCATCGCATCTTGATCTCCACAGCTTTCATGGAGGGCTGCAATCACCATCAGGGAAGTGAGCATAAACATAGAGGAGCAACTGGGTTCCTAAAGGAGAAGAACATTGATCTAGGTGACTTGGGCTGCCACATTGTTATGTGTGTAATGTCTAGCTTTTCAGCTTGGATCATGGCTTGCTTGACTGTGACATGGATGTGATAGCAGCAGTCCTTCACATCTCTCCACAATTCCACATCTCTTATATTTGGGCCACGATAGCAACTTAGAAAATTAAACTGGAATTTCCTCAATACTTTGATTCTGTCACAGACAACGTAAAGCCACAACAATAACAAAAAAATCTAGTGACAAGGATTGTTATCATTGGTGTTTCTCTGTGAATATCCTTAGATAGGCAAGAGTCCCAATCCTACTTGAGTGTGGTTTTGACTGAAGTGTAAATTTGGAAGTTAACATAAATCTTAGATCTAAGAGTCAGAAAAACTGATGGCAATTTCACAATTTGTAGTAGCTCAAAAATATAGTATTGAGCAAAGACCCTTCCTAAATACACTACTTGCAAACCTAATACTATTGAAATATCAAAGAAATATTTGATTTCACTAGATGTCCTACACATTTAAGCTCAGAAAATTTTAATTTTGTGGCTTTGAAAATGGTTCTGCTATTGTCTTGGCGCCTGCTACCTATTTGTTGGCACCAAGATCTGATGTTAAAAGTTCAAATACTTAGCATGACAAGGAAATACCAGGGAAAGGACTTTGGTCACTGAATACAAAGAATCTCTTTCCCAGATTTTAAGTGTTCCAAATATAAATGAATAACTGATTGAAGTGATGGATGTGCCAATTATCCTGATAGATATTATACATGTATATTAAAATATCACATTGTATCCCATACACATGTACAATTTTGATGTGTCAATTAAAAGTAAACAGAACTTACTTTTTAAAAATAATCTCTTTCCCCACCAGTATATATATGGCTCAGGTTTAGGATAAGATTTTCTCCTATTAGTGTTTATAATATGTCACCCAGAGGAGGAAGAGGAGATGGATGGCAAATTGAGTAAAGTTTCCCTTCTACCATTAAAATTCTGGTTAACACAATAGATGCTCATCATCTTGAAAAAACATCTAAAATGTAAAGGCCAGAATGGAGTAATGGGCCCATACCACAAGGATACTCTGGCAGAATGACTGCTTTAGTACCATTAGGTAGGACTGAACTAGACTCCTTTCAAAATCACTATGTAATTAGTTAGCTGCCATTGGGGGTTCATAGGAGGGATAGCGGTTTGCTTGCAGTATTACTGCATATCAGTTATTACTATCATGTTCCAGCCTTCAGAAAATACATGGCGAAAGTCCCCCAACAAGGAGGAGAGATCCTTTTAAATAATCATTATTGCATTATTGTAAATAATCTTCCTTCTCACAATATCTTGCCATAAGTCTCTCTACTGTTAGCTGCATTTGAGTTCTGAGTGTCTCAGATCTTTCTCCTCAGCTTTATAAAGTATTTTCACTGCCAGGTCCCCCTGCGGCCAAATCTCTCATGTAAGAATCTAACATAATTTGATCCTGAGAGAAAGTCCTGCCTCCCTGCTACAAACATTAATTTCATTATTATAGTAAATTTATGTTATTTTGTTGGCTAATCAGCACCCTGTTGCCATGTCCCTACTGGTAGAATCCTGTAAGTAGATCCAGTTCTGTGGATCTTGGTAAGAGGCTGAGTCCCCACTTCTCCCTGGAGTCCAAGAGACTGATATCCACCCCAGAGCAAGACTATGAGAAGCCCCTACCTGAGTGTACAAAGTGTGATTAAATAATGCATTGAAGGAACAATGTGGAATTCCTTCGAAGACAACATTTGATGGTGGTGTGTCATGGTTGTCAGGCTGTGACAGTAAAGGTTCTGGATGGTGATATCGGTGGTATTCTTGGGGTATGACCAGACTGCTCCCACTTGGGCACTTTGGCTGCTATCCATCCCCACTCAGGTCCAAGTCTGCTACTTCACCCTTCCCATTACTTCTATAAGCACCTTGATATTTTTCTAGTAAATGACTTTTATGTTTTGATCACAATTCATTTATCCTACTTGCACCTAGAACTTTGACAGACCCAAGAATAGATCACAGGTTTCTGACCAAAGCTTTGCTTCTATGAAATTTCCCTCCCAAGAATGAAAGTCCTATGGAGCAGGTGTTTGGTCAAATCTGTTAAGACTGGGGCATGCATACATCTAGGACTGACCTACTATGAGAAACAGAAATGTTGTTGGTAGGTGCTTTAGAGTCAGATCTGGCTTATAGTGACAGAATAAAACATTACTAGACACTGTGCCATACACACAATCTTATTATGGTTAAACCCATTGTTTCAGACACTGTGTTGATCCATGTAGTAGAAGATCCTCCACTTTTTTCATTGACCCGACACTCTTCCAAATATGATGTCCTTCTCCAAGGATTGGTACCTCCTAACAACATGTCCAAAATATGTAAGACACAGTCTAGCTATCCGTGCTTCCAAGGAGCACTCTAGTTGCGCTTCTTTTAGGACAGATCTGTTGGTTCTTTTGGCAGTCCATGGTATATTCAATATTTGTCTCCAGCATCACAATTCAAAAGCATCAATTCTTCTGTCTCTCTTAGTCATTGTCCAGCTTTCACAAGCATATGACGTGACTGAAAATACCATGACCTCAGGCACATCTTCATCTTCAATATGACATCTTTATTTTTCAACACTTTAAGGAGGTCTTTTGCAACAGCTTTTCCCAACACAATGTGTCTTTGGATTTCTTGACTGCTGCTTCCATGGGTGTTGACTATAGAATCAAGTACAGAAGAATCTTGGACAACCTCAATCTTGTCTCCATTTATTATGAAGTTGCTTACTGATCAAGTTGTAAGGATTTTTATTTTCTTGATTTTCAATTGCAATCCATAATGAAGGCTCTGTTCTTTGATTTTCATCAGTAAATGTTTCAAATCTGCTTTTCTTTCAGCAAGTATAGTTGTGTCATCTACATAATGCAAGTTGCTAATGAGTCTTCCTCAAATCATGATGCTGTGTTCTCTTTCATAAAGTCCAGATTTTCAGATTATTTGCTCAGCATAAAGTTTGAAGAGGTATAGTGAAAGGATACAGCCCTGATGTTCATCTTTCCTGACTTTGAACTAAGCAGCATTTACTTGTTATGTTTGAATGACTGCCTCATGGTCCATGTACAGATTCACAATGAGTATAATTAAGTGTCCTGTTATTCCCATTCTTTGCAATGTTATCCATAATTTGTTGTGGTTCACCCTGTCAGATGCCTTTTACCAGTATGTCAAGAACTCATCTACTTCATAGGCCACACTTCAGTGGCTTGGGAAGGACTAGTCTTTGAAAGTGAAATACTCCCTTCTACCATTTGACTAGCTATGCAACTCTAGAGAAGTTATATATATTATCTAAAGAGCCTCATCTATGGGTTGGAAGATTCATTAATTTGAGAAGCATCTATTAAATACCTAGTCTCCGCTCTGCATTTAGGAAATAATAATTAGTCAAAGCAAAAATGATCTTTACCCAAATGGGGTGTAGACTTGTGGTGGAGATAAATTTTAAAAAACACTTTATTTGATATTTGCAATGTGTGATAAGTGCTACTGAAAATGGAAAAATAAATGTCATGGGGTTCTGATTTATTCAAGAAATTTTTTCAAGGGAGAAATATTTGTGTTGGGGAATGAGAGACTAGTAGTCATGCAGCTGGGTTGCAGTAGTGTGTGTATATGTGTTTGTGTGTATGTGTGCTCATGTATGTGCATATATACTTAGGGTTAGAGGAAGAGAATTTGATGTAGAAAAAAGAATATGCACAGTGGGTCCAGTGAATGAGGGAGTGTGGTATATCAAGGAATATTATCTCTTTGAAGAGAATAAAAATGAAAACAGATGATGTAAGACTGGAAGAGTGAATGATATCAGAACATAGAATATGAAGCCTTTGTCAGGCTTCTCAAGATATTAAGCTTTAAGTACAATGAACCATTTTCTTTCTTCATCTTTAAAGATTCCTCTGGCTGTTTTGTCATAATTGCAAGGGGAATGAGGTAAAATACAATGGTAGAAAGACTAGAGGAACCCACTTCAGTACCCAGACAAGAGATGGTTATTAGCATGGCCTCAGGTAATAACCACAAAGAGAAAATATATGAGAGGAGTAAAATCAATAGAAGTTGGTGAAGATTTAAGTAAGATAGGGAGAAAAGTGTGAAAGATGACTGTACAATTTCTGTTGGCATTCCTGGGTGGCTGGAGTTAATATTCCTCAAGATAAAGTTCTCAGAAGACATTGTCATGAATTGAACTTTAACCATGTTGATAGTAGAGTTCCATTGATATTTCCCAAGAGCTAATGTTGAAGCAGATGGATCTATGTTTCTGCAGTTCAGGCGACTATGTTGTGTTGTTTTTGGGTGCCATCAAGTCAGGACTAACTCGTAAGTGACCTTATGTACAACCGACAAAACACTCCCCAACACTGTGCCATGCCTAGCACTATATCAGTGCTTCTCTGCTATTCACAGGGTTTCCAATGGCTGATTACTTTTGGGGATTGTCTTGGAAGGGAGCTGCCAAGTCTTTCTCCCATTTATTGCTATGCTGAGGATTGAACCCATGGCCTTAGAGGGTAGAGCAGCCCTCTACTAACTAAGCTAAACCTCAACCCCATGTTGTTAGGTGCTCTCAAGTCAGGGCGATTCATAGAGACCCTCATAGGGTTTTCAATGGCTGATTATTTTGGGAGTGGGCTGCCACATCCTTCTCCCATTTTTGTGGTTCTGGGAATCTGACCCAGGGCCTCAGAGAGTATAGAGGAGCATTCTATCAATCTAAGCTCAAACCCAGACCCTCAGAAGATTATGTGTGTGTGTGTGTGTGTGTGTGTGTGTGTGTGTGTGTGCGTGCGCGCCCACGCATACATGTGCACAAGTCATTTGTAAGTAGAAGTTATTTGAAGCCATATGCATTGTGGAGATTATGTAAGGAAGTAGTACAGTCCAGGTGGTCCAATATGGTCCAGGACTGAGCCCTGAAAAAGTATAACATTAAAATATATGTAGAAAAGATGGCCAAGAATCCTGGGAACTAACTAGAGTTCTTTGAGGAAGCCAAGGAAACCATTGTTACAGAATCCAAGAGAGGTGTGTTTCAAAGGGGAGTAAATAGCTGTGTTCAAATGCTGCCAAGAGGTTAAGAGAGAGGAAGACTGGAAAAATCCTGTTAGCATTGGGCACCATAGGAAGAATCAATATGAGAGGTACAATTTCCAAGTCACAAGATGTTGTTACCACAGAGTACCTGATGTACATATTCAACAAAGGTGGGTGATAGTTCCAAAGTTTCAGGCTCATATCCAACCAAGAATCAAAGTGAAGAGAATTTTCAAAATAGTAAGTCTTTATATTATTACAGTATATTGCAATTTTTAAAGTGCTTTTATGATGTAAGTGGTTACATTTGATAGTCACAATAAGTCTACCAAATTCTATTGCATAATTTCCACTTTAGAATTGATGAGACTGTGGCCCACAAAGTTTTAGTGGTGTGCTAAATGCCACACAGCTCATAGATCCAGGGAAGGTGCTAAAACCCAGATGTCTTGATTTTAACTTCACTTAAGGAGGCGAGGGAATGCTGCCCCAGGCTGCCTGATTTACAACATGAAGAGAAATCTTTTAAAAGAAAAATAAAACAATGCCACTCAAGTTCTTACCTGTGGCATTTTTGGCTTGGAAGACTGAGCTCAAACTCACACAAGGTGATTTTATAAGTTCTAGAAAGTCCTTCTGCTCCAAATAAAATGCTTTCTAAAAGCCAATTGTTATTTGCGACTCCTTTCCCAGGGGCCATCTGAGTCTGTGGGTAGTTGCACTTTATGCTCCTTGGCCAGATCTCTTCTAAAGGCTAGTGATCAATTCTGAACATATTTTTAACAGTAACAGGAGTAAACTATAGGATAAGCAAAGGATAGTGACAAGGATGGGGAAGGTGTCCTTTACTGAGGAAACACTCAGAAATGCCATAATTGTTATTTTTACTATAAGAAGCATATAACAAACAGGATTCTGCTGGTATCCTAAGTAGATGCTGAAGGGAAAACATTCTTTCTCCCTCTTTCTTTCCTTTCTCCTTCTTCTGTCCTGCCATGAGTGTGTGTGTGTGTGTGGATGTGTGTGTGCATGCGCGTATGCATGACAGAGACAGAGACAAAGAGACACAGAGACACAGAGACACAGACAGAAACAAAGAAAAACAATTTTAACTTCACAGCTACTTCATAGCCCAGGATGATGTTGAAGGTCTTCTGCTTCCTATCATTCAAATAGAGGCAGAACTAAAGGTGCATATGTATCACCTACTCTGACCACAGACAAAAAAGTCTGTTCATCTCAGGCAAGTGACCAGAGCAGCAAACTAATGTTAGGTGAAGAAGGAGTACCAAGAAATAAGGACAATCCTGAGCTTTGCAACAAGATTGTCAGCCAAAATTAAGTGAAATTCTAGCTAGAGAATGGAATTAGATGAAATGAAATGGAATACATAGGAGTGAAACCTAGAAGGTTAGTAGAAAAAGAATTCTTGATAAGAAAAATTATAATTTTTTAAACATTCAACAAATACACATTGTATTATTATTATAAAAATGGAAAAAATGGCTACCACAGACATTGAATGTCTTAAGTGCTATATATATATATATATATATATATATATATATATATACATATATATATATATAATCTCATTTATTCTTCATAATCCTCAAAAGGTAGCTATTATGAATTTCATTTAACAGAAGAGGGACTGAAGCTGGTATTTATCAAACAACTAGCGAGTGATTGAGTCAACATGTCAACTGTATCAGTTAGTTTTCCATTACTATGACCAAATTACCTGACAGAAACAACTAAATGAGGAAAGATTTATTGTGGCTTATGCTTTCAGAGGATTCAGTCCATCATGGCAGGGAAGACACAGTGGAGCAGCTCAGTTCACAATATGGCAGGCCAGGAAGTAGAGAGCTATATAGGAAGCAGCCAGGGATAATAAACCCCAAAGACCATCTCCCAGTTATTGAATTCCTCTAGGTAGACCCTACCTCTCAAAGTTCCCATAACCTCCCAACACAGCATCATCAGCTGGAGCCCAAGCATTCAAACACATGGGTCTATGGGGAACATTTCATATTCAAAGTGTAACACTAACTCAGTTACTCCCAACTTCAAAGATGGGTTATAACTTCTACTGAAAAAGCAAATGGGAATATGTATATACTCTAAGATTCTTAGGGAGCATACAATTTAGAAAGAATAGAAAAATAAATGAACAGTTAAAATCCAGTATCATTAGAGTAATTTATTACTGGCTGAGGAACATTTTTCATAGCTATGAGATTCCCTAATTGTCCATTTCTGGAAAAACCTGTCTCTGTACTTTTCCTGCTCAAAATGAAAGCATGTGGAGAGAGAAACATATGGAACATGGATTAAGAATGTTATTTATGTAGTTGTGCAGATATGGCTTTAAATTCTGACTCCTCCAATCAGTGTTACAGTGCGATTCTCCACAGTATCTTATATTTCTACACATCTTTCAAGCACTTGACACTGTTCTTGTTTCTCTTGGAAAGGATGTTTGAGTAGCAAATAGTCATGGAAGACAAAGGTAGTATCTCCCTTCAGAGTAAGGTCAAGTGTGTCTACTGTTCAATATAGTATAGAAAATGTCTCTCTTCAGAGCAAAAGGCAGATATGCTTACTGCCTATTATATAATATTTATGTTCTCTAAATTCAAGGTTCTGCTCCTATGATACAACTCATTGAGTGAGCAAGTATCACTTGGCTCTACTTTATATGCAGTAAAAATTAAAGTTTGGGGAACTGACACAAATACTGTCATTGTGGTTACTGATATTGCTATGAATAGTATAATGTCCTTCTGCTCTGACCCATAAGTCTTTTGTCCTCTGTGAATATTCATGAAACAATGGCAAGTTAACTTGTGAGCCTGCAGATAGTGTACAATCTTAGATTCATCAACATTCTGGACTCACAAGTCAGGGAATTTTGGGCATTTAGTTAATCTCACTAAGCTCCATTATCTGCTGTGATAAAACGGGAGCTAATAAGTGTACTAATATCTGTTCATAAGATTAAATAAAACAACTTGTGTGTAGCTCTTCCTTTATGTGTGTGGCACATTGTTTCAACATTAGCCAGTGTTTATGTGGGAGCACTAGACTGGAATGAAAATTCGAAATATTGAAATAAATATAGGCTTTTATTGATGTTATAGGGAGGATTTCTTTGACATCAGAGATAGGTTTAAATGAAATGCCAACTCCAGTTTGCCTCTATTGTCTTCCTGGATCACGGTGATAAGAAAGATTTTGAAGCTGAATCTAGACTGAGTGGGGAAGATTGCCTGATAGACTAGTGACATCTGTTATGGCTCTAGACTTGTTGTTGTTAGGTGCCATCGAGTCAGTATCTGACTCATAGCAACCCTCATAGGATTTTCAATGGCTGACTGTTTTGGGATTGCCTTGGGAGTGGATTGCCAGGCCTTTCTCCCATTTTTGTGGTGCTGGGGATTGAACTCAGGACCTCAGAGACTACAGCACAGGGCTCTACCAACTGAGCTAAATCCCAGCCCTGGATCTAGACTAGGACAAGTATTTTCTTCCTGGGACAAAATGTTATTTAAAGTCTCTTCTACATCTATTTGATTCTGTACCTCATAGTTTTGTCTGCAAAAGAAGACGTAAAACACAAATTGCCCTGGAAAAAGAAATACAGTGATTAAAACATCTCATTTAATTATCTAGGGGTACAATGACAATGAGTTTATCTTGAAGATTTTATCAGGATAATGCAGTGCTTATAATTAGACCTGCTGTGAGTATTTTATTAAGATTAGTTTTCATGATAAAAACAGTGGAGATGTTAGGTATAACAGGCAAATATCTTAATATCATAAAAGCCATTTATGACAAACCTACAGCTAACATTATAGTAAATGGAGAAAAACTGAAGCCATTTCCTCTTAGATCTGGAACAAGACAAGTATGTCCTCTCTCTCCTATTCTATTTAACATAATAATTGAAGTCCTCTCCAGGGCAATCAGTCAAGAGAAAGAAATCAAAGGGATGCAGATTGGCAATGAAGAGGTCAAATTATCCTTATTTGCAGATGATATGATTCTATACCTGAAAGACCCAAAAACCTCAACCAGAGAACTTCTAGAACTAATCAATTCCTTCAGCAAACTAGCAGATTATAAAATCAACACACAAAAATCAATAGATTTTCTTTACACCAAGTGCAAACAAGAAGAGAAGGAAATTTCAGAAAAAATACCTTTCACAATAGCCCACCAGAAAATTAAATACATTGGAATCAATCTAACCAAAGACCCTTCTGATCTCTACAAAGAAAATTTCAAAACATTAAAGAAACAAATAGCAGAGAACACTGAAAATTAGAAAGACCTTCCCTGCTCCTGGATAGGAAGAATTAATATAGTAAAAATGTCCATTCTACCAAAAGCAATTTATACATTTAATGCAATACCCATTAAAATTCAACTGACTGACTTTACAGAAATAGAAAAAATGATCCAAAAATTCATATGGAACCACAAAAGACCATGTATAGCCCAAACACTCTTAAGCTGCAAAACAAATCAGGTGGAATCACAATCCCTGACTTCAAGCAATACTACAGGGCAGTGGTTGCAAAAACATCTTTGTACTGGCACAAAAATAGGCCCAAAGATATCTGGAAAAGAATAAAATACCCAGAAATACCTCAACATACCTATGTTGTTGTTGTTGTTAGGTGCCATCAAGTCGGTGTCCAACTCATAGTGACCCTCATGGGGTTTTCAATGGCTGACTGTTTTTGGGATTGCCTTGGGAGTGGATTGCCAGGTCCTTCTCCCATTTTTTTGTGGTGCAGGGAATTGAACTTGGGACCTCAGAGTCTGCAGCACAGCACTCTACCAACTGAGCTAAATCCCAGCCCCAACACTCCTATAGCCACCTGATTCTCAATAAAGGAGCAAAGCAAGTAAACTGAAAAAGGACAGCCTTTTCAACAAATGGTGCTGGGAAACATGGTCATCCACATGCAGAAAAATGAAAGCTGACCCGCATCTCACAGTATACACGAGAGTTAACTCAAAATGGATAAAAGATCTCAACATAAAACCAGAAACTTTAAAACTTATAGAAGATACGCAATACACTTCATCATGTAGATATAGGAAAGTATTTCCTTAATAGGACTCCAATTGCTCAAGAAATTGCAACAAGAATAGATAGATGGAATGACATGAAATTAAAAAGCTTCTGTACAGCAAAAGAAACAATTAACAGAGTCAAGAAAACCCCCACTGAATGAGAAAAAAATCTTTGCATCCTATACATCAGACAAAGGTCTAACTACCAGAATTTATAAAGAACTCAAGAAAAAAATTCCCAAGAAAACAAATAATCCAATACACAAATGGGCAAAGGAACTGAGTAGACAGTTCTCAAATGAAAAGGTCCGTAAAGCCATGAATCACATGAAAAATGCTCAATAACTCTAGCCATTAGGGCAATGCACATTAAGACAACTCTGAGATTTCACCTTACATGAGTAAGAACAGCCAAGATCAATAAAACAAATAACAACAAATGCTGGCAAGGCTGTAGAGAAAAGGGACACTCTTACATTGTTGGTGGAGCTGTAAATTGGTCCAACCACTCTGGAAATCAATATGGAGGTAACTTAAAAAACTAAAAATAGATCTACTGTATGAACCAGCTATAACACTATTGGGAATTTACCCAAAGGGAGATGTGTCATCATACCACAGAGACACTTGCATCTCCATGTTCAATGCAGCACTTTTCACAATAGCAAGGATATGGAATAAACCAAAGTGCCCTTCAACCGAAGAATGGTTAAAAACAACCTACGGTACATATACACAATGGAATACTACTCAGTGATTAAAAAAAATGAAATAATGCTATTCACAGCAAACTGGATGGAATTGGAGAAAATTATTTTAAGTGAATGAACACAAGCTCAGAAAGAGAAACACCATGTGTTCTCACTCACAGGTGGGAGGTGAATCAAAATTATATGCAGGGAAAAATCCTATACAAAGGTCGGTCCATAATAAAAGAAATAAAAAGTTAAGGACGGTATTAGTATAGATAGTCTAGAAAATGCATGTAATAGTTCTGACAAGGTAAAAAGAAAGTTCCCTACAGAAAAAGTTTCTATATTAAACAGAACTGGAACCCAAGGATATATAGAAAAATATTACCACAAAAAGCCAAGTAAATGGAAGAGAAGTCTTTAATGGGGGAGTGGCATAGGGGGAGGAAGCGCACAAGAGGGTAAGGGGGAACCTATGTGAATAATGTACAGCAAAATGCATATATGGAAATGTCACAATGAAAATCATATCAGAATGAATCACATTAAGGTGTACATTAAAAATTTCCAATAAAAAAATTGGTTTAGAGTTCTGGTACTAACAACTGCAAATACATCCAAGTCACAGAGCCTCTCATGTTGGACACTCTGTAGCAAAAATTAACTTCCAAATCTATATCCACTCTGCCTGGGGCACTGAAAATTCACCACCATATGCCTAGGGATAGATCTCAAAGAACCAGTTAGGTTGTCTTTACTGTCCCAAGCCAGATGGCACTCCATAAATACTGTCCAAAGGGTGAGCATCAAACCTTTGGCATCATTTTATATAGACCTGCAGGCCCTTCTCTGTGGCTGCAAATACACTTAAGAAAGGAAATTTGGCAAGATGTATACTTAAAATATTCATTCCCTTAGACCTGATAATCTTATGTCGAGGAGTTTATGTTGTTTTTAGGTGTTGTCAAGTTGGGTCTACATACAACAGAATGAAATACTCCCCAAGACTATGCCATGCCTGGGATTATGTCAGTGCTTCTCTGCTATCCATAGGGTTTTCAATGGCTGATGGTTTGGGGATTGTTTCAAGAGAGGCTTGCCAGGTCCTTCTCCCATTTTGGTGGTGCTAGGGATCAAACCCATGACCTCCGAGAGCATAGAACATCACTCTACCAACTGAGTTAATCCCCAGGCCCATAGGAGTTATACTGGGGAAATAATTATAGATATGCACATTTATTTATGTTCAAGGTAGTCACTATATGTTTATTTTTTAAGTCTTAAATGTCTTGCAAATGAAAGTAGAATAAATAAATTATGACAATCTATAATGACTTAGTCATTAAAATTATATATTTGAATAAAATCAATGGTAGGTAATATTTCTAATGTAATATTAATGGATAAAATTTGGTATATAATCATCATGGATATAAAGAAATAACTCTTTAAAGAAAAATATAAAACATCCATAAGTATGGTATGTACAGGGAAAGATGTTTAACTTTCCTCTTTCACTGTAAGTACAAAAGGTGTCCAGTCTCCAGAGAAATTCTGTAGGCTGGATTCCATTCTAGAACTGACTAATATTTGGGATCGACAGTGTCCAATCCAAGGTGAATTGTTTCAGAATTGTTTCCTGTGCCCTGTATTCCTTCGACTTCTTCTAGACACAGTATATTGATTTCTTTGACCCAGTTCCACTTCCTCACTATGGGCAGTCTAGGTGGGGATATTGATTAAGGCTCCCTCTCCTCACTGTCCAAGATGGAAGGCACATGACCAGATCTAGACTAATTGGATGCTTTCAGGGTTTTGGATTATGGGAGCAGGAAAGAAAATTAATACTGACTCAGCCCCTATAGCCATATTCTAAGAAGATAGACCATTATTTTTGATGCAAATAAGAATCCTTTTGCTACTCTGTCCTCATTTTTCTGAATTTGCTTCTTCAGCTTTTCCTTTCTTTCTTGACCTAAACTTTAACATTCTGGTAAGCATGCTTTTGTTAAAGTTACCCAGAGGTAGTGCCTGTGCCTTATAGCTAAAAAGCCATAAACCAATACAGTGAAAAAATCCATTATATATTTATTTAGGTGGTTGGAATCTTAGATCCAGGCTTCCTAGCCACTCCACAGTCTGGGACTTTTGTTGCCTCTGAGTCTCTGAGTCTTGCCTTCATTTTTTGTTGCAGGTTGCAAGTCTTGGGTTGCTTCTGTTGAAACTCAGCTGCATTCCACTTGTTTTTTGACTGCACAATGCCCAGAGTGGCAGTCCTTGGCCAGTGAATCACCAAAGGGCCCCCGTCTTCACAGGCCTGTGTGTAACGACCTCATATATGTCCCTATACTGATTATTTGCAGTGGATGACATTATCACCAGAAAGCAAGGGAATGATGTTTCTAGAATCCATTTTTTTTTAAATTTCAGCTTAGAATCTTTTGATTCTCATGTAGAATAAGTAGACTTTTTTCCTAATGGCAATTATTCTCCAATGGTTGGCCTTTTCTATTCACATGGCTTAAATTCAGTGATATTACAATCTTTAAATAACTGTAAAAAGTCACAGCTTGATTTTTATGACTTTTTCCCTTTGAAAAAATTTGGCACAATGGGTCTTAAATTATACAAGATCACAGTGAAGCAATAATGAAACACAATAGGCCCCTACCAAATGAGGTCCTTACAAGTTAACTCTAAACATTTCCCAAACACTTTTACCAGAAATACCTTTCCTCTTAGTCTTCCTATTTAGACCTCCATTAAAACTACAAATACAATTCTTCTACATTAATCTTGACCAGGCATAATGTAAAAAAATTCAATTTTGTGTCTGACAGATTAAGGCTACTTATTTGTTAAACTTATTGCAAGCTATGTGGTTTTTTAAATCAAATTTCTTAAGTTTTCTAAGAATCAGGTACCCAGCCATGTGTGTGTGTGTGTGTGTGTGTGTGTGTGTGGTTGTGTGTGTATGTGTGTCTCCTAAGTACATTTTACTGAAGACTAAATAATGAACATAAAGTACTTGGTACTTGGGTGGTGTGCATTAATTGTTAAATCTATTATACTTATTACCTTTTCTGTACTTTACTCCTTATATCCATATAATGTATGCACTCTGTTCAAATGATATTGATTTGTCATGTTTTACATCTTATTATGGATTAAAAACAAAGTCCAACAAAGCAAAAATATTATAACGTGACATCTTCTAAGAACAGAAAGTCTCGATATTTTTCTTCTGTTTCTTCATAAATTCTGTTATCATTGATTCCACATAAACTGATCAGTTGTTTGATTTTCCCTCAGTGGGACAATAATGCCTAGCAGTAATAATACTAACTTACATTTATATAACATTATATTGTTCTTTAAAATTTTTCATATCCATTTTTACATTTGATTATATTCTAGTCCTATGTTCTCTCACAGGCTATATTGATTCTTAACTTCCATTTCATGATATATAAAATAGTTGAAATAGCAGTGTGAAGGTTCATGGCCACCCAAGGACAGACAAACCCAAGGATGATGATCTCTCCTTTACTCCTACCAACTCACTTATACTTGTCTTCATCATTGTTTTTTGTCCTCTAGAATCTCAAAATCAAACAAAGGAATTGTCACCCTAATGTAAAAATATGTGACAAAGCTAAATTATTTCTTTGAAGCATTGTTAGAGATGTTAAACAGAGTAAAAAAAGTTTTGATATGAAGGTACATTTATTTTTGTTGTTGTTAGGTGCCATCAAGTCTGTTCTGAATCAGATCGACCCTATGTACTTCTTCATAGGGTTTTTGATGGCTGATTGTTTCGAGATTGTTTCGGAAGTGGGCTGCCATGTCCTTCTCCCAATTTTATGGTGCTAGCATTGATCCCAGGTCCTCAGAACACACACAGCAAGCACTCTGCCAACTGAGCTAAACCTCAGCCCCCCAAAGGTTAGTTTAGATTTTTAAAAATAAATCTGTGCTTTTTCTCTGTTTGGTATATTGAGCTTGGTCACAGTGTCATAAATAAAGGTGGGTAAATTGTCTAGTTGTTGTTAGGTGCCATGGAGTCAGTATTTGCCCCGGCCCGCGGGGCTGTTCAACAGGGACCTAGAGTAGGGGGCAAGTGAATGAGAGAGAGACAAGAGACATGAAGGATGAGAGCAAGACAGGCTGTCTGGTCAAGCTCCAAAGTCTTTAATTTTTTGCTGTAGCTTAAATACACATGGAGGGGGAGGGGAGGGGCAAAAATGTCACAAGGGCCAGGGGCTTCTTCAGTTCTTCCTGTAACCCTGACAACCGCTTTCAGATGGTAATTTCAATTCAAAGGTCAAAATGCCCCGTGGCTCAACATCTGCTATTTTCACCACACCCTGCACCTTTTCATCAGGGTATCTTGTAAAAAGTTACTTATGGTCTTGGCTCCCAGCAAGTATCCGACTCATAGCGACCCTTATAGGGTTTTCAATGGCTGACTGTTTCGGGATTGCCTTGGGAGTGTATTGCCTGGTCCTTCTCCCATTTTTGCAGTGCTGGGAATTGAACTCGGGACCTCAGAGACTGCAGCGCAGCACTCTACCAACTGAGCTAAATCCCAGCCCAAACTGTCTAGAAACATGGCTAAATACAGAAAGTGTTTTACTTTGTTATGCTGGTTAGTTTTGTATTAGTCTATAGCCTGCTTCCTATATATTGGGTGGTTCTCTTCAAACAAAAACTTTCTTCAAACCTAACTCTTTATATGCACTTTCTAGTGATATAAACTTGACATTATGAAAAACCATGTTCTTAGATTCTGAAACTCAAGATCACTCCCTGAAGTTTACCGGAGGGAAACCAAATCGTCTGCTCTTCAGCCCAGATGTCCCTATTTGATGTGGAGGGCTTCTTCTTGTAGATATAGAAGAACAGAGATCTGAAGCTTTTTTCCCCGCAAGAGTAGAAATTAGGAAGAGGGAGGGGTCTAGTAAAGTCTTTCATAAAATACTGCTTTACAGATTAGCTAAAAATAGAACTAGCTAAAAATAGACTATTCCTAGTTGATAAAAATAAGATTTTCCAACCATGCGAACTTGGTCTTTCCTGCCCTGCTTCCATAGCTTCCAGATACCGCCACAAAGCCCACGTGTCTTGTACACTCTTAGTTTGAATAGCTTGTTTTCAGAATGTCCTGAATCTCTTTAACAAGCTTTGGAAGAGTGGACTATGATGAAAGGAATACACAGAATCAGTATACCAAAAAGAATTGATGGATGATCAACCATTTGAAGAGGTTACATATCATCAAAAACCAGTGGTAATGAAGGAAGAAGTAGAAGCTGCCTTGAAGGCATTCACGAAATGCATGCTTCAGGAATTGATGGACTACAAATTGACATGTTTCAGTAATCAGATGCAGCACTGGAGGTGCTCACTTATTTATGCCAAGGGATTTAGAAAACAGTTACTGGGCCAACTGACTGGAAGTGATCATATTTGTGCCTGTTCCTAAGAAAGGACATCCAACTGAATGCAGAAATTATTGCAAGAAATCCACATTATCACATGCGAGTAAAATGTTGCTAAAGATGATTCAAAAGTGGCTGCAGCAGTATATCGACAAGAAACTGCCAGAAAATCAAATCAGAACCAGAAGAGGAGGTGGAAATAGGAAGATCATTCCTGATGTCAGATGGATATTGGCAGAAAGCCAAGAACACCAGACTGATGTTTATCTTTGTCTTATTGGCTATGCAAAGGCATTTGACTATGTGGATCACAACAAATTATGGATAATATTGTGAAGAATAGGGAAACAGAACACTTAGTTGTACTCATGAGGAATCTGCACATGGACCAGGAGGCAGTCGTTTGAACAGAGCAAGGAAACACTACCTGGTTTCAAGGCAAGAAGGTGTGTATCAGGGCTGTATCCTCCACCATTCCTCTTCAATCTCTATGCTGAGCAAATAATCCAAGAAGCTGGACTTTATGAAGAGGAACATGGCATAAGGATAGAAGGCAGACTCATTAACAACTTGAAATATGCAAATGACACAACTTTGCTTGCTGGAAGTCAAGAGGATTTGAGATAGTTGCTGATGAAGATCAAAGAAAACAGTTGTCTGTATGGAATTCACCTTAACACCAATAAAATAAATGTTATTGCAATTGCAGCAATAAGCAACTTTATGAAAAATGGAGAAAAGATCGATGTCTAAGATTTTGCTTTGTTTTACAATCAACACCCATGGAAGAAGCAGTCAAGAAATCAAAAGATGCATTGCATTGGGAAACACTGTTGCAAGAGACCTCTTTAAAGTGTTGAAAAGTAAAGATGTCACATTGAAGACAAAAGTGTGCCTGACTCATGCCATCATGTTTTCAGTAGCATAATATAGTTGTGAAAGCTGGACATTGAATAAGGGAAACAGGAGAAGGATTGATGCTTTTGAATTATGGTGCTGGAAAAAAATATTGAATGTACCATGAACTGTCAAAAGAACCAACAGATCTGTCCTAGAAGTAGTGTAACCAGAGTGCCCCTTGGAAGTAGGATGGTTAGATTGAGTCTTACATATTTTGAACATGTTGTTAGGCAGTGCCAATCCCTGGAGAAGGATATCATGCTTAGAGTGTGGCAGGTCAACAAAAAAAGGAAGATCCTCTACTAGGTAGATTGACACAGCGGCTTCAACAATTGGTTTAAGCACAGAAAATATCATGTGTCTGGCACAGCATTGGGTATAGTGCTTTGTTCTGTTGTACATAGGGTCATTCTGAGTCAGATCTGACTCCAGAGCACCTAACAACACAACATTATGAAACAAATGTGCACATAAACAGATCTTATAGGAAAATTTTGCTCTCAAGATAAAAGGTTAGTGTATAAAGCAAGAAGAACATTGTTTGTGTCCCTAATTTGATATAGGTAATGTGAGTTACCTTGTGTGGTATACACAGGCTCACTGAGCTTGTTCCTTCAAGGTAAATTGAAAGTAATAAAAATATCTTACTTAAACAGTTGTCCACAGCCATACCATCCTGACATCCAATCTCATCTGATCTTGGATCTGGGCTTGTTAGTCAATGGGTGGGTGACCATCTGAGAATAACAGGTGCTGTAGGCTTGGGAAAAGGACCCAGCAGCCCACTCCTGAAACAATCAGCCATAGAAAATCTTATGAATAGCAGAGGAGCACTGATGTAATCCTGGGCATGACACAGTGTTGGGTAGTATTTCATTCTTTTGCACATGGAGTCACTATGAGTCGGACCTGACTTGACGGCACCTAACAACTACAACACTTAAGGAGTTGTTGGGAGAGTTAAACAAAACAAGCTTTTGTGTCTAGCATAGTTTCTGTCACATATAAAACATAAAATAAATGCTGATTATAGTTAGTTATGTCATTATCTTTCTTTTAAAAATCTATACCATACTTCATAATGAACCTACAAAATGCCACCTCTTCTTCCTTTGCTAACATTTCCTCATCCATTACCCTAATTCCTTTTTATAGCATCCACTACAAGCACACACTGACTTGCTCCAGGTTATGTGACAATTAAATATCAACACGTACATTTTCTAAGTTTAAATCCATGACGGATCCCACCATGTCTAGTTACCATGAAGTACTTGGGAAAATAATTTTGTTACTCTTTTTCCTGTAACTCTTAGCATTTTGTGTGGTGGTGTCAAAAGGAATGAATTAAGGTTAGATAGCTGAGAACTAGTGATCAAACAGTTGTATCTGGCAAGTGTTCTTACAGGGCAGACAGAGCATGGGACTCAGAAAATAACCACTTATCAGATATAGAGTCATATCTCTATCACTCAGGTAGTCATCATCATGGACAAGATAGACAACTTAATCTATGACTCAGACCCAGAATCAGTAGTCTCTGGAAAGATTTATGAATATAGAGCATAAAAACAGGTGCAGAATAAGACATAGCTGCCTGGATGTTAGAAGACTGCTGTGCTGTCTGAGGTGCTGGGTTCCATCCCCAGTACTGCAAAAATGGGAGAAACACCTAGCAGCCCATTCCTGAAGGAATACTGAAAGAATCAGCCATTGAAAACACTATGAATGAGTATATAGTGTCACTATGAGTTGGGTCGACATCACCTAACAACAACAAGCCTAGGGATACAGCCAAAATACTTTCAAAAAGGATAAAATGTTACACGCAACATATTATGAAACTTATTAGTAAAACCAATGAAAAGAATGCAAAACTACTCACTTTGAACTCCATATGCATAAGTACTTTTTAATGCATGCTTTATTTTTAAAGCTACTAGATATGCATCATGTCATTTATTCTTCAAAATAATCCTCTATAGTAGACATTCACCCATTTTTTAGATGAGAGAACTTAGGCTTAGAAATGCTTCAATTATCTGATCAAAGTCTGAGTTGGAGGAGGTGAGCTGTTCGGGGAATACAGTTCCATAATATCTATACCTAGCTCTTGACTATACTCAGGGCAAAATCTCAGCGTATACTCCATCACAGAGCTCCCATAAGCTAAGCTTTCAGAAAAGGAAGAGTTAGTTAGTCACTACAGTCCAAGAGATTTGGAGGACTACCAAAATGTGAAGACAAAAGCATAGGGAACTTGAGGTATGCAATTCTCCAACCAATTCTTTCTGCATTTCCAATATTTCATCCTGGGCTAAAATCTATGGTTATATGTCCATGTTTCCACTTAGGGGAAATGGAGCACAAAGTCAATTACCTGGGTCACAGAGGATCCCAAAATACTTTTGTTAAAATATTGAGGTAATTAAGGTAAAAATAATTCAGTACGAATTTTCAGATAATGGTTTCCATTTGCCCTAGTCCTCTTCTAGACCAGACACAGGTATCTTTCTCAGGTCTCTTCTATGGGGGTCTCCACACCTCCTGCTTTAAGAGGTCTCTTTTGTTCCTTACTCTGCCTTCACTCTCTCTTTACCTTGGTCATGGTTAAGTATGAGGCAGTTATTGCCCAAGCCCTGCTAATACTCATGATGTCTGGTACATTAGCCTCTTTGCAAGCCCGAGAACAGACTGCAATTGGCATAGTCAAATTACTTGTCAAAGATCACTGAATACCAATAAAATATTAAGATAAAAGTCACGATATACAAAATGAAAATTCCTCTTAGCTGTATTAACTGGCTTACCTTGTCCACAATTTGATATATCATGCATGCTGATGGTGTAAGTCTTCCCTGCAGATTCTGATTGCACAGTAAGTAGAATGTGTGAAATGAGTGAAATGTAAGTTAATGGACAGGGCATTACACTATCAATGGGGAATGAGGTAGAGAAGAATAATTTAAAAGTGTTTACAATAGTTCTCTCAAAAAATATTTACTAAATATCTATTATATTAATATTATTGAGCAGTGTTATTAGGAAGATCTGTAGCTCATGACTTCAGATATTTGTGGTGCTTAGTAAATGAATATTCCTTTGTTTCATCCCAGAAATTTTATTCAGAATCTCTGGGGTTAGGGCCAATGTACTGCCTTGAGTAGCTGTCAATCAGTCTAAAACTTCTGATATCATACACATACTTGATAATATTTACTATGGAAATCAGAAAAAGAATGAGTCTGAGTGAATCAATGAAGTATCAAATGTGGACAAACTATTAACAAAACAGTGTATGTTTGGAGGTATCAGAGAGCTGATAAAACAGCCAAAAATTGAGGAACTGAGGTATGACACAGAAAACAAGCCTACAGAAGTGAGTCCAATAATCTGTATGTTGTTTTTACCCTCAAGATGTGTGCTTAATCTTTTTTAATTGAGGTAAAATTCACAGAACATAAAACTAACCATTTTAATGTGTACAATTCAGTAGCACTTAATACAATATCATACAGTTCTCACTTTTATTTAATTCTAAAATATTTATATCACCACCAAAAGAGAACCAGTACAAACTAAACAGTCCCTCCGCATCCCTGGCCCAAGCCCTTGGTAATCATTAATCTGCTTTATGTCTCTATGGATTTACTTAATCTGGACATTTCAAATTAATGAAGTCATATAAATGTATCCTTTTGTATCCAGCTTCTTTTACTCACCATAATATTTTGAAGGTTATCCAAATGGTAGCATGTATGACTATTTCATTCTCCTTTATGGCTGTGTAATAGTTTGCTATCTTACTATGCTGGGATTTAGCTCAGTGGGTAGAGCGCTGCACTGCAGCCTCTGAGGCCCCGAGTTCAATTCCCAGCACTGCAAAAATGGGAGAAGGGGCTGGTAATCCACTCCCAAGGCAATCCCGAAGCACTCAGCCATTGAAAACCCTACGCGGGTCGCTATGAGTCGGATACCGACTTGACGGCACCTAACAACAACAACAATCTTACTATATCACATTTTGTTTACCTTTGATCAGCTGATGGACATTTTAGTTGTTTCCAATACTTGACTACTACCAATAGTGCTGATATGAATATCTGTGCAGAAAATATCTGTTTGAATAACTATTTTCAATTCCTTAGGTCATAATTGCTGGGGCATATGAGTATTCTATATATAACTCTTTGTATAACTGTCACACTGTCTTTCAAAGCCATTTTACTTTTCCACCAGCAATGTACTAGTGTTCCAACTTCTCTACATTCTTATCAACACTTATTCTTTCCTTCTTTCTTTTATATAAGTAGCTATCCTAATGAGTGTGGAGTGGTAGTTTATTATTTTTTATTTGCATTTACCTAATGACTGATGATGTTGATTGAGCCTCTTTTAATATGCATATTAGCCATTTGTATATTTTCTTTGGGAAACTATTCCTTTCTCTGTGTTTTGACTGGACTGTTTATTTATCTTTTGTTTTTAAGTTATAATAATCCTTTATATATCCTAGATTTCAGGCTCTTATATGGTATATGAATTGCAGATATCTCTCCCATTCTATAGATTGTATTTTCTTTTTCTTGATAGTGTCCCTTGAGACACAAAATTATTTTGGTGATGTCTAATTTATCAATTTAAAAATTTTTATTCATTAACTTTGGTGTGTTGTGTTTATTGATCCTTAACATGAAATGAGAGACAGAGGTGATTTTATAAAAAGCAATTGAGCTGAGTTTTTTACATTCCTGCTGCTATAGAGGTTGTCTGAGATTTTTCTTTACTTGGTTCTACAATCAACACCTGTAGAAGTAGCAGTTAAGAAATAATAGTACACATCGCATTGGGAAAAGCTGTCACAAAAGACCTCTTTAAAGTGTTGAAAAGTAAAGATGTCACACTGAAGATGAAGGTGCACAAGACTCATACCATGGTATTTTCAGTCACATCATATGGTGTGAAAGCTGGACTTTGAACAAGGGAGACGGGAGAAGAATTGATGCTTTTGAATTCTGGGGCTGGAGACAAATATTGAATGTACCATGGACTGCCAAAAGAACCAAAAGATCTATCCTAGAAGAAGTGTAACCAGAGTGCTCCTTAGAAACTAGGATGGCTATACTGCACCTTATGTATTTGGGGCATATAGTCAGGAGGGACCAGTCCCTGGAGAAGGACATCATGTTTGGGAGAATGGCAGGTCAATGAAAAAAAGGAAGATCCTCAACTAGATAGATTGACATAGTGCCTGCAACAATGGGCTTAAACATAAATAAGATCGTGTGCCTGGCACAGAATATGGGGCTGTTTCATTCTGTTGTACATACAGTTGCTGTAGGTCAGACACAACTGGATGGCACCTAACAAGAGCAAGATGCTATGGAGATAAAAGAACTAGAAGCAGAACCCACAAGGCTCTTTATGCGGGGTAAACCAGATTTAGGTCAAGCCAATGAGAGAATACAAACCAGTCTCTAGTTTGTTCAGTCCCTGATTGGCTAAAGTGAACAGGCTCTATTCTAGTCACCTGACAGAAAAAGTGAGTCTCCTCTAAAAGAACTGAGTTCTGTCCAGATCCCTGCATCCTACATAGGACCAGTGGACAATAAAAAAACCTTATCATTAATACCAAAAAGCAAGACCTGAAGGTAAAATTCAACAATAGAACTGACACATGAGTATTCTAAATAAAAGATACTAAACGGAGAGTTTTTGAGATAATTTGGTTACATATTTAAGAAAATAGATGATGAGATGGTAATTTCACTATAGAGAATCAATGGATATTCTAAAACTGAAGAATATAGTAACAAAGATTGATGCAATATGTATATAAAAGCAGACTGAACATAAGTGACAATAAAATTATTGAACTAAGTGATGGGTTAGCAGAAAATTCTCTGAATGCATATTAAGGAAAATTAAGGAAATAGTATAAAAGAAAGTTAGGACAAGATGAAACAATCTCACATAAATATAACTAGAATCTCAGAAGGGAAAGACAGAGAAGGCTTAGATGAAATATTTGAAGAGATAATGACCAAGAATTTGTCCCAAATTGAAAATGATTAAGCCAAAGATTCAAACATTACTAGAAATACTAAGAAAAATAAAAACTTTGAAAAATGATACCTGGGCAATTACAACTTAGTTGCTGAAAACCAGAGACAGAGGAAAATCTTAAAGGTAGCCAGAGGGAAACAACCCCACAGTTCCTTCAGATGAGCAACATTTAGACTGATAGTTCATTTCTGAGTAATGGAAGCCTGGAAAGGATGAGCAATATTAAAATTGGAACTCTATGATCCAGCAAAAAAAGTTTAAGAAGTAAAGGAAAATATGTGAAACACCTTTGAATATCCTGTATAAATATGATTTCTCCATTGCTGCAATACTGAATCTTGACCTTTTTCTTTACTGTTCCCTCTTTCTCTCGATGGCAGGTCAAGAGTATCCTTTTATTTATTTTTCCATTGGGTCTCATTATCTCAAAGTCATAGTACTCTGAAAGGCAGCAAAGAATTAAATTTAATGAAAAGAAAAACACACTTGTCTTCTCGTTCAAGGATAATCTTTGAGATTGTTGATTCTCTTTTGAAAATTTTAAACTTAGCTAGGCATCGTGGCTGAAACCTATAATCCCAGCGATTTGGGAGGCGGGGACAGGAGGCTCATGAGTTCAGGGTTAGAGGCAGTTGGAGCAATTTAGCTAGACCTTGTTTCAAAATAAAAAATAATAATAATAAGATGAAATAAATTTTAAAAAACAAGGATGGCACTACAGCTCAATGGTGAAACACTCATCTAACATATGTGAGACCCTGGGTTCAACCCCAGGATGGCAGAAATAGAAAAAAGAAAACTCTAACCTTGAGTGTGATCTTAGTCACAAAAGCTGTTTGCATCTGGAAAGAAAGGCAGTTAGTTAACATTCGTATATAAAAATAAAACAAAACTAAAACAGTGTAGGACTTGCCATGTAGAGGAGCTAAATAGAGGCTCTGAAGGCCAAGAACCTATGAATCACGTAATGAAGCCAAAGCAGCAGCAAAATAAACTTAAATGCACTAGGTTTTTAACTATAAATCACTTCATCTTAAAGATGAGTAAACAAAGCCAGACACAGTGGCGCACGCCTATAATCCCAGCAGCTGGGGAGGCAGAGGCAGGAGGATCGCAAGTTCAAGACCAGAGACAGTCTGCATAACTTAGCAGGACCCTGTCTCAAAAAGTAAAAAAATGGGCTGGGGGTGCAGCTCAGCAGTCCAGCACTTGCAAAGCATGCAAGGGCGAGGCCCTGGGTTCAACTCCCAGTAACACACACACACACACACACACACACACACACACACACACACACACAAAAAGAGTAAGCAAAATCTTAGAAAGCTTAAACAATATGTTTAAGGTCATTCAGGTATTTAGTGGCAGAGCCAGGGACTGTACTCAAGTTTTCCATGAACTTTCTATTCCATCATTGAGATATTTCTAGGTAGTGTGATTTGTATTCCAAGAGGCCATTATGCAAAATATCTTTCCCACAGAAATTCCAGTGCAATACAGATTCAGGTAAACTCATTAAAAATATAATAGATTTCTATTAAAGGCCACAATTATACTTATGAGAAAAATATGCTAAGTTATTAACTACCAGGAGCACCTGATCCCTACCATTCTTGAGTTAGTTAACTTTTAGATATTGACTTTTAGATATTGTGTTAGGTGCCATGGAGTAAGGTTTGACTTATAGCAACCCTATGTACAACAACAAAACACTCCCTGACACTGTGCCAATGCCTGGCAATGTGTCACTGCTTCTCTGCTATCCATAGAGTCTTCGATGGCTGATTGTTCCAGGAGGGAGCTGACAGGTCCTTCTCCTAAGCTGCAGCACCCAGTATTCCCAGGAGGTCTCCCATCCAAGGACTAACCAGACCTGACCCTGCTTAGTTTCTGGGATCAGATAGGTTGGATATGCGGGTAGCATTGCTGAAGGCTTCAAAAATCGTTGCAGTTGTTGTTGTTGTTGTCGTCGTTGTTGTTGTTGTTAGGTGCTGTTGAGTCAAGTCTGACTCATAATGACCCTATGTACAATAGAATGAAACTCTATCGAACACTGCCATGCCCAGCACTATCGTCAATGCTTCTCTGCTATTCATAGTGTATGTTGTTGTTGTTGTAGTTAGGTGCCGTCGAGTCAGTATCCGTCTCATAGAGACCCTCAAAGGGTTTTCAATGGCTGACTGTTTCGAGATTGCCTTGGGAGTGGATTGCCAGGTCCTTATCCCATTTGTGTAGTGCTGGGAATTGAACTTGGGACCTCAGAGACTGCAGCACAGTGCCCTACCAACTGAGCCAAATCCCATTCATAGGGTATAGTATAGCCTAAAGAAGTAGGTCTATAATAGATAACTTCTGATGCAGACAAAAGAGATTGAAGAGATTTAATCATGGAAGCCTGGTAGACAGTGAGGCAAGAAGTTACATATGTAGATCTAATAGGAAGTTACTGGGAGAGGGGTGTTATAATAGCTCCTGAGAAACCAAAGGGGATGATGTCTAGAAAACTTTCAAGCATTTTATAAATTTCTTTATGTCGTAGTCCTCCCTATTGTTATTGTTAGGTGCTACTGGGTAGATCTGACTCATAGTGATCCTTTGTACAATAGAACAAAACATTACCCAACACTGTGCCATACATGGTCTTATTATGTTTTAGCCCCTTATTTCCACACTGTTTCTTCTCATTTTGAGTCATGCCATATCAGCAAAAGGAGGTCCTAGGGGCTTTACTCCATTCTCATCATTAAGGTCGCGTCTACTTTGAGGAAGCAACTCTTCCTCAGCCATTTCTTGAATGGCTTCCAGCCTAGGGACTCATTTTCTGGTACTATATTTGATAGCACTCAGAGGGTTGTCAATGGCCAATTGTTTTGGAAGTGGGTTGCTGGGTCATTCTTCCTAGTCTGTCTTAGTCTAGAAGCTCATCTGTAATCTGTCCACCATGGGTGTCCCTACTGGAATCAAAGATATTAGTGGCACAGCTTTCAGAATCACAGCAACACACTAGCCCCCCAGCAAAACCAGCTGACAGACATGTGGGGGCTGTCCTCCCTAGACAGTTTTAGTGATCCAACCCTGTTAGAACTCAAAACCAAGCCCTGGCATGATACCCATGGTGAAATAAACCCTATTCCAAAATGACGTCTGAGACAATTTTTCTTGCCTGCCTTCCTAGAACCCACATATTATCACATGACAAATATATCTCATGATATTCTAGGCATGACACTAACAATTATAGCCAACAAGGCTCACGGTCAGCAAAAAGGCTAATGTGGTGTGGGAGCAGCACCCCTTCTTTGGAAATCACTGGAGAGCATCATACTACGTATTTACACCAGATAAGGAGCAATGCTTAGAATTAGGAGAGCTTCCTAGAGCATTAGATCCTGAGCTCTTGGATTCCAGAAGAAAACATAAATTTTAAACAATGTATTCATGGTGGTGAGGGAACCTAAACCCAGAATTCTTAACATCTCATCCATGTTTCTCTGCAGAAGTACTTCAGTGTTTCCCAAGTATCATATAGAGCCCACTGAGTATCCCATAAAGCCTTTCAGGGAGTCTGTAAAGGCAAACTGTTTTCATAATAATGCTAAAGAGTCATGTGACTTTTATGCTCTTCTTCACTCCCAGGCATATAATGGATGTTACCAAAAGTGACATGACATAACACTGTCACTCTGAAGGATAATGGAGGTCCACTTAGTATTCCTATTATTTAAAATTCAATCAGTTTAGTATCTAATATGGGTAATGTCAACAGATTCAACTAACACAAACAAAAACTGGAGTCCTAAATAATGAAGAGGGTTAGGAGTTCTGGGACCAACAAGTTTGAGAACTAAACTTCTATTATAGTTCAATAAATATCATTAGACTGGTATGGTAACTAGGAAGGCTTTCTTTGCCTTTAGAACAAAAGGTTCTAGCCTACTAATGTTGGTGTGGGATGTTTATAAGAGGAAACACTGTGTGTGTGTGTGTGTGTGTGTGTGTGTGTGTTTGTGTGTGTGTACAGTCAGTAACAAATTCATAAAATAAGATATATCAAGAGGAGAATCTGGAAGCATGGTAATTTCAATAGGTGGTTGAGGCAGAGTATTTCTAGTTGAGGGAAAAACACAATCAAATACTCAGAGGCAGCAGGCTATGGAGTATATTCTAATAATAATTAATCCTCCAATACAACAAGAATATCATGAACATGAGGAGAAATAATAAGGGAAACAAGGAAGATGAGATGAGGATAGGATATAAGAAAGCATGAGTGCCCAAAGGAGGAATTTGAAAGTAATTCTAATGAACATAATAATTTATTGTGCAAAGCAGAGGTAAAAAGGAAATTTATAGTGAAATACCAGTGAAGTAGAAAATTCTTAGAGCCCTACTTCATTATTGTGCTGATTAAGGGTATGGGTAAAATTTTCTAAGAGAATAATTTAAAAGTCAAAGGAAAATGTAGAGGAGAGTATACAAATGCACCCAAACCTAAGACTTAAGACTTGTTAAGATCTGGTCACCTGAAGCCGTACCACTGTGGTATCCAATCTCATCAGATCTTGGAAGGTAAGCAGGGTCACACCTGGTTAGTTCTTGAATGGGAGACTGCCTGGGAACACCAGGTGCTGTAGGCTTGGAGAAGGACCTGGCAGCCCACTCCCAATAATAAAACAATCAGCCATTGAAAACCTTGTGAATAGCAGAGAAGCACCAACAGTGGTTATGGGCATGGCAGAGTGTCGAGTAGTGTTTCATCTATTGTACATAGGATCAATATGAGTCAGACCCAACCTGATGGCACCTAACAATGACAACAAGATCTGTCCTGATCAGCTGTCTGAGAATAAGCAACTATTTTTCCTCTCTGGATTTCAGCAGCCCTGATGGGCTGGGATTTAGCTCAGTTAGTAGAGTGCTGCGCTGCAGTCTCTGGGGCCCCGAGTTCAATTCCCAGCACCGCAAAAATGGGAGAAGGACCTGGCAATCCACTCCCAAGACAATCCCGAAACAGTCAGCCATTGAAAACCCTATGAGGGTTGCTATGAGTTGGATACTGACTCCATAGCACCTAACAACAACAACAACAATAATTCAGATGACTCTAATGCCCACCCACTTCCCAGAGTTCCTTTCACAATACTGAACAAATGGACAGCAGGCATGCTTTCAAGAATATAAAATGCTCTATAAATGTATAAGATGTTTAGCTATCAGGGCCTGTGGTATTATTCTCAGTGAAAGGCACTGAGCTAAATCAGTGCCGACTTAAGATAATAGTAGCTCAAAGGAAATAACCATGCAGAGGCCAGAGGAAACCACAAATCTCTTTGCTTTTCCAAGGAACATCATGGGATCACCTGTCTGAGTATCATGGCTTCCTTTGGAAGATCTTGATTCTAAAAGGAATACACCTTTATCCTATATTGAGATCTGCAACAGAAGGAGCACTCTGACCCTTTAAGAAACCAGATCCTTTAATTTTACTTTTTTTGATTGACTGTTTTTAATAGATAATACAAACACATGCTAAGGATTTAAACAAGCAAACAAAATATGTAGTTAAGAATACTCTTAAAATAACGGATAGATCTAATCATGTACAAAAGCTATGTCTCATCAGGATGAAGTCTAATAGGAACTTTCCTGTCAGACAAATGAAAAGGTGACCATATCAGGGAGAGGAAAGGGAGATGTAAACGGAAATGTGAGTGAAGTTTCCTTGATTCTTCTACCATTCTGAGACTTTATAAGATAACTATTTCCTGGAGGATCATGTTGCAGGATTAAGAAAGAAGTTTTCTGATTTTCATATTCAAAATGTTCCCTGGATAACCAAAATGATCTTTAAGAATCAAAAAATTATCTGTAGAATGGCATCATGAATGTCAGCAAATACCCTATATAGAGCTTGTTCAAGCCTCTGAAACTAGGCAGTGACTATAGCAAGCATGCTATTGCCAAGACTAGCACTGTCTCCCTTGCTGGAACACCTGGCAAATATCCATCCAGTCAACATCTTTTCCCAAATATACCCACAAATATTGCAACTCACAGTTATAGCTTTGTGAGCTTTTTGCTTTGTCTTTTTTATTTTTGAAATTAACAAATGAAAATTACATGTTTACTACATAGAACATATTGTTCTAAAATATATAGACATTGTGGAATGGCTAAATTAAGCTAATTAGCTTATTCATTACCAAATATCGTCTAGTTTGAAAAAGTTTCCATGGTCATGTTGACCAAGGGACTATACCTAGTGACAGATGAATATATTTCTGGAATTCTAGACGTAGCCAAAAGACTCGGTGGCATTTTCATGACCTGAAGGAGGGAGAGTGATCATTAGTGCTGGTTACCAAATATTCCTAATTCTCTTACCATTCATATAGTAAGATTGCTCTTCCCAGGTCCTTAGGCATGGCCAGGAAATGCAAACAGAAGAAACATTGGCCAATTCTAGACAAAAGCTTGAATCAGAAACCCATCTTTTGACACAGTTCTTTTTCTTTCTGTTTCAGTGACCACACCATTCCTAATAGTGACAGCTCAAGAATCTGCCTGTATTCTTAACCAAGAATGACACAGAGCAGAGACTCCAGCTGACCCATGGTGGACATTAAGTTGTGGTAGGAGAAATAAATCTTTTTGATCAAGCCTTGAGATGGTGGTGATTGGCGGGGCTGTTTGTTACCATAGTTTAATCTGGCCTATCCTAACAGGTAGGAAACACAGGCAATACTATGGAAAATCAGAGGACAAATAGGAAAAGCATCAGACTAGTTCAATGTCCCACCTCTATCATTTCTTAGCTCTATGATCTGTCTAATGTTACCTAACTCCTCTGTGTTAGCCCACTCATACTTCTATAACAAAATACCATGTAGTTTATGGGCAATTTACTTTCTGGTCAGGACCTCTTCCTTCCTTCTTTCTGTGTCTTCACAAAGGGGGAGGGAAAAAGAGAGGTGGGGAATCTTGTATCTCTTCTTACAAGGATACTAATCCCATGGGATCAGGGCCCCACTTGTACTAATTCATATAAGCTTAATTAGTTCTTTGCTCTAAAGACAGCCAGCCTGGGATTTAAGACTTCAACATGTGAATTGAAAGGGAAAGAGGTGCTTCAAGTATCAGTCACACTGTAGGCATTCATTATTTCATTCCCTACATTTCCTCCCACTCCAAGTCATATTATACAGAAAAGGAGGGTTCCCTCTTATATTGTGTAAAACAAGGCATCGTTGAAATTTCCCATCTGACACTAGGTTAGAGGCCATCTTTGAGAAAGAAGATTTCCTGTGCTGCTCTAAATGCCCTAAGGCCAAAGTCTCTAGGTAGCTATTCATTTGTGCACACTATACAAGCCAAGTCATTACAGGAGCCTAAGAATTATATGGCAGTGTTACCACTAAATCAACACTGTGCAAGAAGCAATCCAGGACAGGCAATCACTCTTCTTGGGCTAGGCTAGAATGCAAATGAAAAGCAGAGATGTAGGTCAGAGGGGATTGACTGTTATTGGGAAAGTCATTGAAACTAGCTGACTCCTTCTTGGTAAAGCTCTTGGATCAGAGCTTCGATTCCTGAGGTGACTTTGAGCTGGAGAGGAAACATTAAATCTGAGGGTACTTTTAACATGCATGGAACACCACCCTGCTACAACAAATCATGGAAATTAAAAGTCTTTCACAGTGCCAGGTCTTTGAGCGGGAAAAAAAAAAAAAAACTAACAGCAAGCAATTTTCATGTTAGGCCTCTAAGCTAAGTTGATTGTTACTGAAGTAAAGTAAATAGGGGTACCCCTAACTCATCCTCTGTCAAGAAAATTAGGACTTAAATATCACCAAGATATATATTTGTGAAAATTCATAACCATGTGCTCTCTTAGGTTTATAGAATGACCTAAGAGAGTTTTATATAGAGAGTGAGTTTTGTATTTTGACCTACAGATGTGTCTGTCAATCCCAATATGTTTGTCAGCTTGTCATGCTGTGGGGGCTTGTGTGTAGCCATGATGCTGAAAGGTAGGCCAGCAGGCCACCCATGACAGACACATGTTAACTGATCTTCCAGACTAAGACAGACTAGCAAGAAGGACCTGGTAACCCACTCCCTAAACAATTAGTCATTGAAAACCTCATGAATAGCAAGGAAGTAGTGTCAAATACAGTGCTGGAAAATGAGCCACACAGCCTGGTAAGCATTCAAAAGATAACTAAGGAAGAATTGCCACCTCAAATTAGAGTCAACTTTAATGACAGGAATAAAGTAAAGCCCCTGGGACCTCCTTTTGTTGGCATGGCATGACTCAGAATAAGAAGCATAGTGACTGCAACAATGAACACAAACATAAAAAGGTCGTGTGCATGGCAAAGTGTTGGGTAGTGTCAGTGTCTCATTTTGTTGTACTTAGGGTCACTATGAGTCCAATCTTGCTGGCACCTAACAAACAATAGACTTGTTGGGATATGTATGGTTCTAGTAAAAGCTACTAGTTCCAAATACAAGATTTGTCTTTTTCTAAGGAGCCTGATGTTGGTTTACAAAATACTTTGGGTGAGATATTATTTCTTCATAATTGGCAAGAGCAATACACTCAAGGAAATCAGCAATTTGGTGAGAATTTGGATCATCTTTTGCAAAGAAGTTGGAGAGCTCCCAGCTGCTTTAGGGTAAACAAAATTTAGAGGTCAAAATTTCAAAGACTTGAAAACATCCAGGAAACTGTAGCTCATTCTTCATCAACTTCAGTTTTAGGTCAAACATATATTTCACATGCGAACTAAGAAGTGAACTTTTTGTAAAAGGAAATGACAGATAATTCCATAGGAAGAAGAGGAATATGAAGAAATTATTTCTCATTTTTTTTTTCATTTAAATTTTGAACTTTTTTTCTTTTCTTCCAAAGTGAATAATTTTAACTCTGCTCTTCAAAATCATCCCAGCATCTTGAATCATATGTGGGAATTACTTTGTACCATTCCTTGTTATGTGTAAAATATTTGAGTAAATTTTTGAAGGCTGCAAAAGAGAATTCAGAAAGCAACCAGGTGATTCCAGTTCTTAAGAATTAGAGATGAAAAGGGGAAATACAATGTTTTCTTTGTGACTCTCTCAGCCCTAGCTGTGTCTTCCTTTGCATCCTCTGTCCCCTGCCATAAGAGCTCAGGGAAGCGAACATTTCTGAGTCCCACAAATGCTTCAGTAATGGCTGCTGTAACTCACAATTGGATCTGTCCTGGATCCCTGGCAAGTATGATGGATTGTGATGGCTTCATATTCAAGAGGTTTTACCAAGGATACCCAAAGAAGGTTAATGTTCAGTTCACTCACAGCTCGTAGGAGGTAAAAGAGGAAGATTCTATTTGGTATGCCACAGCATTAGCCAAAAATTAGAAGGTAGAGTCTGTACTCTGAGAAGAAGCCTCTACATTCAGTGGGATGGCTGGGGTTGTGACTGGTTCACACACAGTAGGCAGTAGTGTGTGTCATGTGGAAGGCAGAGTAGGGGTTCCATTGATGAGGAAGCAAGAATTTAGCTTAGTTAGATGTTCAGAATGGGAGCAAGATATGCCATCTGCAAAACACAAATGTAAATAAATGATAAATGAAAAATAAATAAAGCATATTTCTAACAGGCACACATCATCCCACAACATCCAGAATTAAGTGAATTCAATTCATTATGCTGTTTTCACACAAGTGGAACACAGCAATATGTGTTAGAAACAGGGATCTTCCTTCTATTAGGGACAGTGGCCTAGTTTCCTGTATTTGTGGGGCCTGTTGAGTGGGGGTTGTCTCTTACTAATTATGCTCTTTTGTTGAGCTTTTCACTCCCAGGGCCAGATGGATGCCAAAAGGGAAAACAAGATGGAGAGTGTGCCTCAGGGAAGCAGGACTCAAAATCCTTGTTTCCTTTGGCCAAAGGCTGGCTGATTCTCCTTTGTGAATTTGTAGAAGATTTCAGAATGAGAACCAGAGGTAAGATCCTGTCTTTGAGTAGAGATACCTGATTCTAATGTCATGGTAGAGTTTTTAGAGGTCAAGACAAAAGAGTTCATTCATTCAACCTTCAATACAAATAGTGAGGAGCTAATTATATGCCAGGAACAGAGAAAGATGTTCTACCTCAGTGTAATATCCATTCTAGTGAAGAAAGATAAGCAAGATGAATTGTGCTAGGTGAAAAAGAGGTACCACTTATTATTTCATTTTTTCTTGCAGTACTAGAGGACTGAACCCAGGGCTGCGCACATACTTTGTATGTGCTCTTCCACTGATTATACCACAACCCTCCAAACACACCATTTTAAATTTTTTATCTTGAGATGAGGTCTTTCTAAGTTACACAGGCTGCCTCTGGCCTCAGACTTGCTATCCTCTTCCCTCTGCCTCCTGAGTCACTGAGATTATAGGCATGCACCACTGTCCCCAGTCAAGAAAGTACCATTTAAAATAGGTTATTCTGGGAAGTAATAACAACACATTTATTTAAAAGGACCTTGTGATAGACCACATGTTTATGTCCTACCAAAATTTGCATATTGAAGCTCTAACATTCAATGTGCTGGTATTTGGAGATATCCTTTGGGAGATAATTAGTGTTAGATTAGGTCATGAGGATGAGGCCCTCAAGTTGAGGTTAGTGATCTTATAGGAAGAAGAGAGAATCACAAATGCATCAAAGATAGGTTATGTGAGGACATAGCAAGAAAATGCCTTGCTGCAACCCAGAAGAAGGGCCTTTATCAGGAACTGTATTGTCAAGAACATTTACCTTAAACTTCCAGCCTTCAAAGTTATAAGAAAATAAATTTCTGTGAAGCTACCCAGCCTGTGGTATTTTGTTATGGAAATCCAGGCAGACTAAGACTGGGTCACAGGAAGTGGGAAAAAAGAACATACAAGAGAAGGAAAGTATTCCTGCAGAGGAAATGAAAGTTCGAGGGCCCTGAATGGCAGTGAAATCAGGGAGATCTGTATGGCGGGAGCCAAATAAGCAAGGTGTAGAGTACCAGGAGGTGATAGGGAAAACGAATAGGCCAGGGAGAAGATCCAAGGCCATCTAGACCCCTGCAGACCTGGGGTAGAGTGAATATTGGACTTTCCCAGCTGTTAAGAACCACCTAAAGGGGCAAAGGGAAGCAGATAGATCTCTAAGAGGATTGTCCCCTGGACAAGAGATGAGCTTTGGGCACAGAGCAACTGGCTCAGCATATACCCTGGCAATTAGAAACTGTGGGCTATAGGACAATAGTAAAAATGAGGAGCTCTGACATTTGACAGTTTCTAACAGCCAGGTCCTGGGCTCAAACCACAGAGCAGATGAATGGTAAGACTAAGACTAAATCCTAAGCCTTTTGAATTCTCAGCCAGAAATCCTAAGCAAGTATTTGCAGGATGTGCCATTGCATTTTCTTTTGGATAATAGCAACTAAAAATCATTCAACAAGTGCTTCCTGAATATTTTCTATGAGACTGTCTCTGTGCTGGGGCTTGTGGGCTATGAAGAGAGAAAAATAAAAATAAAAATAAATCTTTCTTTGTGCTCAGGATACCAGAGCTCCCTGTATTCTTTTCAAAAGCAATGTTCCTTTTTTCTTTTCTTTTTTTTTTTTTTTTTTTTTTCTTTTTGAGTCATAGAACCCACTGAGAACATAATGACAATTACAGGCTTAGGAAAATATATATATGCACAAACCAACAGAACATTGTGCTTCGTTTCAGGGTTTTGCAGAACTCTCAAGCCTCTAGATGATCTCGCCTCTCTGAAACCTTGGAAAACGTTCTCCCATCACCTTTGAAAACAGAGCTATGGTTTTATAATTTACAGAGTGCAGATGCTAGCTTTCACTTTTCCTCCTCCCTTTTGAGTGACTAAAGGGAAGTCAGCAATCACAGCTTGTCACCTCCCTAAATAAATAAGCACTTCCCCGAGTGTCTCATTGCCATTGCTCCAGATGTCACATTGACTGAGTGGCTCATTTAGGGCTCAGCAGGGCCAGGTCATGCACCGTGCTGATCAGCCTTTCTATGCCCTGCCCTTGCCACTCAGAGAAGCTTCCCTGCCACTCTGCCTGTTTGGAAAATCCACACTCCCATTAGGAGGTCTGGAAGCAGAAGAATTTCTTCTGTGGCTCTGGCAAGTCTGAAGAGCAGAGGAGGGGGCTGCACCTAAGATAATATGGGGGAAAAGCCCACAGAGTGTTTTAAGGCAAGGCTCTGGAATGAAAGGTGCAATGGAAGGAATGCTTCTCTTGGGAGCCATATATCATGAGGCTTCTCCAGACAGGAGGTAGTCCAAAACAGATGGGGAGAAGCAGGCAAATGCACCACAGGGAGGCAGCTTGAGTGGGAGGCTGTGAGGAAGCAGCAGAAGCCCTCAGCAGCAAAAAGAAAAGACCCACAAAATGGAAACTATGTATGGAAAGTCAGATTTGAGACAAAAGACCAAGCACAACAGCAACAAACTGGTTCTCAAACATGTGGAACCCAGGCAAGAATCACATCCTTCCCCGGCAAACAAAACTATGTCATTGCTGAAGGATTTGGTTTTTGTTGTTGTTGTTGTTGTTTTGTTACTGTTTGTTTCTTTTTTACCTGAGAAAATGAGTTAGTCTAAAAGAGTTAGAGTAGGAGTTCTAGACCCAACCTTGCCTAAGGTTTCCATGAAGGACATGGTAAAAAACACTGAGTCCTCCTAAAGAGAACAAAATCTCAGTTTGCTCAGGACTATTCGGGTTTTATTATTGAAATTTCTAGAATAACTGCCCCTCTCTCCTGGGCACTCCAGGACAATTAGTCACTCTATGACACACCTGCCTGTAGCCATAGCCCTGTAGCATCCAATGCCGTCAGATCTTGGAAGCTAAGTAGGGTTGGGCCTGGTTAGTACTTGGATGGGAGACCTCCTGGGAACACCAGGTGCTATAGGCTTGGGAGACCGACCCAGCAACCCAATCCCAAAAGTCAATCCGCCATCGAAAACCCTATGAACAGCAGAGAAGCACTGACAATAGTCTTTCGCCTGTTGTTCGTAGGGTCACTATGAGTTGGATACTGACTCAAGGGTACCTAACAACAACAACAACACGTGACACACCTAGTGATTTTTGACCTTCATTCTTCCACAGGACCCAAAAATCTGTAGCTCCTACTAGCACTCCCAGAAGACAGATGCTGAGACTGGGGACATTGTGCCACTGGGGACACATATGAGCACTGCATAACACAACCTGCCAAGAGGATTTGGAAGAGGGAGAATAAAAAAGAGGAAGAAAAGCACAAAGAGTTGATGGATTCTGAAAATTAGAAATTGGGTACTGTTAACTCTTCGAATCAGATGGGACCCTTTCAAAACCACTGATGCCTGGACCATTGCCTAGACAATTTCATCAGGTTCTCAGGGGTCTTGGTAGTGTTGGAAGTGAGAATCACCATACTTGGGGGCTTCTGATCCCTGATTGATGACGTCTGGTTCCAGGAAACTAAAAGCTAGGGAGAGCTACTGAGTATTGATATCTTAACCAGATCATATTGCACCTTGCTGATGGGAGAAAGGAGGTACACCCCCCCACACACACACTAATAGGCTGTGTTTTACTCCTTAGTGTTACTGCTTAGCAGAGAAGCAAATAATAGATGAGAATGTCCCAGACAAGTAAAGATTAATTAATTAATTGATTAATTAATTAATTAATTAAAGAGATCTACTCTTATGCATTTAGCCTTGCCCTCCAGGAGCTACAGAGAATGAGTCTACAGGCAATGCGCTCAGGTCCTTTCCATCACCAAAGTAATCACATGTCTTGATTGTATCACACTCATGCTTCCATCATTAAGGAAAGCCTTGAAGGTCAGCCATCTACTCCTTTATATTCTGTGGCTAATAAGCAATAAACAAAGAGGATGGAGGGAATGAAAGAAAAAAATAAAAGATTCTGAACCAGGGGATAAGAATCAAACTAATGGTAGAATAGGACAAGAGAAAAAGAGGGAAGAAGGAAGGGGACCTGAAAGAGTTTGTTTTTCAGGTCTGAGCTTTTGAATCAAGACCACCTTGGAACATAAAGAGGTTCAGTGACAAAACATTGGAGATGGACCAAAAAAAAAAAAAAAAAAAGACTTTTCCTGAAGGAAAGACTACAGGGTGTAGCACTGATTACACCCAAGGGCTTTAAAGTAAATGATGTTAAATGTTAAATTGTCAACAGGACAACAGAAGAAGAGCTGTCTTCTTAGGACCCATCGTAAGAAGAGAGCAATTGCTAAAACTGTTTGAACTTGCACTTCTCTCCTGTTTCCACAGATTCATTGGAAGACAAATGATTTCCCGTGTTCTACACCTGGGACATGTAGCTCCTTACAAATGGACAGCAACAGAGTATAGGAAGCCCATAAAGTATAATAAGGTGAATAAAGAGGACAGAGCAGTCCTTGGCAAAATATATAGGAAAATGAAGATGTTTGTAATAAATGGTTATGATGGTTATTTGAATTAAAATAGCACAGATTTTGTCATAGAGGGTTTACATTTTATTTTTTAGCTATCATGTATAAAGGGGCTGGGATTTAGCTCAGTTGGTAGAGCACTGCACTGCAGTGTCTGAGGTCCCAAGTTCAATTCCCAGCACCGTTAAAAAAAAAAAGGGAGAAGGACCTGGCAAACCACTCCCAAGGTAATCCCAAAACAGTCAGCCATTGAAAACCCTATGAGGGTCGCTATGAGTGGGATACCGACTCAATGGCACCTAACAACAACAACAACAACAACAACCATGTATAAAAGCTAAATATAGACTTGATATATTTTATGGCAGATCCTTATTAAAGATTGCATTTGTATCATCAGATAAATTATTGCCAGATTTATTTATTGACTATATTTCCAGTTTGGCTCTTACATATTAGATAGATAGATAGATAGATAGATAGATAGATAGATAGATTGCTGTTGTTGTTAGGTGGGGTGAGTCAGTGTCCAACTCATAACGACCCTACGCACAACACTATTGTTAGTTGTTCTCTACTATTCATAGAGTTTTCAATGGCTTATTGTTTTTTGGAAGTGGGTTTTTGGGTCTTCTCCCAAGCCTACAGCACCTGGTGTTCCCAGGCAGTCTCCCATCCAAGTATTAACCAGGCCCACCCGTGGCTTCTGAGATCTGATGGGATTGGATACCACAGTGGTACTGCTGCAGGTAGATGATAGATAGGTGGATAAAAGATTTTTAAAGTGTTCCTCCTCTATTCCCACTGAAATATGTAGAATAATATTAAAGTTAGTGATTCACACTATGCCCCTGTCTGTAAAAGGAGAAGACCTGAATAATGACAGAACCGAAATCAATCACCATCATCAGCTTCCATTTCTGAAGTACTTAGTAGAGGGCAATGGACTACACTGGGGTAGGTAATTATACAAACAGGCATAAAAATTGAACTCTCCCTTAAATGAGCTAAAAATCTGATTGGAAGGAGAGGAGACACATGTACACAAAAAAATAACTCCCGGGCAGCCTTTCTTAAGTGGGCAATGAGTGATACAGACCCTACTTGCTATAGTGCCTAGAGGGAGAGACAATCACAAGCTCTTAAATTCATTTTACAGTATCCAGTTACATGCCTTGTCACATTTAATTCTTACAACAACCTGTTGAGATTAGTGTTACAATCTCCATTTTACAGGTGAGGAAGTTGGGCCTCAGAGTGGTGAAGCAGCTTGCCTGAGGCCACAGAGATTTCAGTCTGAGAGCAGGAATCAGGATCAGTGCCAAGGAAAGCCTGCTCTTAGAGTCCAGAATGAACATCTTCAGAAGCAACTCAGCCAACCAGGAGACTATCTATGAATAAATATCCCATGACTGAATCTAACAGCAAGATTCCTTAATTTGTCTTATTCAAGCTTGTTCTTGATACGCTTTCGCTAACTCCAGTTAGGAATATTTGATGTGCAAGAGACGATTTGCTGCCTTCCCCACTTGCCAAGTCCCTGATTATTCATTATCATCATCATCTCCAGCAGAAGCAGCAGTACCACCAACAACAGCAATAGCAGCAGAAATAGAACAAGAGTTATTTGTGCAAATCAAATCTTACATGGAATCCCAGAGAGTAATAATACACACCTTCTTCCACCACCTCTGGTCCTCAGGTTTTCCAAGATTAACATTGTTGAAAGAATATGGAAAGGAATGCAAAGGGGCATCCATTTAGTATTTTTGTTGCTACAAAATAAGCACACACACAGAAAAGACAATAACAGTATATTTATATTTATTTTTATTTTTACAAGAGCTAAGACCGATTCACAGATTAATGGTGTGGGAAGAAGTAAAGTTATTTCATATTTCCTTCCAGAAGGAGAGGTTTTCTCCATTTCCTGGGAATAAAGCATTTTTAGACTAACAAGACAGATATATATTTCCTATTGTGCTTCTCTGGTCTTAAATTCAGTCACATTATCTATGATTCCAGCTATAGAATCTTTCTAACTTTTAGTTTCTGGAGATAATGTGCATTTTTTTTTCTTTTTACATGTTATCATTGGTAATTTAGTATAAATTTGGGAGATAATGCATTAGTGGCAACTAGCCAAGTGACTTTTTAAACTGAAATCGAATGGAAATTTAATTTGATGGTACTATAAATGTTGACCTCATGATATTTTCCCCCAATCAGTGTGTCTCCGCTTCCCATTAGGCATATTTGAGTAGTACAAACATCGACTTGACTAGAAGCAGAAAGAGATTCATTCTATCCCAATTTTGAATATGACAGTTGTGAAGTTAAGCTCATGACCTGTGTGCCAATTTGCAACCCAATAAAAATTTAAATGCTTGAATTATTAATGGAGAGTGAGGGATAGAGATGAGAATGGAAACATTTATAATGAGGTGACGATTCCCTGCATAATAGTCACTCATTTTTGGAACATCCTACATGCATTTTCCTTGCAGTTTTCATAGCCTGTAAATTGTTTGTTGCTGGGATTCATTTTGAATTCTCTTTACTATTTCATTCTGTCTGCATCAGCAGTCAGGGCAGCTGTGGATTGTAACAGTTTTAATTTTTTTTAAAGAGTTAATTTAGCTTTAGAATCAGACATACTTGAATTCAGATGCTGATCTGACTTTTGCCTTATAAATTCTGACAGCCTATTTGATTTTGTTGAGCAAGTTAGCCTGAAACCAACTTGCAGGCTTTTTGTAAGGATTACAGTAAATAACTGAAAAAATTTCAGACAATACCTAGTACATAGTAGTTGCTCATTAATGAATATAAGATTTCCTTACTATTCTTCCTTCTTTCTTCTACCATGCAATTTAAAGAATCTTCAATGAGTGTACTTTAATTCATTCAACCAAGCACGTATTCTTTCATATAATATTTACCCAGTGTCTACTCTAGAACCAGAAATTCTAAGAATTATTTTTAAGAATTACCTTGAAAAATCTTATAGACTATTAAAGAAACCAGAACCATTAAAAATGTTCTACAGCATTGTGATATGGATATTACAGAAATATATTTGACTATGGAGACACTAAGAGAAAAATCAATAAAATAATTTCTTTGTGCTTTTTTGTGATTTTGAGATTTTCTATTTCAAATTTTTAATATGAGATTAATAGGAGTGCATGAGCCACATCAATCATGTTGGTGCAATGTCTGCAATCCTATTTAAAGGAATTGAAGTACAGGGCATTTTCCCCAAAGTCACATGTTCATCTATTTAATAAATATTCATGTTCTATTTACAGTGCTAAGTGTAGAAGCTCCTCACTACATGTGGCTATTGTTGCACTTGAAATGTGGCCTGTTAAAATTAAGATGTGCTATAAGAAGAAAATATCCACCAGATTTCAAAGAATTAGCCTAAAAGGAGAACTTAGATATCTCAATAATTTTTAAAAACATTAATTATAGATTAAAATACTATTTGTACATACTGGATTAAATAAACATATTGTTCAAATGAATTTCACATGTTCTTTTAAAAATATGGTTACTAGAGCATCTAAAATTACTTATATGGCTCTCATTTGTGGCTTGCATTGTATGTGTCTTAGGCAGCACTAGCCCTGCTCTACCTACTGTGCTCAACAATGGTGATATTATGCAGAACACTGTCCCTGCTTTCACAGCCACTAACAGCCCAAAAGGACTTACAAACAAGTAAAAGGGAATGTATACTCAGATACTAAGGTGGAAGCAGAGTACATCCTTGGAGCAAGCATATTAAAGGAAGGCTGAAAACAGAATGAGTCTGGCCTGGAACCCAGGGGAAAGGTGTGTATGAAAAGCAGAGCTGAGCCAGTCAGCATTCTACCAAGACAAGCTATGAGTATCAGAAAATTAGCATCAACAACTGAAGCTGAAAGGATGCCAGAGAGGAGAAACCAGCAGAGACAGTGAAGGCCGTTCTGGTCCATGTGAAAGTTGCTGTGGCAAGGAAGCGTGCATAAGCAGAAGGTTAGAGGGAAAGTGAGACAAGAAATGCTGAGTGCAGGATGAGGAAGGCAATCTGACTTAAGGCGCAGCCGACTTACAGAGAGGGATGGAGATGCTGAGGAAACAATGAGATAGTGTGCACAGACTGGGCATAAATAGGAAAGATCAAGAAAGGGCTCTTCGCAAAACTGTTTTCCAGTTCTGAACTCCATTTGGTTTCTGATTCTGTGTATTTTTTTTCTTTCCCTAAAACTTCTATTACTAAAGAATCAAATTTATCCATATTGAGTGCAGTCTTTGGTTTATTAATCTTTATGTCAATGTAGAATGATAGTGCCAGTGGGTTTAGGAATGCTGTATCCCAATGCTACCACCTGCCCTGCAGAGTTCCTTCTCAGGACCTCTACTTGGTGGAGATGCTGGGTCCTTGGTTACATCCCCCAAAAATTTTTATGAAGAGCCAGTAATAGAGTGAAGTAGTTGGAAGTTTATTAGGTAAAGAAAAGGGATAACACATACTTCAGAGCCAGCATAGATGTCGAAAGAGTGAGATGCCCCTAGGTGTATTTACACTGTGTATCGGTATGATTTGGGGCTTTTGAAGTTACATTGTTCAACGGAGTCGTGGCAGGTGTCTGGTATAGATTTATAGATTGGAAAAGAAACATTGTTAAAATGTCTAGATTGGGATAGTTGAGGAAATGCCCACTATATCTAGTCACAAGGAACTTTCCTAGGTCTGTTAACTTTAATTACAGCCCATGATCTGATTTAGTGAGATTCTCAGGGAAGCACTGGTTTCTATAGTCCCATAGCAGCCTTGCTCTTTGGTTGTGTTAGAATTCTTGGCTGGTAAGATACAGGTGAGGCTGGGGGTTAGCTCAGTTTGTAGAGTGCTGCTCCATTACCCTCTGAGGACCTGGGTTCATTCTCCAGAACCACAAAAACAGGAGGACAATGACATTGCAATCCACGCCCAAAACAATCCCAAAACAATCAGCCGTTGAAAATCCTATGAGAGTCTCTATGAGTCTGACCCAACTCCATGGCACTTAACAAGCAAACAAAAAAAGCTCAGACCAGAGTTCAGAGTGACAAAGGCCTTTCCTTCCCAAGTCCCCCAAATTTTCCCTTTCTATCCTGCCTCAATAGGGCCAGTATTGGTGATGTGCTGATTTTCATACATGAACATGATCCCAGCCTACCAATAAGGTATGAAGGCATGAAGTTGTATCCTCCATTCTGAAAAGACACTATGGTGAGCCATCCACTACCTGCTGTTCAAATTCCTTAACTAAGTCCCAAAATAATACAAACTGGAGTATACCAAGAGGCCAAAAGAGTTTCTTTTTCTTTATACAAAGCTACCTAGGTCATTGTAGAGAGGCAATTCACCATGGGTCTTCTGACTTTCTGCAGATCTTGCAAGCAAGACACTAAATGCCATTTTGTTATAGACTAGCTTTTTTAAAGATTTGTTTTTATACAGACAGTTTTGGAAGATAAAGACAGTATCTGTCCCCTGAGAAAATGGCAGGTTTGTTTCCTTCCAGAATAACAAAGATAATGTCTCCCTCTGGGGCAAAGGACAGGTTTGTTTTCAATCTATTACAAAAGATTTGGGTTTCCTATGATTGGGCTTCACAGTGCAAGCCCCTTATGTGCACAGCATTCATCCAGGCTTCTCTGCATTGCCCCATGGGGCTTGGCGGGCAAAAGGAACTGATGCAAACAGGAAGTTCCTGCTGCTTGCCAGGTTATGAGTAATAAAGTCCTTAGTATCTGACCCAGGAGTTTCCTCTCTTCTGCCAGCTTAAAATTGGGTAAAATCTAATATCCTTCATACTTCATGATCCTAAACATGAAGCCGTGGTCTCATCCTCCTAACCAATTAAGCAGAAGGGCATAAGTAGGACACAGTATTAATCACAAGTATTGGGGATTTTTTCTAACTGTTCTCTTTCTACATATTATTACCATTGCATATGAACTTAGATATTAGGTATAATTTGATCAAACTAGACCCTAAAACAATCAGTCATTGAAAACACTTTGAGTATCACTATGAGTCGGACCCAAGTCAACAGCACCTAATAACAACACCACTGACAGAAGTCAAAATCAAATGTAAATGTGTTTATTGTATGCAATAGCACCTATAGCAGTTGAGGAGAGAATGGATCAGGTGCCATTATTTCTCTAAGATAGTAACTTCTAAATTGGAGGCAAGAACTTCAAAGTATATAGAACAATAATATGTGTATATAATGTATAAATAAATGTCTATATATTGTGAGGTATGCTCAAAATGTTTGTGTTTAGTTTTTTCATGGAGGTACATGGTTTAAAAAGTTGGAGAGAGCACTGTCAGAATGGGTGGTTCCCACTGTTTGCTCCTGAGGACAGGCTTTCCTGAATCATGTACAGAATGCCTGACGATATGAAAAAAATAGTGAATTATCCTTCAAGTGTCATTTGTTCAGAGGTTGCTACATGTCACTCTGAACACACATTTGAGAGCTCCCAGACAAAATAATATTTGGTCTTCAATGTTGAATGTCCAAAGCTGAAAAGAGATGCTTATATTCTTAAAAATACATTTATGTGAGGAGCTTAAATGACCCACAATGCCCAAGTAACCATTTATAGCAGAAGGAAATCCTTTCTGGAGCTCACTTTCTCACATTCTCTATCAAGACCCTCTTTTCTTGATATAGAGGAGATCACAAAGTTGCTTTCTGAATCAGGACTTGGAGGGGAGCATTCTTAAGGTCATGAGGAGGTCTGATGAACCATACCTACCTATAGAAACAGGATTGCTTAGGTTAACCAGATAACAAATTTTTTCAACTTTGCACCACCAGTATCCCTTGTTTTTCTACTCTGTTTCTTCACTCCATAAGCATTCCTTTCATTGTTTAATTGCAGAAGTAATGAATAATTTTTGGTATATTAAAATACAGATAGGCACAAAGGGAGAAATTAGTACCAAAGATGGTTCTACTTAACCTGAAATTTTTTCTATATGTACGTATAACTATACATGAACATATTCTATATTATACAACAACAACAAAATAGATCCCACTTTATGTTGATCTGATTGCTTTCACTTAACAATATATTAAGAATATTTTTCTCCAGGTGTGAAGGCTCACCCTTGTAATCCCTGCAATTCAGGAGGCACAGGCAGGAGGATCACAGGTTTGAGGCCAGAGGTAGCCCACCTAACATAGTGAGACCCAGTCTCAAGATAAAATGTAAAAAAAGGGACTGGTGGTGCAGCTCAGTGGTAGAGTACTTGTAAAGTATGTGCAAAGTCCGGGGTCCAGCCCCTAACTCAGTACCAAAAAAAAAAAGAAATGTCTTTCCATGAGAATAAATAACTACACGCACCATGGATGCATAATATTTCATTATATGAATTTATTTGTTATTGTTGTTAAATGCCACTGAGTCAGTGTCCAACTCACAGCGACCCTATATACAACAGAGAAAACACTATTGTCAGTGCTTCTCTGCTATTCATAGGATTTTCAATGGTGGATTGATTTTTGGGAGTGGGTTGCCAGGTCCATCTCCCAATATAAATTTATAATCACTTATGAATTAGTTATTTAAGATAACATATACCTAGAACTACCTAGGATTCCTTTTCTACCCATTCACTTCTTGGTCAGTGCTAGGTGATTGTCCTCTAAGCTTCCATATTCCTATATCAACTAATGGGCCTCTACCATAACAGTTATCACACTGTTTAAATATCAGTTTCTTACTTGTGTAGGCCAGTATCTACTTGTTGTTGTTGTTGTTAGGTGCCATCGAGTCGGTATCCGACTCATAGCAACCCTCATAGGGTTTTCAATGGCTAACTGTTTCGGATTGCCTTGGGAGTGGATTGCCAGGTCCTTCTCCCATTTGTGCGGTGCTGGGAATTGAACTCAGGACCTCAGAGACTGCAGCGCAGCACTCTATCAACTGAGCCAAATCCCAGCCCCTCAATCTTTTTTTGAAAATCTCTAATACTTAAGCAGTTACTAATACATCGTGATTCTTCTAAAATATTTGCTGAACTGATTAGAATGATAGCATAAGGGATAAGATTATTCTATTAATATTTTTTCATACTTCTGAAATAATTTTGCTAAATACCTTAAAGTAGAATGGATGAGTCACACATATGTTGTTGTTGTTGTTGTTGTTGTTGTTGTTAGGTGCCCTTGAATCATGTCTGACTCATATTGTTGTTGTTGGTAGGTGCCAACTCATAGTGACCCTTATAAAATATTCAATGGCTGATTGTTTCGAGATTGCCTCCAGAGTGGATTGTCACATTCTTCCCCCATTTTTGAAGTGCTGGGAATCGAACTCGGGACCTTAGAGACTGCAGAGCAATGCTCTACCAACTGAGCTAAATCCCAGACCTGAACAGTACATACACAAATCTTAAAAAATTTTAAAGCTTTTTGATGTACAAAAGAGTTCATGTTAGTATTTCTGGGCAAAAAGAAACATCCTAGATTTCTACTCAAAAGTTTTTAAGGTTTGCCTTTTGTGCTTGTGATCTTTCTCAGAATGATAAAAGGAAAGGGGGAAAGAAGAAGGATGGAATAATAGAAGAAGAAAGTAGCTTCCTTTAATCCCATTCCACACCCACCATCCAAGGTAAACACACATAAATTCAACCCCCAAATTCATATGCATGAGGTCTCGAAATATCAAGTCTTATAGCTGCCCAGAATCTTCAGTGACCCTGAATTCCCACAATTGGAACAGATCTGTTAATGTTGTTTATAAATATGTGTTGTTGCAATTTTATTGCATCACTTTGTTCTACCCACAGAGAAATTATAAAACAACATCTCATAATCTGAAAACTGGACAGAAACTCTGTTGCAAAATGACAGAGTGAAAGTATTATAAAGTACCTCCCAGGCACTTGTGCCTGAGTCTTGTTCAGAGAAACAGGTATCACAAGTAATCAAATCACAGTAGAGTTGAGAAATATCTGTTATTTTCTTTTTTCTTCATGGCTGAGAATGAGCAAGGCCCTGGATGTTCAGGGAGCAAGAGGTTTCACCATCATAACCCTGAAGGCAGCAGCATTACTCTGCCTCTTCCACTTTATAGGAATGGAAAATTCGATGGCTTCGGCACAATTATCCTGTCACACCATCTTGGGCCCAAAGAGACACGATCATATGTGGCAGCCCCTTCCAATCTGCAACTGCACAACACAGAACATATGATGAGCCAGTAATTAGTTTTTGAATTCAGTTTACTCTAAGCAGTCTACATGCATATTTCAAGGTTTGATTGCCCTCCGTCAGGGTTTTTATTTTTCCTCTTTTTCAGTTAAGCAAGCAGCTATAGAAAAAGCAGGATTTTAAAGACCTGTAACACCTGGATAATTGCAATTAGACATGGCTTCAGAGATGGGGAGGTGGTTTTCCACCATATGATTTACCAAGTATATAAAACATGTAAAGTAGAAGATGGTTTTTAACACTGCAAAGTAGTCACTGTTTCATAAAAATTGCATTGTTATGTGATGGTATAGAAGAAATCCTGAACTAGAATTCAGTATGCCTGAATTATAAGATAAGGGGTCTTTAGGGCACTTTTGAATTAAAAAATATGAAATACTTTATATAGTGTGTGATGCAAGAGTCAGGCCAAATTTTGAGGAAAAACCAGAAAACAAGTAAGAACTAAAGATTCTTATCACTATAAAATAATTTTATTCAATCTTCATAGAATTTTTCAGGAACAGGTTGGTTATATCAATTAAGACAACAATAGGCATCTTGTTTCATTCTCTCAGTGAAAAGTTTGGGAACTTTTCCAAAATACCAGAGGTAGTAAATAGAAGAATTCAAAAACATTCCTAAAAATAGAGACAGTCAGAGCTGCAAGAAGCTTGATGTTCTCCCATTCAAACTCCAGCTTTCTCACTTTATAGTAGAAGAAACTGAGTCTTATGTACCTGAGAACTCAAATTTAAAAAATCATTCCAAAAATCAGATCTTTCTAGTGTCAGGCCAGTGTTATTTTGGCACACTTCAACAGGTCCCTACTCACCAAAAGCAAATTACCTGTTTTGATTCCTACTGTAATTTTGATGAGCTTCATTAATATATTTGCATCTTCATAGGTTTGAGTTAATTAATCAAAAACTTTTTCAAGTCAATGTTATACTTTTTCTTTGCCAAAAAGCCAAGAAGTGACCAATTTCCAATATGTTTGGGCTGTGTCTAACATTTTTAATGCCATGGCTACAATTCAACACTTGCCTGTTAAATCAAGGCTGTGGCTGCTCATACATTAATGCAGATTTTTAAGCAGTGGAGAAGACAGTACTTTAGAGACATTTTGTAAAAGAAGTTCATCCAACAGTTGAGGAAAAGACTAATATTTCCAGAAGTTTGTTTTTGTTCAGAAGTTTCAGCAACATCTGATTTCCCTCTTTTCTATAAACATGTGACTATCCAGTGTTCATTCAATCCTCTCTGGGGCATAGGAGATTGCTGAACAAGTCTCTCTGTCTGTTTGTTCGGGCTGCTAAGTTGGAGTTGTCTGATTATGAAGACAATTGCTGCTGCGGCAGCTTCTGCTGGTGCATTCCCTCTGATCAGATCCCTAGGAATGCAGTCATGCTTGTCTTCAAACACCTGAAATACTGTATCATGATTAATTTTATGTGTCAACTTGAAATAAGCTAAGAAATGCCTATTATGTCTGGTAAAAGATTATTTCTGGGTATGTCTGGGAGGGTGTTTCTAAATTTGCATTGGATTCAGTAGACTGAGTAAAGAAGATAATCTTCTCCAGTGCCAGTAAGAATCATTCAATCTGTTGAGGCCCTGAAAAGAACAAAAAGGTGAAAGAATGATAAAATATCTCTGTCTGCTTGAGCTGGGACATTCATCTTCACTGGGCCATGGATCAGCAGTCCTGGTACTTTGGCCTTTGGTGTCAGACTGAGTCACCATTGGCTCCTCTGGTACCCAGGTCTTTGAGCTTGGACTGGAACTACACTGTCAACTTTCCTGGGTCTTCAGCTCACAAAGGGCCAGTCATGGGAATTCTCAGGCCCATGTTAGCCACTCCCTAAAAGTTAATGTCTGTCCCTTCCTTCTTCCCTCCCTCTTACTCTCCCTTACACACAAGCACACACACACACACACACACACACACACAAAGAAGTACCTTGACTAATACATATTGTCATGAAAAGGGAAGATTTTAATTATTTTATATCATCTCTGAAGGTAGAATTAGGCCATTGAATGGAAGTCACTGAAGAAAGACCAGAGGTCATAATTAGCAAGAGTTTCATAGCATTTAAAGTTATCCAAAAATGAAATGGTTTGTCTTGAAATTCAGTGAAGTACTTGCTATTTGCAGCACTCCAGACAAGCCTGGAAGACCATCTGTGAGTGACAGAGTTGAAAAAGTAATAATATATTTGTCAAAAGTTTGCCTTCACCCTCTTAACTCTAGTAAGCCAATAGTCTATGACTATTTCAACTTTGAAAAGTTAGATATCAAACACATCAAGTATTTATGAATCTTCTTTGGTAAGTCTAGCTATGGGAGGAGAGGTCCAATCAGGAGATAGTTTCTTCTAGCAATGAGATTGTATTGATGCCTAAGAGACAAGGCTAATGCACAGAAAATTCTTAGGTAATAACATAATCCACATATAAACGCAAGTCAAATTAGATGACATTATTAATTCTACAGGCTTGGGGAAAGTAATAGCAATGGAATGGAGAGTTTGAGTTTAAGTATGGATTTTGAGGAATGAGTAGAATCTAAAGGGACAGAAAGAGACCGGTGAAAAAAGACAAGAGGAAGAGAATGTGATCTATGACATAGAAAATATATTATACACATATATATGCTGCAAGAAGGATTTGGCAAATTAATCCAAGGAAGTAAAATGTTTGGAAAAGTACATGGGAAGGATGTTTTGACTTCTAATTTTCCATCCTGTGGTATAGTACTTAAGTAGTAGATGTTAAAGAACCCATTCTTGAGCCAGTTTACCCCCTGCCTTCTAGATGCCTGTCCTTAAATGCTGCCTTCAGCTCTAATAAACAGAACAAATAAACTGGATTGAAGCAGGAATAAAACGCTCCTACCTAGTTTGACCTTGGCATCCATTTCACGAACTCACAATTTAAAAGCAGTTTCTTTCCATCAAATATTTCAGTCTTCTGCTGAAATTGGGTGTGTAGGGGCTGTCCACCTTTCTGGATGAAAGTAAATAGCACCTACGAAAGCCTGTCTTGTGTTTGCATGGCATGCCTATTTACAACAGTAAGCAACAACTGTTATCTTTGAAAGTAGGACACAGAGAGAGGAGAGTCAGTGCTATTATCCAGGCCCATTCATTCATAGTCATTGTGGTCCAAGAGTGGAAAGGACAGAAGAAATTGGATGGCTTTGACAGGCAATGCACTGTAATGAATGGGAAGCATTTAGAAACCAAGATAGGCCAAGGGAATGGAACACTTGGCATCACAACCTCCCTAGGATTTACTGAAGTTAAGAAAGAACTTAATTTAATTTAAAATTTGATTTAAATTAATTTGTATTAATTTATATATTAATTATATATTTTAAATCATTATTTATTATTATATTTATTATATTATTATTATTTATTAATTATTAATTTATATATTAATTTAATATTAATTTATATAATTTATATATTAATAATAAAAATTAATTTAAAATTTGATTTAAAAAATCAGAGTAAATTACAGAGCCATCTTTCATGCTGCCTTAATTAAAAATCCTTTCATCATTTCTAGCTTAAACATCTCTTTTCTTAGTCTTAAAAGTAACTACAAAATCTTTTATTGTTTTCACATTGGTAGTCAGGAAAATTTGGTTTTCAACTCTAGGCTGTATGAGGAAAGCATTTTCTTGTACATTCCCTGTAATCTGAATGAATATTTCTTCTCTCTCTTTTGCTCCATTTCAGAGTAAAACATGCTATTTTAGGTATTCAAAACCAACTATGATGTCAAACACTTTGAAGTAAAGGTTATGAGGAATGTAGGTGTTAGAGTCACTCTGAAATACACTGAGTGGAATAAATTTAAACAATAGATGCATTAAGAGGCATTTTAGGATGTTAGGTACTCAGGACAGCTTAGAGGACATTACTTTGATATCTTTAAAAAGCAGTGGAAACATGACAACAAGCCTGTTTGCAATTTCTTCATCCACTCTGCACCTTTTTGGCTTTGTGTAAACTAACTCTTTCAACATCCGTCCTTCCCTATTTCTCCTTATCAAAATCTCATCTGATCTCAAGTCCAGTAAGCCTGTTTCTATGATCTCTAATCCCACTACTTATTAAAGAGGTGAATAGAGTATCTCACACGGATATGTTTTTGCTAGAAATGTGGTCCAAACGCACATAAAATTCATATGAAAGGTGCTTTATTATTTTAAATAATGACAGCGCAGCAGGGCATGGTAGCACATACCTGTAATCCTAGAGACTCAGGAGGTGGAGGCAGCAGAATTGGAAGTTTGAGGCCAGAGGCAACCTGTGTAACTTAGTTAGACCCTGACACAAGATAAAAAATAAAAAATGGGCTGGGGGTGAAGCAAAGTATGTCCAAGGCCCTGGGTTCAGCACCCTCTAGTACCACTCACACACACACAAAAGACCATGCTAGCACTAAAAAGATGACTATATTTCTTGAGCCTTCACTAGATACTTTAACAGGTAAATATCCATCACAGAAAGCTATGGAATTTACTATTAAATAACATTTATTTGACATGTACATAGAATTTCCATTACTTGCTTGCTTTTTACCATGCCCTCCTCATTTCTCTTCCTGAGCCCACCACGTGTTTCCATTTTGTAAGTCAGAGTCTTCAAGAGTTAGGAGTTTTAGGAAAGTTGAACATTTAGCATGTTGGGTTTTGCCCCCTGCAGTCCTGTGCCATTCGTTCACTCATGAAGGTTGCCCTCTCAGTTTGGAGTACCCCTCCATGGACTTCACCTTTCCCCTAATGTTCCCTCCTCTAGCTATATTCTAACAACAGTAGGCCACAGGCTACTTGGATTGATACAAGAAAAAAAAAAGTTGTGGTAAATCAAGCTGGGTGTGGCAGCACACACCTGTAATCCTAGCATTTGAGTGACAGAAGCAGAGGATAGTGAGTTTGAGGCTAGCCTGGGATACATATTGAAGTTCGAGGCAAGCTTGGGCTGTGCTGACTCTACATCAAGAAGGGAAAAAAAGCACCCCAGATGAGCTTGCATTATGGTATCCTGCTTTCTAAAGCCAGCTGTGTGTTAGAATCTCTTGGAGCCTTTGGCTGCCTCGCATCTCAGATTTCATCCCAGGACTAGCAGATTTCCCACAAATGAAAGAAATCTTGGGGAACACAGGCTGTGCTTGCTATCATGGAAGCAGTCAGTGAGGGAGACTTATTCCCCTCCTCTCTTGCTGTTATACCATGGGCACAGGACCTAGGTCCTGCCAATCACCCCTCCCATCCTAGTCTCTGAGAAAGGTTTTAAAGAAGCACAAAAGAGAGGGATGCTTGGCGGACTCCAGGGGTCTGAGAGAGGCTCTGCTGTGGTCTCCAGGGCAAGGTGGTTCCAACAACAGTTCTATGCTGTTAAGGTGTTTTTGTGGGTGGCTTCTGAGCCACATGATGTATTACATCCTGTGACTTTTTAAATAACTTTCTTGGGATATAATTTACAGACCATAACATTGACCCTTTTAAGAATATAATCCATTTGTTATAAGCAAAGGTATGTGTTCATCACTACAATCCAATTTTCCCATCCATCCCAAAGATCTCTTGTGCCTATTTGCTGTTAATCCTGGTCTTACTCCCAGCATTAGGCACTTAATAATTTCTTTTCTGTCTTTATAGATTTGCCTTTTCTGGATATTTCATATAAATAAGATCAGGCAATATATGATCTTTGCATCTAGCTTTTCTCACTGAGCAGAATGGCCATTTCACCACATTTTAGCATAGCTCACTACTTTGGTTCTTTTTATTGTTAAATGGTATTCCATTGTATGGTTTTTGTTTATTCATATAACAGTTGTTGGACACGCTTTTACTTTGGGGCTACTATGAATAATGCTGCTGCTATACACAGTGTCTTTTTAATACATTTCATTTTAATGTCTCCAGAGTAGATGCTACTCATGCACAAAGATCCCTGATGGATATGAAGAGCCTTTCAAAATTATAATTTCCTGAGGACAACTTCAACTACTAAGCCAAAATTCTCCTGTCTGGACTCAGGAATATTTTAACAAACTACTCACTGGAAGTTTGCATGAGCTAACTCTGTGAAGCAAAATTTGGGATCACTGGTATAGGCAATAACATTTGTTGAGGTTTTCCCACTTCTGTGCCTTTGATTATACTCTTTCCTCCTACAAGAATACCTTTCCCTTTCTACTATATCCTCCTCTAAAAAGATTGTCAACTTAAATGTCCTTTCAAATTAAAATTTAACATGGTCTCTTAAATTGAAATAAATATTCCTCCCTCTATGTTCTTAGAATGTGGTTTGTCTTATCCGTTAGTGCCCACTTTATTTGACCCTTTTTTTCTCCTTGCATGTTGAAACCTAAAAGTCTTAAAATAAGGAATGTGTCCAGAAATTATCTCTTCGCCTAGATGTATTATAAACTCAGTTCCAACATATGTGCTTGCTACCTTCAACTTATTTAATAATTTTTGTACTTTCATTTATAGGGCTAGGATTTAGCTCAGTTGGTAGAGTGTTGCTTTACCACTCTCTGAGGCCCTGGGTTCAATCCCCAGTACTGCAAAAATGGGAGAAGGTTGTGTCAGGCCACTCCCAAAGCAATCCTAAAACAATCAGCCATTGAAAACTCTATGAATAGCAGAGAAACACTGACATAGTGCCAGGCATGGCACAGTATTGAGTAGTGTTTCATTCTGTTATACCAAGGGTAGCTATGAGTTGGACCCAAATTGACTGCACCTAACAACATCTTTCCTTTTTAGTTTTAGATTCCATGACACAAGAAGCCACGTATTTCTCAGTGCATAGCAGAATCTTCTCAGATTCATCTGAATTCTCTAGGTGTTATCCTTCAGCAGGTTTATTTATGCATGTTGTCAGCCGGCTCCTACCCATGACACTAAGGCAACTGATGTGTGGGCATCACTTTGAGAAACACTGGCCTAAATGTAATGCTAGACTCAAGAAATACTGTTGCTGCTTTATCAGATGTGCCCATATACACTGCCTCTGTTTTAAGTTTTCTTTTTAATTTATCTACCGTATTTTTATCTTGAAGACCAGGACGATGTCTCAGTCTGCGTTCCCTAGACATAAGGAGACTTGAGGTTTTTCCCAAGGTTCTTGGCATTGTACCATCATTGCAGCCATTTGTCTCAGATTCCCTTGTTGGCTCTGGCCGTGGACTTCATCAGCTGTCTCTTGATTCTGAATATTCAGAATCGGGCTTTCTGTCTCTTTTCCTCCCTCCTGACCTTGTTATTCATGCTCTTCCTCAGGGATATATGTTTTCTCCTCCAAGATTGTTGTTATTGTTGTTGTTATTTGATGCCATCAAGGTGGGTCAGACTCATTGGGACCCTTATAGGGTTTTCAATGGGTGATTGTTTGGGGATTGCTTTGGGAGTGGATTGCCACATCTTTCTCCCATTTTGCGGTGCTGGGGATTGAACCCAGGATCTCAGAGTGTGGAGCAACACTCTACCCACTGAGCTAAACCCTAGCCCACACACCCTCCCAGATTAGCTCACCAAAAATCTCTTTCCATTCTGAACTTACTTCTGTCTCACCATGGGTAACATTTTACCATAAGGAGCCAGCATGAAAGAAGAGTGAGCCAGAATCCAGTCCAGATCTGAGCACCATGGTAAAGTCAACATTTGGAAAATGGATCTGGCTTTAGCACTTGGCTCTAGAGACATGGCTATATGGGCCAAGCAACAAGTCCCAGGGAGAACCCCGCTCATAGTCCTTGTTTTAGCACTAGTTGGCACCAACGCTTCCAATTAGGCACGTTATCTATACAGGATTCAGACCAGCTGGTAGTGGTAAATTTGGAAACTCTGTCCAAAGAAAGCAGAACTCCAGAAACCTGTGCTGGCAAAGGAGAGAGCTCTAAACCTGTCTATGATGAAAGCAGATTGTGGGCTCACTGACATTAAACTGGGCTTTCTAGGAAGGCTCTGGTCCTCAAAATGAGAAGGCCTAGTTTAGCAACCATTGAGAATCAAAATATGATGACAAATCTGAGGAAAGCCAGGTGTGTGAGAGAGGGGAAACAGAACATAAGGACCTACTATACCAAGAGAGCCACATGCACTGGGCATACAAGTTTGAGTGCGAAATAAGTCACAGATTTTGCATCCTGAAACAGGGATTAGATCTTACCCTATTAAAAGGGAGAATAAGGCTGCTGAAATAATGTCCCTACTTAATCAGAAGTGATCTCCCCAATTCACCTTTAAATTCCAGAATATAGCCACTGCCCTTTTCTTCCTCTCTTTATTTTAATATTCCCTCCTCACCTCTCACCATTATCACATAAACACTTTCTCAAGTACCCATATTTCTGGGCTTCATCTCAAAAATATTTTCCTGAAAAATAAAAATTCATCTGCATTTAATCATAATTCATCTACCTTGGCTCCAGCTGCATTGGATACAAGCCAAATTTATCCTGGTTATGTATTTTGGGGTTATGCAAACATAGATTATATAGAAAATTTAGAATTAAAAAATAATCTTGCTTGGAAATTATCCAGGTAATTGCATAGATAGAAATATATAAAATTCATTATATTTTGTTTATTTATTTACATATTTAATTTTGGCAATGCTGGGGATTAAACCCAGCACATGCCAGGCAAATGCTCTGCCATTGAGTTACACTGCTAGCCCCCTAAAATCATTATATACAGGAAAGTTTCAGAGACCATATAAATAATACAAACAAAGGTATATCTTTTCTTCAAAAAAAATTATGAGTCTACATCATTCATCTGAAGCACAAATCTGATTTACTATATATTGTTCCAATTGTATACATAATTTTAGTGTATCTAATTGGATACAGTAAAATAAATAGGAAAACAAGGCAAAAATATGATTGATCCATGAGGTGTTTACAACCTGAATATCAAGTAGAATAGAACATCAGTTACTTAGCTCCTGTACCCTTAAATTTTCATGAGGCTAGAAATATGCAGATGAGCTACTGCACCTCACAGATAAAACCCTGGGGAAAATCTACAGTACTAAGCAATATTCAGAAACAAACAAAAGAGAGACTTCTGCCCATTTTATAAGTTAAAAACATATTTGTGACAAGTAAGTATATGTTTTGTTAAAAGTGAATTCTTATCATCTTCGTCTTTAGTTTAATAGAATAACAAGGGCAAATTTATTCAATAAAAGTTTATTTCCTCCCAAATTTGTGTGTGTGTGTGTGTGTGTGTGTGTGTGTGTGTGTGTGTGATGCATTGAAAATGAAAAAGCTGATATTGGTCTGCCATCATAAATTGTACAATGTAAATGAACTGGCTAGGGATTTTTAAACATCAAAGAAAAACTGCCATGGATTAAAATGTTTCTAACATTACATCATGGTTTCGCTATTTGTTCTGTGTTTGCTTCTGCTTTGAATGAAGCTAATTTACAGAAAAATGTGTTTTTTCATCCAAAGGGTAATAATCAATGCCATGCTTTCTATTACTACACAATTATAATATCAACTGATAATGATTATGTAAAGTGGCTAATTATTTTCATGATTACTTCAGAATAAGAATTCTAAGAAACTACACCCTTTAAAATGCATAAACGTCTAATTTTATAAACCATCAGTGAAACCATTTTTTTCTCAAGTCTTGAAATTACACCTGTTTGTCTTTGCCCTCTTAGTATCTGCATTACCTTGGTTATCCCCCATTCTTCACATTGACAGGGACCAGAGAGAAAACCTGCTGGGGGCCTGAATAAGAGTTATGTACCTCAAAACTAATTAAATTTGATATATTTCTTTTGGCAGCACTTTGCATTTCTCTCTCCATGTTTTATTTAATCTTCATTGCTTGAATAGCAATAAACAAGCAACAAAACCGAGTGCAGCTAATAATTATACTGAATTTCATCTATTTATCAGCAACAGGATACATAATCTCTGGCATATGAAAGCACAGTCAGCCTACCTGTTATGTCAGTAGAATTACTCCAGGTCCCTGACTTAAGGGATTTCTATTTTTCAGGTTAAAGAAACCTTTTTCTTCTCTTTGTTCAAATTATAGTTTCAATCCTATCTCCTCCATTAGGTCTTCCTTGATTACTTCATTCAGAAGTGGCTTTTCTTTACCTTAATTCCCAATACTGATTTTTCCATTTTCTTATAGTCATTGTCTTATAGTTTGATATAGCTACCATTTAAATAATTCCTGTTGGTTCCTATATCTACCAGTGCCTATCTACCAAAATTTTTCTGGCATCCAAATATAACATTGGATCCTACCCAGTAATGTTGGTGAGGAAATATTACCTGAGGTGTGTCTCTGGAAGTGAAGTTGAGATCCTAGCATTCCCCTCACTTAATCCATAAATGAAAGGCTATATGATTGAATTAATTAATCAAGTAATTAATCAATGACTGAAATAGAAGTTCCTAAGGAGGAGTCCAAAAAGAAAATCAGCAGCTAAAAGAGTAGAAGGTGAGGGAGGCAAAGTAAAGCCCAGAAGCAAACAGGGTCCTGACCCCACTTCCATATGTACCACTGCTTGCCCCTGCAACCCCTGCCTTCCTACAGACAAACAGGATGCCCCCCTCAGCCCCACCATCTTCACTTCTGCAAACATTCACTGAGTCCTTGCCATGAATTGTTCCATTGAATTAACCAATAACTGTTCCTTTCCATTAACTGATAAAGTAGATATTATTCTTATCCCAATTTCACAATTGAGGAAACAGACTAAAAACTTGTCAAAAATTGTACAATTTTGCAGCCACAATCTGAAACCCCAACAATCTGATGCCAGCACTTTTGCGGATTCCCCTTAAACTGGTAAGCCAAATGCATATTCCATGGCCCAATTTTATTAACTTCTCCAGACCATATTGGGATATTTTTATCTGCTTCTAAAGCTATCATTACCTAAGGGAAGTCTATAAACTCCCAGGGAGTCTCTGGCTCACTATTAATATTTTTGTGTCACTCAGCTTCCTCACAAGAAGGCCTGGGAGGGCACTAAGGAGGGCCTATAGGTGGGGTTGTCCCTACACCTTACTCTAGGTCCCTGGACATGAGAATGTGCCTCCAGGACCCCTTTGCACATCTTAGCAGTCCTTGCTGCACATTGTGTCCTGGCTCCAGCATTCACATAAGAGCTATTACTACACTTGTCACCATCTACTTCCCACAGTGGCCAAGCCAACAGCCACATGCTGTGATTAGTGCCTCATCCAGTCTAGAAAGCATAAGTGTGTCCTCATTTGGCCGGTCACAGAACTCCAACCTGCCCGGACTGCTGAGTACTGGGAGGCTCGCCTGTGTTCTTGAGAATTCCACCTATGGCAACAGAAACTCGAGGAGACAATGGCTTACTCTGCCCCTTTCTGCTGTGTTAAGTTTTTCCTAGTGCTCATCCTATCTGAACTTCAATTACCTGATGTATAGAATGGAATTGATAGTTCATTTCTAAGGGTTATCTATGGATTAACTTAATAGTTCCACATAAAATACCTGGCACATGGAGTAAACTTAGTGAGTGGGCATCAAGCCCCACTGTACCGTCTCTATCACCACCACACCTTTGGCAAACACTACATTTTGCCTTTTGCTTCATTGTAAACTTGTTCTGTGGCTGGACCTTTTTGTTCTCAAGGGTCCTCTTTCTAAAGAGTTGCTCTACATCATCTCACAAGGTACCTGTATTAGTTTGCTAGGGCTGTCATAATAAAATACTACAGATGAGGTGGCTTAAATGCTACAAATTTATTTCTCACAGTCCTGAGATCAAAGTGTCCACAGCTTTGTTTTCTCCTGAGGTCTCCCACCTTGGCTCATAGATGATGGTCCCTCACCCTATCCTCAAGGTCTCTCTTCTGTACACTTGCACCCCTTTTGTCTCTTTGTGGCCACATTTTTTCATACAGACATAAGTCAAATTGGACGAGACATGATTTTATGACCTCATTTCACCTTAATTACTTCTTTCAAGATGACATTAAAATTGAAGTTATGGCTCTAATGCAAGAATTGGGGGTAGACACAATTCAGTTCATAACACTGCCTTTTCCAGAGGTATTTCTAAGCAAACCTTTGCTCAGCAAATGGAGAAAGGTTTTGGCTAAGGGGATGGAAGCAGTAGTGACTCTCAAACATCAGTGTGGCTAAGATTGACTGAAGTGTCCTGTTAACATTGCAGATCCACTGATCCCCACACCTACACACTCTAACAGTAGCTTTAGCACAAGGCTCAAAACTATGTGATTTTAGCAAGCATCTTCAAGGAAGGGGATCTTCAAAAAATTTCCAAAGTACACTAAAGTAGAGGATGGCAAAAGCTGAGAAAAAAGTCAACCTGTCAGTTTGTTCTCCTTGCTTATTATTTTTTTGAGTCACTGTTTCAGTTTGAGTGATTCAGGAAAAAATACAATCTTGTTAGAAGTGGTCTATCATTATTCTGTCAAATGTCAAGTCCTTTTTTTTATGACTTTCCTTTTCTAGGTGTGCACAGCAGAAACTTTTCTTATGCTTCTTTCCTACTAATTTCAGCTTCACTTTCCATGTTTTTCCCCTTTGAGAAGAATTCTGCTTTCCCTTTTTCCCAATTTATTAGACTCTATCAAAATACTCTTGAACACAATGGAAATCTTAGATGATATAATTTTCCTTCAATTTTTCTGATGATTCACATATCTAACCTATTCTACTTGTTTTAATGATACTCTATGCAGCAGGGTCTTAGTCTTATTTCCATAATTTCCTGAAAGCTAAAATCATTAATATATAAATCCATGCTTTCCAAATAAACACCATTTGGATAAGTGACATTTTCAGGAATTTTCCAATGCCTGAAATTATCACCTCTGAATACATTTAAGCTCTTTATCAGTTTTGTGAATGCAACAAGGGAAACCTCAAACACTACTTTCAGGTGGCTTAAAGAAAATTATGAGCTTACCTTTAAAGTATAGAAGGGAGAATTGAATAAAGATGTAATGAAAACTTAGGGAAGCATTATCCTATACTGAAATTTCATCTTAGAAAATTAATCTTTAAGGTTCAGATCAGTAGGAATGTCACCAGGCAGTAGGGTGCCTCTTCAGGTCCTTTGCCTCATTAATAAAAGAATTTTCAAATGGACCCAGAAAGGACCTTTTTGGATAATTTATTTAGAGTTAGAAAAGAGAGGCGTTCCCTGAGCGCAGGGAAAGCAGGGTTGAGACTTAGGCTGGTGTGGGGAGAGGGGAGATGGAAAGACAAAGGGAGAGAAAAAGTTATGCATTCTGAGATAGAAATTAGATCCACAGTAGGTCCAGCAGTGAGTATCTACCTTTACACTTCTGAGTTACAGGTCAAAAATCATGCAGTTCCAGCAATGAGGTTGCAGCCACTCTGAACATCCGGGTAGAACTGTGAGAGTTATAGGTGACTGAAGCCAACAGTGGGACTTTTTGGTGGGGGTTGGGATTAGGTCCATATCATATTTTGTCTCCCACAAGTGTTCTACCATTGAGCTGCACCCCCAGCCCATTTTTTACTTTTTATTTTGAGACAGGGGCTGGGGTTTAGCTCATTTGGTACAGGGCTGCTCTGTGCTCTCTGAGGCCCTGGGTTTGATCCCCCACACTGCAAAAATGGGAGGACATGGCAGACCACTCCCAAAGGAAACCTGAAACAATCAGCCTTCAAAAACCCTATGAATAGCAGAGAAGCACTGACATAGTGATGGGCATAGCACAGTATCGGGTAATCTTTCATTCTGTTATACATAAGGTTGCTATGAGTTGGACTTAACTCAATGGCACCTAACAACAACAATTTTGGGACAGGGTGTCTCTGTTAGGAAGGGTGCTTCTGTCATCCAACAAACTCTTGAATCATCCTGCATCAGCCTTCCAAATTGCTGGGATTATTATGCCTGGCTCCCTCCCCACTTTTTGATCTTCTCTTCAGGTGAGTCATATTTCTCTCATCTTTCACTTAGGTTGCGCTTCCTAGGCTGTAAAACAGTTTTTACTCTTTTTCACAGGGGAAGGTCTTGCCTCAAAGGATCCCTAGTTCTTAGCCCAGACACGGAAACACCTGTTGTCTTTTTATGTAAAAAGAAAAAAAAATGTTGCTGGCAATGACCAGGCCACTTACAAAGGTGCATGGCTACTGATCAGCCCATTTATAAGAGAGTATCATTTACCAGTAATTCTGCTATTTGCAAAGGTTATTGTTTACCAAGGTAGTACTGACCACCAGATCAAGCCATTTCTGTCAGAGGAAGCTCATATTGATATTCATGTCTCAAATGGTGTCTGAGAAGCAGATGGCTACAGAGAACCCTAATAGTCCCTTTCTTCCTGCCAGCATCCCTGATTGGGCCCGTGTATTGGTCATAGGTTTGCCTCAAACACTATCCAGCACAGGCTCTGGTGACTCAAAGGAGGCCACTCATGATCCTGAAAAACCAACCAGTAGCAACAATGTCCAAAAACACCATGGGTTTTACATTTTGGTCCTCTGTTCTTCGTACTAGTGTTAGGTAGCTAGCTTAGTCATTAGCAGCTAATTGTGAGGCAAAGGTGATTAGAAATAATTCTTTCCTTTAAGCCATAATGAATGATGCCATGTTCATCTCGGAGGATATTGGAAGAACATTTTTTTCATGGGCCCCACACTCTATCCAAGCCATGGAATCATTTATAGAACAAAAACTATAGGCTCAGGTCACACCAGAACTGGGTGCCCAAAGCTAATGGCACCTTAGGCATGCCCTAGTTTGAATAAAACTAGAGGGAGCATGTGCCCTCTCTCTGTCTCTCCCTCTCTCTATCTCTGCTTCACATTTCTCTCTTCCTTTCTCTCCACTCCTTGCCCTTTGCTCTGCTCTTCTCTCTTTAGCAACCATTTGCATGTCTCTCCCTTCTCTGGGGCCTTCCATCTTCTGTCTGTCTGAGACATATTTCCTTCTAAAAGCCTGCTTAACTCTTCTGTTCTCTCTGGCTTCTTTACCTTCCATTTGGGAACAAAAACATCCTTATGCTTAGTCACCTTATTGTTGTTAGGTGGCATCTAGTAGGTATCTGATTCAGCAACCCAACATACAACAGGCGAAACAGTATTATTTCTACTTTGCTATTCAAAGGGTTTTCAATGGCTGGTTGTTTTTTGGGAGTGGGTTGCCAGTCCTTCTCCCAAGCCTATAGCACCTTGTGTTCCCAGGCAGTCTCAGATCCAAGTACTAACCAAGCCTCGGACCCTGTCCAAGATCTGACGAGATTGGACACCACACTGGTACTGCTACAGGTACAGTCACCTTGGGAACACAAGGTTTTTCCAATTTCCTTTCAGATTTACCTAAGCTTCTCCAGGTGCCTCAGTTTTCCCTGTGAATATTCCTTGTATACTATCTTTAATAAACCTCTGTATTTTCTACTATAATTTCTGTGTCAGGTATAAAAGAGTTTATTCACTGAATAAAAGAACCAAGGTTTTCCAGCCATATTCCTGGCTGTGCTCTAGACCCACCTACCTGGGCTCCCCACATCTCCATGATAACAATCTGAAAAGGCATTGTAAGCAAAATAGGTTTCTAAAGCAGAGTTCTACAAACTGTGTCCTGTGGGCCAAATTTAGAATCCTACCTATTTTTATAAGTAAAGTATAATTCAGAAACACCATCTCAGCCATTTGTTTATGTAGTGTTATGGCTTCTCTCATGCTACACTGGCAAAACTGAGTAGTTGTGGAAAAGACCAAACAACCACAAAGCCTAAAATATTTACCATCTGACCCTTTATAGAAAAAGTTTGTCCCCCACTCATCTTGAATAACTTCCTCCAGCCATATAAAGTATGCATATCAATAGAAGTGGAATAAAAGATTACTCATTGAAAAAAAAAAGAACGTTGCTGTTGCTCTTCTGGGTTCTGGATTTCCTATAATGAGCTGAAGGTGAGAAGCAGGAGGCAGGATATACTTTAGAGGTTTCCTTTGCTAACAGAATTCAGTCCACATCTGATTTCCCCAATCGCCCCCCAATCAAGAACTAATAGTTTTACATCAGAAATAGGTCTGAATGACCCTAAAACCCTGCTCACTGCTGGATCAGCTTCAATTCCCTGATTGCCGTCCAACCCTGAGGGACTGCCTAGACTCCCGGGCGCCGCCTTCCCTGCTCAGGGTCATTTGGCTTCTCCTGGCCCCAGTTCTAACAAAGGGGAACCGCTGACCTGAGTCATTTAGTTCAATTGCTGACAGGAATTCCATTATCTGAGTGCGGCTTCCCATTGAGATCTCCAGGCACGCGCACAGCTCTGCAATCTTGACTGTGGGGGTGGAACAGTCAAATCCCCTCACCAATGGGGAGCTTTGAGGAGGAGATGGCTTTCATGCACATGAAGTCTACACTCAGAGCCAGACTCTGGACACACTTTTTGTTCCTGTTTGTTGTTTTGTTTGCTTTGTTTTTCCTCTTTTCACTGTCACTCTGACCTGAAGGGGAGCCTCAGGCAGGAAACTGCTCCTGAGTTCCTAACCACAGCACAGCTGGATGGTCTGTATATCAAACTTTTCCAGGCTGAAAAGATAAGAGACTTTCTAAGATTAAGCTCATAAAAATCAAGCATATTTCGTTCATAAACTCACTAGTGTTGATTGATTGAATAGTGGTCAGGTGACAGAGACTTAACAATCAAAACTATGTCATAGAAGAGGGTGATAGAAAGAAATGAGTACTTTTTAAAGTGCCTGAGGACCTGAGATTGCTTTGGTTTAGGAAAACAAACTTGGAGGTAGAGTTAATGTGGCCCTAAGGCCACATCTGCCATCTGCTTAAGGGCATATATTGGTAAATCTGATCTCTTGCCACCCTCACCAGTTCTACTATGCAGGACATCAATTTCTAATGCATAGTTATAGCCTTTAGCATGCATATCCTCCCCTTTTGGCCAAAAACTGACTTACAGGGTTCACAACTGAGTTAGCACAGAAAGAAGATAAAGACACTGAGGCTTTGTTTGTTGGCCAGAGGCTCACATCCCAAACCAAATAGACATTATCACTTGCCCTATAAGGTTAATAGGTGAGAATCATGGTGGACAATGTATGAAAGCTACATGTGTTTGTGCATAAAAATTCAAATCTGTGTTTCTTCTCTATTTATATGAAGAATAACACAATGACAATAATGCTGGTTAAGAATGAATACATCCATTTTAAAGCATTGCCTCTATCATAGACACAGTACTAAGGACATTACCTGTGCTACCTAGTATAGTATTTACAATAACTCTTTAAGATAGATACTTTTAGTGTCTCTCAAACTATACCGTGTCTCTCAAACTATATAGTGTCTCTCAAACTATACAAACTACAAAACACTATGTGCTAAGTGCATTTCTGTGTCTTCTTTCCCAAGACATTCCTCTATAGCTATACTGCTAACTTTTTCACTTAAGATGCGATAGGTGATCCACAGAAGAGATTTTACAATATTGATATGTTGTTGTTGTTAAGGGCCATCGAGTCCAGTCCAACTCTTAGTGACCTTATTACAACAAAATGAAACACTTCCAGACACCGTGCCACACACATGATTTTTCTGTTTATGCCCATTGTTGCAATTAGTGTGTTAATCTATCTACTTGAGGATCTTCCTTTTTTACACTGGCCCACCAAGCTCCCAATCATGGTGTCCTTCCCCAGGGATTGGTCCATCCTGACAACATGTCCAAACTAAGACACAATCTAGCCATCCTTGCTTCCAAGGAGTACTCTGGTTGCACTTTCAGTTCTTTTGGCAGTCCATGGTATATTCAATATTTGTCTCCAGCACCATAGTTCAAAGGCATCAATTCTTCTCCTGTCTCCCTTATTCACTGCCCAGCTTACAAAACCATATGATGTAACTGAAAATACCATAGTATGAATCAAGCACCTCTTCATCTTCAATGTGATGTCCTTACTTTTCTACACTTTAAAGAGGTCCTTTGCAACAGCTTTTCCCAATATGATGCATCTTTTTATTTATTGACTGCTGCTGCTATGGATGTTTGTAGGGAAAAATTGGGAGGAAACTGACAAAAAAACCCAAACTGGGAAAATGGCTTTTGAATATCTGGTTTGTAAATTAGAAATCTAGGGAAAATGAAAGTAACTTGGTTGCATGTTTGTATAAAACCCTTCACAAATCCCCCAAACCTGGCTGGACAATTGGACCCAGGTGACTGGCTCAGGCCATTCCATGGGTGAGCTATATAAGGAGTTGTGCTGTGGCAGCTCGATCCTTTTCACCCCTTTTCACCTTCCTCTCCCCCAGACCATCAGCAAGGAAACAGCTCGACCATTTTGGCCCAGATCTTTGACCACCAACAAGGAAAGACCCCGTTCTTGCCCGTACCACCAATGAGGAAATAGCTTTCCAGCTCCATTGCCTGGGCCTTCTGTGAGGAAAGAATGCTCTCCTGCCGTGACCATCAACAAGGAAAGAACCTGCTCTCCATCTGATCACTACAAAGCAAGAACTGTCTCCTGGTGACCACGGAGACCACCAACACAGGTATTTGCCCCTGGAAGGCAAAAGCGCCCCAGGCTTTTCCTTTCTCCCGTCTCTGCCGGCATCCTGAGGGCTGCAAGAGTCCACGCCCCTCACCCGAGGGTCCCGAGTGAGTTGTGTTTAGTATCTATGTGCACAGTGGCGCCGCCGGTCCGAACATCCAGGCAGGACCAGGAGGCGCGCGCCCCACAGATGTTGATCGTAGAACCAAATAAGCAAAATCTTGGACAACTTCAATCTTTTCTCCATTTATCATGAAGTTGCTTACTACCACAGTTGCAAGGACTTTGGTTTTACTCAGGTTGAGGCACAATTCATACTGAAGGCTGTGTTCTTTGATCTTCATCAGCAAGTGTCTCAAATCCTCTTCACTTCCAGCAAGCAAAGTTGTGTCATTTGCATATTACAAGTTGTCAATGTTTTCCTCCTATCCTTATGCCACATTCTTCTACATAAAGTCTAGCTTCTTGGATTATTTGCTCAGCCTAGAAATTGAAGAGGTACAGCAAAAGGTTGCAAACCTTTCTTGACTTTAAACCAGGCAGTGTTTTCTTGTTCTGTTCAAATGACTGCCTTCTGGTCCATGTGCAAATTCCTCATGAGTATAATCAAGTGTTTTGGTATCCCCATTCTTCACAATGTTATCCATAATTTGTTGTGATACCATAGTCAAATGCCTTTGCATAGTCAATGAAACATAGATAGACATATTTCTGGTATTTTCTGCTTTCAGCTAATATCCATGTGATACCAGCAATGATGTCCCTGTTTCCCCGTCCTCTTCTGAATCTGGCTTGATTTTCTGGCAGTTCCCTATCAATATACTGCTGCAGTCACTTTTGAATGGTCTTTAGTAGCAAAATTATACTTGTTTATGATATTCATGATATTGTTCAATAATTTCCACATTCAGTTGGATCCCCTTTCTCAGAGAAAAGCACAGATACAGATTACTTTTGGCGAAGCAGCTATTTTCCAAACATCTTGGTACAGACAAGTGAGCACCTCCAGTGCTGTATTAGTTTGTTGAAATATCTCAATTGGTATTCCATCAGTTCCTGAAGCCTTGTATTTAGCCAATGCTTCCAAGGCAGCTTCTACTTCTTCCTTCAGTATCATTGGTGCCTGACTATATGCTACCTTTTGAAATGGTTGACCATCCACAATTTGTTTTTGGTATAATGAATCTATGTATTCCTTCCATCTTCTTTTGATGTTTCCTGTGTTGTTTAATATTTTCCCTGTAGAATTACTCACTACTGCCATTTGAGGCTTGAGTTTTTTTTCTTCAATTCCTTAAGCTTGAGAAAAACAGAGCATGTTCTTCTCTTTTGGTTTTCTATCTCCATGCTCTTTGTACATGTCATTATAATGTTTGATTTTGTCTTCTTGAGCAGCATTTCTGAATCTTCTGTTTGGTTCTTTAACTTTGTCCTGTCCTTTTACTTTAGCTACTCATCATTCAAGGGCAAGTTTGAGAGTCAATTTTGACATGTAACTTAGTCTTTTCTTTTTTCTTCTTTTAGTAATATTTTGCTTTCCTCATGAATGATATCTTTGATGTCATGCCACAACTCATCTGGTCTTTGATCATCAGTATCTAACATATCAAATCTGTTCTTGAGTTGGTTTCTGAACTCAGGTAGGATACACTCAAGTTCACACCTTGATTAATGAATACTTATTCTAAATTTCTTTAGCTTCAGCTTGAACCTGCAAATGAATAATTGATGATATAATCAATAATCATCATCTGATCTTGTCCTGATTTCTGATATTGAGGTTTCCATTGTCACTTTCCAAAAATGTAGTCAAATTGATTCCTGTATGTTCCAATCTGCTCTTCTTCATGTATCTATTTATATTCCAAACATCCCCTAGGAGTAGGATTTCAGGTGCATCCAGAAAAGAATCCATTTCCAATTTACAGCTACATAGCTGATAATAATAAAGAAATATGAAGAGGAAAAATTCTCTAAGCTCTGGAGGTGTTGAAGCAAAGGTATCTAAGGACTTACAAATGTGTTTTCATAGGAACTCTTCAAAGATAGAGTAAAAGTGTTTGTGCATTTTATTATCCAAGTTTTATATAGTGTACACACATCAAAGACAAAAATATTATAAACTAAGAGTATCATGATTCTCAAGGCTGCAGTTCCTCAGTAGTATGTTCTAACAGTAAATTACATATGCTTTAATTTAAGGCATTAATTAGGTTTACTCTTGACTCTATACTACATAATATCTGGATGGATTTATTTGTTAGGAAAGCCCTTAGTCTCTCTAATTCTCAGGGTTTCCCTCCATAAAATGGATATTATAACGTGGATATTATAAAATGGATATAACATTATAATATGGAAAGCCTTTTAGTTTTCCAAGATAACATAAATAACAATCTTAACACAAGGTCTATCACAGAGTAGGCATTCTCTTAACCACAGCCTTTGAATTAACTGGGAGTCATACTTCACAATTACAATGTGCCATAACATTCTTCACTTATGTTTTGCTTTCTAAGATATGGTAAACGTAAACATGAATTCCTTTATTAACTAGTATGTTAGTTAGCCTTTGCATCACTGTAACAAAATGCCTGACAGAGCATTCTGAAAAAAAGGATTGATTTTTACCTCACAGTTTTAGGGATTCAGTGCATATCAGCAAGGAAGGCATGGCCAAAGAGGCAGAGAAGCACATGGTGGAGCTCAGATAGAAGGTTTCTCTTCACATCGTGGTGGCCCAGGAGCAGAGAGACAGAGAGAGACTGGAACTGGGGGCTTGGGTAATGTCTTCAAAGGCCTGACCCATTTGACCAGCTGTGGGTCAGCTAGGACCCACATCTAAAGGTTCCACAGATTCCCAAAACAGCACCACCCACTGGGGACTGAGCACTCAAACATGAGCCTCAGGGGCCATTTTATAGTCAAACCACAAGATCCAGAAAAGATTAGACTATTTTCATTTTGTTTTGCTTTGGTTTTTTTATGTTCAGAAGCATTCTACAATACCTAAATTATTTTTCTGCTTCAGTGGGATCTGTGCATAACAGAATCTTTCTCTTATCATTGACTCCTCACAATGCTTTTAGGGACATTCTTTTGAGCTTCATCTCTCATTGTTGCACTCTGGAGAAGATTGTGGACATGGAAGATTAGGTTTGAATAGCCTCCAGACCAGCACACAATTATAAAATTTTACTTTTGCAATTAAAATCTCAAATAGAAAAATCATCTCAAATAGATATGATCTCATTTGAAATAATTTAGCAGGTATTTAAGAACACTTAGTGTTTTCAGGATGTCTTCATGTTATGATGGGTAACATTGATAAATATCATGCCCAGTTTCTGCCTGGCAGAACTCTGACTTTAGGTTGATACTTTTCTTTTCAATGAATAAAGAGAGAGGACTATTAGTAAAATATTCATTAAACTTGGAATAAAAACTTCATCTCATCCCTAATCAGCATATCACTCTGCACAACGACATTAAAATCCCCACATATTAACTCTGCATGCCAGAGGATGTAATTTGTTATACCAGAGGTTCTGAAGCTTAACTGCATACCAGAATCACCTGGAGGGCTTGTTAAAAAAATGAGATTTCTAGGTTGCACCCCCAGATTTCTGATTCACTCAGCTGGAGTGAGACATTGTATTTCTCATATTTCTAACAATTTCTCAAATATGCTGATACTGCTGGCCCATGGAGCACATTTTGAGAATATCAACATTCTCTAAGGAAATGATATTTTCTCAGTTCTACAGGACTTATCTTTCTCAAGAAGGATCTCTTTAACAACCAAGCAAGTTTTTGTTTTTAATAAGAGATTTCTCTCCTCTGCCTAACTCTGAGCATTCCTAACATAATTCTTTATATCTTTTTTATTTTCCTTCTCACTTGCAGAGCAGCCTCCAGCCTTCTATGTTCATCTCTATGCAATTGGTGGTCCAGTCTCTGTTTCTAATGCTTTATCTCCCTTGTTATATACATCCAGAATCCCCCATATTCTTATTCAACAAGAATTTGCAGAAAACAATGAAGAAATAAATGGATGGATGAGTGAATGTGCATTGCCCCTACAGCAAAAGAACCAGAATGCTTCTACAGAAAGTTTTCTTGGCTCTAAATCCCTGTCCCTAGTACAAAGTAACTATAGAAATACTTCTATAATATTTTATGTAAGTAAAGATAAAAGAGGTGGGCAAGAATGAAACTAAGCTGGTATTGGCATAATTGTATAGACAATTTGAGAAAGAAACTGGTCTGTGACATTGAAATTTGCCTCAGTGGGATATAAATAAGTCTCAATAAGCTCTTATATTTCTATATGCTTTTTCCTCATGATTATCTTGGTCAGCTTAACTACCAATATTAGCTATCGCACCATCTCCCTTAAGGCATGCTTGTTAAAATTTTCTGGTACTTCCAAACTCTTTTTCCAAGTTTAGACAAATTTTGAATGCATCTTTTGTCTGCTGTTTACTATTACAAACCAGGGTGAGGTAAAAAGAGAAAGTTAAGGGACATGGGAAGGTAAAGGTGCTCCTCACTCCCAAGATCTGGCTTATGCTTCTCTCTTGCTGAAAGTCAGGAATTTCAACACAACTGATAAAATCAAAATTACTGTGAAGATTGCCTGCCTAGAGACAATACTTTTTTTCTGAAAGATATCTCACACAAGAATGTTAAAGTAGCTAATGTGATCTATGAGTTTAAGTGTTTCAGCACTCCTGTCTCATGCATAGCCTGAACAATGGACCTCATAAACCACCTTACAATTTCTTAAAGCATTTAAGAAAAATAAGTAACCTAGTTCATGTATTTTTACTTAATTTTCAAATTTGGTTAATCATTAAACCTGGTTGTAAATTGCATCATTTGAGCAATGTAACTTCAAAAGCCACAAAGTCACACACACACACACACACACACACACACACACACACACACACACACAGTGTTAAGACATTTAGACACATCTCTCTAATACTCATACTTAAATCTAAAGTATATACTATTTCTTAGTAAATTAAATTTTGCTTCATATTGACTCATCCTGAAATTCTTTTCTGTGGCATAACTCAAGATCCTGGTTATAGGTAAGTGGAGGTCTCTCAAAGGGAAATCTCCAGGCTATAGCCACCAGTATTAGGCTGCATCTACAACTGCTAGTGACAAAAACATCTAAGTTTCAGATTTAGCAGTGGTGGATTGGGTCCCCAAAGTTTGAATCCAAACAGATTTTAATGTGGCCATATGGAGCTGAGATTTAGCTCAGTTGGTAGAGCGCCGCTCTGCAGTCTCTGAGGTCCCGAGTTCAATTTGCAGCACCGCAAACATGGGAGAAGGATGTGGCAACCCACTCCCAAGGCAATCCCAAAAACAATCTGCCATTGAAAACCCTATGAGGGTCACTATAAGTCGGACATGACTCGATGGCACCTAACAACAACAACAACAACAACAATGTGGCCATACAGAGAACCACAGCTCCTGGAGACTAGATGGCAGCTGAACTTAATCACTATAGTAATAATATAAATTATAAGTACTTAGAAATAGCCTCAGCGTGTCTCAATGGAACTAGAAAGCTTTCCAAAGAGAAGGATAAGAATTAGATGCCACTTCTAGAATCACAGAACAAGGACTTCTGAAGTTTCCCTTCCATAAAAGCAATAAAAATATTAGAGGGAAGAAAACATGTCAATATCAATCAACTGTTTCAGAATTCTGCAAACTAAAACAGGATAACCACAATTGAAAGAGTATTTACTTAACAAAACAGATGATTTCATAAGAACAGTGAGCTTCATGATGGTTTAGTCTGTCCAAATTTCATTTCTGTTTCCTTAGTTGTGGTGCCCTTGAAAGCCATCGACTATGACAGTAAGTCTGCAGCCATACCGCTGTGGCATCCAATCCTGTCAGATCTCAGAAGCTCTGCAAGGTCAGACCTGGTTAGTACTTAGATGGGAGACCTCCTTGGAACCAGATGCTGCAGGCTTGGGAGAAGGACCCAGCAACCCACACCCAACAAACAATCACTCTTGAAAACCCTATGAACAGCAAAGAAGCACTAATAATACTGTTTCACCTGTTGTATATAGGGTCACTATTAGTCGGACACCGACATAAAAGCACCTAAAAACCAACAACGATAGTGTAGGAGCCATTGGAGGGGACAGATCCAATTTGGAGCCCACCAAATGCCTCAATGTCAAATAGTTGGCACTATTTCCCTTATGACACCTCACTTAAACTCCAATCTCAAAATGTATATTTATTTGACCTGACTCAGAACTTGATCTGTGCAAATAGTCATACTAGCACAGCACTGAAATAAGTGACAATAACTCAACATTGTAGCATTACCAACTGACACCAAGGCTGTATAAAGCTTCTTCTAAAAATATACAATTAAAAAATGTCATGTCCGTAAGAAATTTTGCACTCTTGTATTTCTGGGAACTAAAAGATCATGTGTATATGCAGGATTGTGTACATGTCCTGGGCCAGATAAGATCTAAGATGACCCTAAGATCTCATCTTTGGCACACTTTGAGGTTATAAACAAGCAGAAAGTGAGGTGTTAGGCAGGGTTTTAAATATTTTATTATATAGGCAATGCTTTATAAAGACATAATAACTATAAACATGTATGCACCTAACAATGGAGTCACAAAATACATTAAGGGAAAACACAAGACTAAGGAGATGTTAATACCTCACTTGTGATAATGGATAGAACAAACAGGATGAAAGGAAGATGTGGAAAACTTGGACATTATTAAGTATAAGAGGTATCTACAGAATAATTTACTCAACAATAGTTGTTTCTATGTTTTCAGTCCACTTGAACCATTCTTCAAGAAACATCACATATTGACCATAAAATAGGCCTCAATAGCTTTAAAATGACTAAAATCTTTTTTAAAAAATGTTCTCTTGCCCACAGTAATAAAGAATTATAACTCAAGCACAGAAGGAAACTTAGAAATGTACAAGTACATGGACATTACACAACTCACCTCTAAATAATACATCATAGAAGAAATCAGAAGTTAAACAATCAAATACTTCTAGATGAATAAAAATTAAAACACAACACAACAAAAGTTAAGAGATGCAGCTACAATAATGCTTAGAGGATAATTTATACCTACAAATGCCTATATTCAAAAAGAAGAAAGATCTAATATAAATAACCTAACATTTCAGTTTAAGAAAAAAGTAAGACAAGTAAATTCAATCCAAAGCAATCAGAAAAAAAAAACATGATGAAAACACTAAAGCATAAATAGTAAAACATTATTGGATATAGAAATGGAAATTTTCTGCATAAAATGAACAAAAACTGAATACTGGCTGGTAGAATTGTATGGATCTTTCTAGATTATAATTTAGGGTTTCTATAAACAAATTCCAACTAAATGCAGAATTAATACAAATGTGAGACTGAAAGCAATTATTTTCAATCTTTAACAAGAGTATTATCTAGAACTAAGTTGTCCAATACATTGTTGCTAGTCACATATAGCTATTAAATTTAAATTTATATTAATTAGTTAGAATTAAATTTTAGTTCCTTGATTTGAGTAATCATGTTTCAAGCACTCCCTAGCCACATGACGCTAGTGGCTACAATATCAACAATACAGACATAGAATACTTCCATAATTTCCACAGAAAATTCTATGGAAAAGAAATAATCTAGAATATACTAAAATATCAATTAGAAAAGGCAGAAAATTTCAAATTAAACATGAGTAGATGATATAAACAAACAATTCATAGATGGATACACCTAAATGGCTGTCAAGATTTGAACATATACACATCTTCAGTAAGCATCAAAGAAAATTAAAATTATAAGATACCAATTCAAGACCAATAGAATGATAAAAATATGAAAGTAAGGGTACAGCAAATTTTGGTGGAATTTGGAGACAAATAAGAATTTCATGTAGTATTAGGACAAGTTTCACTAGTACAACAGAGCCTTTGTAGAAAGAAGTAGGCAATATTTAGTAGAATTACTCTTTCGCTCTCTCTCTCTCTCTGACAAATATGTACATACACACACACACACACACACACACACACTCACACACACACCTGGTTGTATATACCAGAGGATTTCTCATCCATGCTATTGAGATACAAACTCATAACCCTAGACAGTCTCATTTTAAGGTAGTTCAGTAAGTCTGAATAACACAGCAGAACACTATGTGTAAATTGTAGTCTGGAGCTTTGCTCCACTAATAACACAGTCCTCTTGGATGTTACTTGTTGTCAATTCTAGAAATATATAGAGAATTCCAAGGATGAGCCTTCCTCTGGCACACTAACCATGCTGTATGTGCTAAGACTTAAACTGTGGGGCAGAGAGAGTCCAGAGGTCATGCACTATTTCTATGCTCAAAAAACTATATATTGTACCTGCACTGTATGGTAGTATGTGTGTACATGGCTCTTTGCTACAAACTAAGTCTGCATGGAGACTTGTAGAAAGATATTTGTGTTTTCAGGGGGGTGGAAATAACATCAGTGCCCATGACCAGGGAAAAAGATAAAGAAGATAAAATAGATCCAGAGTATAATTTTTGCTGCAGCCAGAAGCAAGAAAATATGATTTTACTCTGCATCCATAGACTTTAAAAATAGTACTGAGTCATAAAGGTAATATGCAAAATAAGTTCTGTAGTTCATAATTATTTGTATACATTAAATTGATATCACAATAATACATATTTCACGTGAATATAAACATATAAATAGATATATTTATTTATCTTATTTAGGGTAGTAATCTATGACAATGTGTGTTAGGAAAACTAGAGTATATTCTAGAGAGAAGTATATTCTAGAAAGGAAAAGAAAAATAATTTAAATTAAAAAGAGAGATCTTACCTCTAATGGCAGGATAATATGAAGAGTACTAAAAACCCAACTATCTGCTCATGAGTTGTCCAAATGCATGAGTAGAAGACATAATTGTTTTTATAATGTCTTAGCAATAATTGGTAAAGGAACATGCCTTCTCACTTGCATGTGAAAAAACCAAATAGCCTTGTGAATATTTTGATTCCCATACAGCAACATTTTCCAGTGTATTCTTTTTCTAAATCCTTAAGATGATGGAAACCTTACCTTGCAATATAGTACACTTAGATATATTATCTCAGAATTGTCCTTTTTTTCCTTAAATTTGGAGAGAATGCTGGTCTTTGGGTAGAAATACCATCTTCTCAGACTAAAGAATTAAGGCAGGGTTAACAGGCATAATTTCAACTGTAGTTTCCAAAGCCTAACATGCATTTATCCAGCCATATTTAGGGAGGATTCTTCACCTATTATGTGAGTGTGTGGTTTGTTAACACTAAATTAGAGCCACCACCTCCAATCTACATTGTCAGTAGGATTCTAACACTTTCCTCCTCTTTCTGAAGAATTTTGCTATGCACAGTTGCTTTCAAGATATTCTTGTGCCATCAAATAAGTTGTCTTGCTTTTCTGAATAAGTACAGAAAAGGGTATCAGTATGTATTGGCCATATCTAAGCAGGTTTCAACTGTTTAAGTACAGTCACCAAGTTCTTTGGTTGGCATAAACTTTGGTCCATTATCTGGATACGGATAGAGGGATGATCGATGTTTGTTGGTGGTGGTGGGTGCCTTCGTATCCAATTCATAGCGACCCTAAGTACAACAGAAGGAACAGCATTGATAGTGTTTCTATGCTATTTAGAGGGTTTTCAATGGCTGAACTTTTTTTTTTTTTCTTGGAGTGGGTTGCCGAATCCTTCTCCCAAGCCTACAGCTCTTGGTGTTCCCAGGTGGTGTCCCATCCAAGTACTAACCAGGCCCAACCCTGCTTAGTTTCCAAGATCTGACAGGATCAGACACCACAGCTGCAGGTACAGCTGCAGGCCGATCAATGTATTCTCTACCTTTTTCACACCAGCAGATATACTGACTTTCTGGTTCTCCAAAATCAAGTGCATATTGGTATTTGCTTTCTCCAGGCCAACTCTAGCAGTCTTTAATTTAGTGGGAATCCTTCCTGAATTCTTTCGTTAATACCACTTTTAGTTTTTGATCTCCTATTATGAGGTTTTTAAATTTTAATGAATTTTATACCTCCAAATTCCAAACAAAGTTGAAAGATACTTTAACAAGAGATGCCAAATAGGACTATTTTAAAGAGAATCTAGTGTTTAGAAATGTGGTTATTGAGCTCAGTGGAGATACCAGTTTGGGGAATCATTAGCACAGAGAATACTGTTAGTGTTAAAGCAGACAGAATTCTAAGATAATCCATGATTCCAATCCCATGTGTCCCTTCCCCTCAAGTGTGGGCATGACCTATAATTTGCTTCCATTTCTTTCTCCATCCTAAAACTTTGTGTTTTTTTAAACATTATTGAAGTATCATGCATCTACCATACAATTCACATAGTAGCATCTAAGGTACATGATTCGATATTTTTTAGTAAAGTCATAGATTATAACTTCCTTCTAAACAATAAAATATGGTGAAGATGAAGGGATATTTTTCAGATTTAATTAAGATTCCTGGTCAGTTGACTTCAAGTTAATCTAAAGGGAAATTATCCTATATGGACCTGACCTAATAGGGCCTTTTTAAAAAGGGTCCAGAAGTGAAAGAATGAAAGCAGCAGAGACTTTCTGTGTCTCTTGTTGGCTTTGAAGTTCTGTGAGTCCTACAGCCACAAGAAAATGAGCTGTATCAACAACTTGAGAAGTCTCAGAAGAGGATATCAAGTCAGATGAGACCACAGCCCTGGCTACTAATTTGATCTCAATGTTGTATAACCCTGAACAGAGGATCCAATTATACTGAGGCCAGACTCCTGACCCATAGAAACTGTGTAATAATAAACAGGCACCTAACAACAACAACAACATTGCTTTAAGTTGCTAAGTTTGTGGAAATTTAGTACACAGCAAAAATAATACTCATATGGAAACTGGAAAGTGCTGTTAAATTGTCTCCAACTCATAGTGACCCTCATAGGGTTTTCAATGGCTAATTGCTTCAAGATTGCCTTGGATGCGGATTGCCACATCCTTCTCCCATTTTTGCCATGCTGGGAATCAAACCTGGGACCTCAGGGACCACAGAGTGGCACTCTACCAACTGAACCAAATCCCAACCCCATTATTCATATATATATATATGTATATATATACATATATATATATGTATATATATATATATATATATATATACATATATATATATATATATATATATACATATATATATACATATATATATGAATATATATATATATATTATACACACACACACACACACACACACACAAATATCACAGTTGAGCCATCTGCCTAAGATAGCCAATATGTAGGAAGGCACAGAAGATTTTATCTCAAAAGAATGCTAACAGTTAAGAAAGGAGATAAATTCAACAGAAATGATGTCATCTTCATAAAATAAGATCAAGAACCATGTCACAGAATTTAAGGAGGAAACAGATTCAAGGAGGTACGGTAGTTCAAAATGCTGCAGAAATATGAAGATGACTGCAAAGTACAACTGACAAGGGCAGTACAAGAAATATCATTGATGCGGTAGAGTCCAATGGCTTTAATTAAAAATTCCCAGTCAAAAAGAATCATGCTATCTGCAGTTCTCAGCTTAAACAGTATCAGTGGCCTAGAGTTCAGAGTGACAAACTCACAAAACATAAAAGAGCCAATTTTACTTAGCTATATGAAAGGATACATATCAGACCACAACATGACATGCAGGGCAATTCTGCATAACTCAAAAATGCAACTTCCAATGTCTACTTTCCTTCCACACTCAAGACCCACAAAGCTTGAGAGAAAAATCTGAGTGGCTGTGTACAACCTCACTCTGAGAATATGTAAATTCAAATATCTTTTCATCTTTTGTACTTTGTTAGTCATGTCTTCAGCCATCCACCCTGGTGTCTGATCCCATCTGATCTCAAAAGCTAAGTAGGGTCAGGCCTGATTAGTACTAGAATAGGAGACTACCTGGGAATACTGGATTCTGTAGGCTTGAGAGAAGGACCTGGCAGCCCACCCCAAAATCAATCAGCCATTGAAAACCGTATGAATAACAGAGAAACACTGGCATAATGTCACGTAATGTTTCATCTGTTGTACATATGGTCGCTATGAGTTGGATCTGACTTGACAGCACATAACAATAATCATGTACATCCTCAAAGTCATCTTACTAGTATGTAGATTCTAAGGCAGCTGATCGGTTTAAAGTTGACAAAGGTGTGCATCAGGGCTGTATCCTTTTACCATATCACCTCAATTTCTGTGCTGAGCAAATAATCCAAGAAGCTGGATTTTATGAAGAAGAATGCAACATTAGGATTGAAGGAAGACTCATTAACAACCTGCCTTATACAGAAGACACAACTCTGCTTGTTGAAAGTAAAGATTTAAACATTTACTGAAGATCAAAGAACACAGCTTTCAGTATGGATTGCAACTCAACATCAACAAAACAAAAATCCTTACACCTGGGTCATTATGCAACTTCACAATAAAAAGAAAAGATTGAGGTGGTCCAAGATTTTGCTTTACTTAGTACTACAATCAGCACCCATGGAAGCAGCAGCCAAGAAACCAAAAGAACATTGCATCAGGAAAAGCTATGGCAAAATATCTCTTTAAAGTACTGAAAAGTAAAGATATCACATTGAAGACAAAGGTGCACCTGACTCATGCCATAGTATTTCAGTTGCACCATATTGTTGTGAAAGCTATATGTTGAACAAAGAAGACAGAAGAATTGATGCTTTTGAATTATGGTGTTGAAGATAAATATTGAATTACCATGGACTGTCAAAAGAACCAACAGATCTGTCCTGGAAGAAGTCTAACCAGAGTTCTCCTAAGAAACTAGGATGGCCAGCTTGTGTCTTATGTGTTTTAAACATATAGTCAGAAGGGACCAATCTCTGGAGAACGACATCATGTTTGGGAGAATGGCAGGTCAACAAAAAAGAGGAAGACCCTCAACTAGATGGATTAACACAGTGTCTGCAACAATGGGCTTAAACACAAATAAGATCACATGCTTAACACAGAATTCAGGGAGTGTTTTGTCCTACTGTATAGGGTTGCTATGAGTTGGACCCAACTTGACAGCACCTAATAATAACAACAGCAAGGCAGTTGAATATCATATATATCAGTTATTGATTACTCAATAAACCATGTTGACCATGATGTAGAGGTATTTGTCCATTGCATGATCACATAGGTGAGGGTCTCACTTACTGTAAATCTGGTATACCTTTATAAAATCTTTGAGTTAAGATTGTTGTAAGAAAGATTTGACAAAGAGACAAACCCTTAGGCTAGAGGAAATATCATATACCAGCCTTTCCATTTGCCTTTCAAAACAGAGGAACCAATCGTAGTCAGAACGCAGTGTCAGGTTGGGTTAGAATCCTCACTCTATCCACACTCCAGGACATTTTTCCATTGCTGTTCATTCTATATCAGTATCAGGCTCTACCTCTCTGATTTCCCCCATTGTTTCAGCTGGATAACTATTTTCACCTGGAAAACCCATCCTCATTTACAGGACTTTCTCTTGTATCATGCCATTTCACACAAATTATATGTAGTGCCCAGTGTCTTTGCTTCAACCCTAGACTCATTTACTTATTCCATTTTAAAGTATATTCCTGCCCTCCTGCCTTTACAAGCTAGTTAAGATGATGAAACTGGTAAGAATTCTGATATAGAGTCATATTGCAAATGTTGTCTTATACATGCATATTGTATTAATATTGATTAAAATTTCCAATTCTGCAGAAAAATTTAACCACTACTAAAGATGCTTAGGTGCTTGGTGAAAGTCTATATGGTTTTTCAATCAATCTCATTCTACAACCAAGAATTGTCAGTGGTATACAGTGTAGAAAATTGTTTTGGTAGTTGGTAAAGCTGTCTTCTAATCACATTCAGGAGGAGAAGTTCTTGGCTAAGGCAAAGACTAAGGGAAGAAATATAAATCTTCCTTTTACTTTTCTCTCACAATGAAGACCCTCACAAACATACATAAATATTGCATACAAATTGTACAAAAATACTGGATACAAATTTACACATACCACCAATATACAATATTTCACTTGTCCATCTTACAAGTAACCTATCATGATTTCACCCTCCCCTGTGGGTCCCTCTTGTCTAATAATAATAATAATAGCAAAATAGACTTTCCTCAATTCATGGCATCATGAAATAGGAGGATACTAGATCTAAGGCATACCCAGTCGAGTACTTTTCCCGGCGTGTCTCAGCCTAAGAGATAACCTTCCATGGAGAGACTACAGAAAATTGTGGTCTTATCCCAATCAGCAGAAAAACAAAAGGATTGTGCCTGTTTCAGTTTTGCTCCCTTAAGAAAATGTTCCCAGCCCAACAGGAATATGCCAAACTATGTATGTGAAGAGTTTTATGTCCAAAACATAGTGTTTGGGATGTTATTGGCCATGAATTTATTTTAATGCTCAAGCACACTTCTCCATCTCTTTCCTTTTTCATTAACTCCTGGGCTCATGCTTTGGACTTTGAATTTTTGTCTGGACCTTCCAAGATGCAACTAGGGGACCTGTCTTCTCTCCCCCAGGACTAATCAGTTCCATACTCTAGTCTGTGGGTTATTCCTTATTTCCTAACATGACAACTCTGACTGGCTCTGAGAACAGTGATGCTGTATATGGCTTGAAATTCTCAAATATTCACTTCTTCCTCCATACTCCAACTTCATCCCTAGAGCCTGCACCGTTGACATGTGATGTACTTTGAGAAAGTGATTTTTATAGACTCTGGAAACATAAACAGTTACATTACAAAGACGAAGGTGAATTGTGAAGGGATAAGAGGGCAAGGCTATGAATCACCTGTTATAAAAGAATTGCCTGAAATGGAAAAAGATAATTAAAATCAAACCTCTAGGGTCAAATTGACATTCGTGGTGATAGAAGCAACTTCCATTTAAGGCTTGTTACTTTAGGCCAATCACTTTTGAGCACATTTCATATCATGCTTAAAATAACATTTTGCAATATTTTTTATTGATTTTATTGTACAAATAAAGAAACTAAGACTAAAAACCTCTCAAATGATTTGCCTGAAGTCTTTCAGCTAGTAACTACCAGAGCTATGGTGTATGTAGTTTTTCATGAAACTCTCCAGCCTCTGTAACCACCAATTTAAGCTCTGTTTCCATGAATTTGACTTTTTGGCTTCCACATATTAGTGAAATCATGCAGTATGTGCCTTTCTGTTCCTGGCTTATTTTACTTAACATAATGTCCTCTGGGCTCATCTATATTGTAACAAAGAACAGTATTTCCTTCTTTATTGTTGTTTTTTTAGGTGCCATCCAGTTGTGTCCAACTCATAGTGACCATCATAGGGTTTTCTCAATGGCTAATTGTTTCAGGATTGCCTTGGGAGTGGATTGCTACTTTCTTCTACCATTTTTGTGGTGCTGGGAATTGAACCCAGGACCTCAGAGACTGAAGAGCATAGCTCTACCAACTGAGTTAATCCCAGCCCCATTTCCTTCTTTAGTTTTTTATAAAAACCATATTTTTTAATATAAACCCCATTTTGTTTATTCATCTATATTTTGATGGACACTTAAGTTGATTCCTCATCTTGGCAATTGTGAACAATGTTGCAATGAACATGGGAATTCAGAGGGTTTTTTTTTTACATATTGCATTATTCTTTGAATATTATCATTTGGATATATAGATTATATAGTAGTTCAATTTTTAAGTTTTTGACAAAGCTCCTTACTCTTTTCTATAATCACTATACTAATTTACATTATCATCACCAATGTGCAAGAGTTTCATAGTCTCCATATCCTCACCAACACTTGTCACTTTTTGCCTTGTGGATAATAGCCATTCTAACAAGTATGAGGTGATAAACACTACAAGTAAACCACTGAAAGCTACAGGCAGTTAATGAGATACTTCAATCAGCAACTCTACTAGATTGTTTTAACATTCTCCCCATTTGTATTTAATTACAATACCTCTTCTGAGTTACAACACACTCATACTCTGAGCATCACTGTACATCTTTCTTTATATCAAAATCAAAATGTACTGTATATCTTCTTGTTCTTCTATTTCTCTTTTATTTCATTTTTTCCTAATAAAAAGCAACGTCTCCAAGTTAAGAGCGTTTCTATTTCTAAACAATAATTTTGTTCCAAATCCGAAGTCTAAGCTTATTCCAAAGTCTTGCTGCAAAGCTTTATTTTAATCTTTTCCAAACATAAGGCTGCTGTTTACAATGAATTTGATGTGCTAACATCTTTACAGCACAATTGGGTGTAGATATCAGCAGGGCGTGTGTTTATCTAAATAATTTAATTTGATGGGATACTGGGTAAAATGCCATGTTGCAAAATTTCAGCCCTGTCCAATGCAATTTCAATCATTATATATGCGTTCATTTATATTTAAGGTTCTGTATCTTTAAAGTTAGTATAAAAATTCACTTAATTCTGGAAGGGGTTAAATTTTGTCCGTTAGTACCTGGACCAACAGTTAAAGATATTTTTTGACAATTCCCTAGGAACATAGGTTTATAGGAATAAGTCATGGACAGCAGGAGGTAATAGAGTAAATAAAATTTAATACATCCTTGTCCAGAGAAATTTTCTAGTTAGCTTAATGACTCTTCATCCCACTCCAGGCTTTCCTACTCACTAGTCACTTAAAAAACTGAGCCAATTTCTTCCTAAGTCATGAATTTCTATAAGAACTTTCCTCCATAACTCTAATATAAATGATCTCTGGACACACTAGAAAATATGCCACAATCAAAAACGTTTATATATGAGAATTGACAATCCCACAAATATGAAACTCTGTACCCCAAACTACATCTCTCTACAGGTACCCTTACCCTGGAAATATATTCTAGAATCTTATGATCAATACTATAAACTATTTTCACTATTCTGGACAATATGAAGAAGTGAAAAAGAACTTAAGGCTATGAATTTATGGATTAAAAACATTTTAGACTATGATTTGATGTTTTGGAAAGATTAAAGTTTGGTACTAAATTTCTAAATTAAGCACAGGATTTGGATTTCATACTGGAGACAGTTCTTATGTCCGTCCAGGCAACTGGTAATAGAAATCTTACCAAGATTAGATGCAAATGCTTTTGTGTAGTGGTAAATATGGGTATAAAAAGGCAAATACAATTTCTTCTTCAAACAATTGAAGCTTTCTATAAAAGTCCACTGGCACCCAAAGAGAAGAGATTAGAAATTTATATTGTTGAGAAAATTGAGATAATATTTAAAAAGTTGTAAAATTGTCTTAGAGAAATACTAAGTGATCACTGGTTAACCAAATCAGCAAGTGGTTCTAAAGAGGTCATTGGAACACATCTAAAGATCAATTATATCCATATTTCTAACAATTCTTTATTGATTATCTTTTCTTTTGATATCCAAATGTTGCCTGTCCTTCAAAGGTCATTTGAGATTCTAGCTTCAAAATGAAGTCTTCTCTGGACATTCCAGCCCATTGTGATGTTCTGATCCTTTCAACTCACACAATACATTTATGGGACATCATTTTGTTACCCTCCATTATTAATTATTACATAGGTATGGATATCATCTCTAGGGATGATGTCAGGAGCTGGATATTTTAGGTGAGCATGTATGTTGGTTCCACCCACCAATTATTTTGTGTCATGAAGTGTGATGTGGTTATGTAGCAGGATGAGTCTAAGCCCCATCATGGCCATATAACACCTATTTAAACATAGGGTATCACTGAGATTTTCAGCTTAGTTCCTTCTTCCATAAAATAGTAACAGAAAACCTACTGTCTGCCTCATCAGCATATTTTTAATTTAAATAAGATATTATCAATGGAGTTTTATAATCCTAGTTTCATGATGTGAAGTTTTGGTAGCATAGGAGTACATAGAAATTACTGATTGAAGGAATGATAAGTGAATCTTATTGCCCCTGGGCTCATTCCATGTATAAAGTACACATTCATATTGTTGTTGTTGTTGTTGTTAGGTGCCATCGAGTCGGTATCCGACTCATAGCGACCCTCTGTACAACAGGGGAAACACTATTGTCAGTGCTTCTCTGCTGTTCACAGGGTTTTCAATGGCAGATTGATTTTTGGGAGGGGGTTGCCAGGTCCTTCTCTCAAGCCTACAGCTTCTGGTGTTCCCAGGCAGTCTCCCATCCAGGTACTAACCAGACCTGACCCTGCTTAGCTTCCGAGATCTGACGGGATCAGATGCCACAAGGCTATGGCTACAGGCACATTCATATTGGACAGGTCATATTGAATAACTAAGAATAATAATTAAGATTACTGGCATAAACATGTTATCAATGAGACCATTTATTAACACATCCACTATTTATGCCACAATTACACATTTCATCTTAGGCAAGAGAGTTTGATACTATCCTTTGAACCATCTTCATCCTTCAATCTGTGATAGGAATACTGGCTTTACCAATCCATCTCTAGACCTAGGCCCACTTCATGCTTCTCTCTCTTTGATTCTTGCCTGCTTGTATAACTTAAATGATTCATCTTATTTTCTTATTTCAAAGAGTTATTTTCAAGAGTATGACCTATAAATATAAAAATTATTTAACTCAAAAGTGAGTGTATCAGTAAGATGGATTAAAATAATTAGGTTAGTAAATAATAATATATCAAAATTGACTCATTGATTATAAAAACATGCCATAATAATACAAGATGTTAAAAAAAATGGCAAAAGTAAGGGGATGGGTTTTTTGAGGGATGGGGAAGAGATTATGAGAAATTATGTGAGAGTTCTCTGTACTTTCCACTTTTTTTCTATAAGTTTAAAATTGCTTAAAAATAGCCTATTCATGTTTCAAAAATAAAAAATAATAAGGTTTAGATAAGATTTCAAGGTTAGATAAAAGTATATTAATATTTTACAGGGCAATAGATCTATATCCTTGGAGTTCATCTTTTCTAGCAAAAAGAAATCATTTGCATCTCTAGTAGACAAAAATGAGGAAGTTAACATAAAACTTTATAATGTCAGAACTTTAATCAAGTAGTGAATAGCACAGTCAAACACATATTCATTCTTTTAGAGATAGTCTTGGATGACCTATTAAATAACACCCCAGAATGACAATGGATGGGTGTCCTCCCATCATTTGCCTTATTTTTGAGTTTTGGACTCATTTTCTGAATATTACCCTGACTATTGTTACTATTCTAACCTTCCCTCTTGGCTTCCATATATTCAGCATGTCACCTCTTCAATCTTGATCTCTAACTTGGCTTGCTGCTTCCTTCATGCTTTTGGATCCTTCCCAGCACAGTTGTCTGGACTTGCTCTCACCTTGGTTTCTGCCCTTGGTGTTGGGCTCCCAGTAACCTCCCCCAGCTCTGACTCCTTGCTGGCCTAGAGCTCAGCTTAAGATGTGGTTCCTAATCCTGAGAACTACCAAGTCAATGACTCAAAAGAGGAACAAGAGACAGCCACACCCAATAATTCAAAGAAACGCAGAATGACATCCTAATAAATTTCTTTCTTTTCTTGCTTCTATAGTCACCAGCATTTCTCCCTTCTTAAAACCAGGGCTTTAATGTCTGAACCAAATTTACCTTAACCTACAATCGGTTGGTCAATTCTCTTACTCAAAGTTAACTGTAAAAAATCATGTCTTAGCAAGAACTTATTAGGAAGGCAAAAATAACATCAGACATTTAATGAAAAACAAAACAACCACAATAGGAGTAGACTAAGGATAGGCAGAACTGCCTGAGTAAAAAGAGAAAAAGACTGAATACTAGAATCTGACACAGTCAACAAATCAGTAGAATGTGAAGTTAAAGGTAAACTTTTAGGTCAAGAAGAAATGTATGTATCTTCATTTTACCAATTATTATATATTAAGCTTGGGCAAGCTGTAAAGCTTCTCAGATCATCAGTGTTGTGACAGGTGAAATGAGAACAATAATAGTACATACCTCATAGAACTGAAGGATTGAATGTGCTAATACAGTAAACCTCCAGAAACCAAGTAGCATTCAAATCATGACAACAGTGTTATGAGTTTACTATTCAAAGACCATTAACCTCTGAACCTCAGATGTCTTATTGCTATACTAAAGATAATACTACCAACTTAGACCCAATGTTCTGATGAGGGCCATAGGTATACATTTCCCTCATTAGGCATTAGTTTCAAGTGAGGATTTGGGTTCATCACATTGTCATTGAACTGAGAAATAAATTAGATTATTATTTTATTTTATGTAATTCTGAATATATCTTGGAGAAGATATATTGAAATTTTATATTAATTTTAATATTAAATGAAACATTAATAAGATATTTCATATTCAGTCCTATTTTAAACTGTCATCCCTCTCCTCCCCTTAAACTTCCCTGAGGAGGGTAAGTTGCTGTCTTTTATTTAGTCTCACAAATATTTGTGCAAATATAAAGTGTTCCTAGTATGGTAAAACAAAATATGTAATATGACCAAATATCATGAGCAAATAATAAGCTCATTTTCTTCATATTTGATGAGAGAAACTATCAAGGCAAAAAGAAGCTATCTAGTGCATGCAATGACTGAAAATTGAGAACATGTTTTGATAGGCTATAAAGGGGAAAAAAATCCAGGCAGGAATAAGAACAAAAATGTGATATTCTCCCATAATAATCACCTAAACCTCAAATGAACCTTATGGATAAGTAAAACCATGGGTTTTGAGTTCTTTTTTTTTTTAAGTATTATCCATCTCAGAAATGGGAATTTAATGAAAGTTTCTGGAAGACAGCCATAGGAAGTGGGGAGAAATGTGAAGCAACCAAGATCCAAAAGGTAGTAATCAGGCTCTAGAATATAAGGAGACTACAAAATGGGGTAGCTATAAATGAATGCTAAATTTCTCCTTACTCCAAGGCCTTGGACAGAACTCTGAGAATCATTTTGCATACATAGAAATATGTTGTTGTTGTTCTTAGGTGCCATCAAGTAGGTATCTGACTCATAGCGACCCTACATACAACAGGCAAAACACTATCGTCAATGCAGATTGATTTTTGGGAGTGGGTTGCCAGGTCCTTCTCCCAAGCCCATAGCACCTGGTATTTCCAGGCGTTCTCCCATCCAAGTACTAACCAGGTCCAACCCTGCTTAAATTCCGAGATCTGATGGGTTTGGAAGCCACAGTGGTACAGCTGCAGAATACATAGTAATATAGAGCTCACAATATTTTGATCTTAATAAATTAAGAGTGAAGCATATATTTTCCTGTGCCAGGGCTCTATTTGTTCTACATTTCTACCCATTCTACTGTAGGATGATTTTTCCAACTTGAATTTTAATCCAGAAGTTACCATCTCTGCTTCAGCAGTGATTCTAAACTAGGAAGATTTTACTACACATGTTCCCCCACCCCAGTCCAGGACACATTTGTCACCATCTGGACCCAAACCAGCCAAACTAGAAAGGGGTGGGCTGCCTGCCTCTAATTTGTAGAGGCCAGAATGGCTGCTAACTATCCTACAATGCACAGGGCAGTTCTCCCCAAAACTCTAAGCTGGCCCCAGTTGTCTATCATGCTGACATGGAGATTCTATCAGAGTGAGCAGTATGCAGGCCCTCTCTTTGCTCCAGAACTGGCTGGCATGGAACTAACAAAACAAAGCAGGTAACATACAGCTTAGAGCTGGAGTAAAAAGGGAGGAGCAACTAGGAGGTCCTAGGGGTTTGAAGGAGGAGGTCAGTTCTTCACCGAATCTGTTGGATGGAAACAAAACCCAGCAGAAATGTAATAATAAAGGCTGTATATAAAGTGAATGTTCAACACATATGAGGATAATTATAATATTTAACAAATAACACATTGTGATACAAAAGTGACATCTCATAGTAAACAGGTGAGAAACCAGCATATGTGCGAAAGAAACAGAATTTAACAATGCAAGAGGACAAAAGGCCAGCCAGATGGCCACTGTTTTTTGTTTTTGATTTTGTTTTTGAGAAGGGAACTGTGAGCACGCACTGCAGTTTGTTGAATATATTTATGCTTATATTCCCATAGGCTTCCCTAGTTGTTACCATAGAAGATTAAATAGGGTTGTAAATTCTTTGTCTCTTCCTCCTTTAAGAGGTGGAATCCATATAAGTACCACTTGAAATTGGGAGACTTTTGTGATTGTTTGATCAATGGAATAGAGTTTCTCAGTCCAGGCACTAAATAATTGATATTGTGTCCTTGGTTTTTGGAATACTTTTCCTGGGAGCCTGGAGCTGCCCCCAAATAATTCTAATGTAGTCAGAGAACATGATGTTGGAAAAGGTACACATACAAACTCTGGTTAATAGAACCACAGGCTTCCACTCATACCTACCAAGGTAGTAGACATGTGAACAAAGCTGTCTTGGACCTTCAAGACTAGCCAGCTAGCATCACAGAGTGGCCTTCATAGACACCACATAAAAAGAAATGGCCAGGTAAACTGTATCTAAATCCTGACCTACAAAATTGTGAGATATAATAAAACATTCATGTTTTAAGGCTATATATATATATATATATATATATATATATATATGGGCTGGGATTTAGCTCAGTTGGTAGAGTGCTGCGCTGCAGTCTCTGAGGTCCCGAGTTCAATTCCCAGCACCGCAAAAATGGGAGAAGGACCTGGCAATCCACTCCCAAGACAATCCCGAAACAGTCTGCCATTGAAAACCCTATGAGTGTCGCTATGAGTTGGATACTGACTCGACGGCACCTAACAACAACAAATATATGTATATATATATATATATACATATATATATATATATATACCCATTACATATATATACACATATAATATATATGTATATATACATACATATGTACGTATATATACATATATATAATTCACAACTTTATAAGCAGAAAAATCCTTTTGTGCATTTATTTAAATATTCTTAAAGAGATTTTCTAAGTATTGACATAGAGATGATAAAGATACGAAAATGGAATGAACTCTGCCTAAGTATGACAGATTCTTGTGCTGTAAATGGAAAAGACAGGTATACATTCCATTTTATAGATTGTTCACTTCATTTGAGGTTATCTTTAGATTACAGAATTATAGCACAGCTGGTGGCAAAGGAAAAGTCTTTCAACCTAAAGCCAAAAAATAACAAAATACAGAATTAAGTTCCTCCTTGGTATGGCAACACTGCTAGCTGACATCAGATTTGGGTTAGAATTCTTTGTCTCTTATGCAGACTAATTGAGAAACTTGCTAATTACAAAGATGTTCATAATTATTTTCTTTGTACCTCTTTTCTCTGGACCTGACTTATCATTTACCTTAGCAAAAGAGAAGAAAGACAAAACAAACAAACACCTATTCTTTCATGCTTCCAAGGGTTTGTCGTTTGTTCAAAGAATGAAGTATTTCTTTCATTTTCTAGTACTGATGAATCAGTTGATTTAATCTAGGAAGAAGAGACAGAGAGAGAAAAAGAGAGAGAGAGAGAGAGAGAGAGAGAGAATGAGAGACAGACAGACAGACAGAGAGACAGACAGACAAGACAGAGAGAGAACCAATGCTAGAAGGTGAGAGGCGAGGAACTAGGGTGGCCAGAGAGGTATACCTGTGAATCTGACTAATGAGAATAGTCCCCATTTTGGCCTGTTCTCTGCAATAACCTCATATGTTTGACACATATATCTATATAAATGTACAATCATACTTACCTAAGAATGGAAAATACAAGTGGACCTAATATGAGGTAGGGAGGGGACTAGTGGGAGAGAACTGATGATGGGGAAGAGGGAGTGGGAGGAGAAACAATGTAGAGAGTTAAAGAGGGAGAGAAAATGCAAAATACAGGATGTAACTCTTTGAAAATATTTTAAAAAGAAGAAAAAGGAAAGGAACAAAAATCAGGATATAACTCATGGCTGCATACCTATTACTAATAGAAAACCAGACAGTGTATTGTTACAGGAAACTGATGAAGATAAAAGAACACAGCCTTCGGTATGGATTGCATCTCAACATCAAGAAAACAAAAAATACAACTGGGTCAGTATGCAACTTCATGATAAGTGGAGAAAATATTGAGGTTGTCCAAGATTTTGCTTTAATTATTTTTACAACCACTACCCAGGGAAGTGGCAGTCAAGAAATCAAAAGATGCATTGAGTTGAAAACAGCTGTTGCAGAATTAAGGAAGAGCCCATTAAATGGGAGAAAATCTTCACGTTCTACACAGAGGACTAAGTCTCGAACTTACAAAGAACTCAAGAAAGCATATCCCAAGACAACAAATAATCTAATACACAAATGGGCAAAGGAACTGAACAGACACTTCTCAAATGAAGACATTCATAAGACTATGAAGCAAATGAAAAACTACTCAATATCCCTAGCCATTAGGGAAAGGCAAATAAAACAACTCTGATATTCTACCTAATTCCAGTAAGAAGGGCCAAGATCAGCAAAACAAATAACAACAAATGTTGGCTAAATTGTGGAGAAAAAGGAACACTCTTAGACTGTTTGTGGGACTATAAATTCTTTCAATCACTTTGGAAATCAATATGGAGATACCTCAGAAAACTAAAAATAGAACTACCATATGATCCAGCTATTCCACTACTGGGAATATACACAAAGGGAGACAAATCATCATACTGCAGAGACACGTGCATCTCCATATTCAATGCAGTACTTTTCACAGTAGCAAGGATATGGAATCTACGAAGGTGCCTATCAACAAAGGAATGGATTAAAAATTATGGTACATATACACCATAGAATACTGCACAGCAATAAAAAATGATGAAATAATGTCATTTGTAGCAAAATGGATGGAACTGGAGAACATCATTTTAAGCAAATGAACAGAAGCTCAAAAAGAGATATACCATATATTCTCACTCATTTCATTAAAGGAAGAAAGAATCCTATAGTATATTGACATACAAAAATGTACAATTAAACGTAGTAAATAAAGGATATCATAAAGAGTAGAAAGAAGAAGGGAGGGAACTAACAGGGGAAAGTGAACACTGCAGAAGGTAGGATGAGGAGAAGAGTCAATGTAGAGGGATAAAGGGACAGAGGATAATCTCAATGGAAACAATGCAATTTCATGAGTACATTGGAAAAATAGGGGGATATAACCCAAATATGAGTCTTACTACATATTAGTCACAAAGCTCCATATACCTTGTGAGTCATTGAAAGTCTTGCCAGAAGTCATGTAATGGAAGCATAATGGAGAAAGGCAATGCTGGATTACTCTCTACCCCATCATCATTTACTAATAAAGGGAGATAAATTCAGAAAGAGAAAAAAGTCATTGCAAAAGATGTCTTTAAAATGTTGAAAAGTAAAGATATCATATTGAAGACAAAGATGAGCCTGATTCATGCCATGTTACTTTCAGTCTCATCATATGGTTGTGAAAGCTGGATATTGAATAAGAGAGACAGGAGAAGAATTGATGCTTTTGCATTATGGTGCTAGAAATGAATGTTGAATATGCCATGGACTGTCAAAAGAATCAACAGACCTGTCCTAGAAGCAGTGCAACCAGAGTGTTCCTTGAAAACAAGCATGGCTAGATTGTATCTTACATATTTTGGACATGTTGTCAGCGGGAACCAATCCCTGGAGAAGGATATCATGTTTGAGAGAGTGGCAAGTCAATGAAAAAAGGAATACTCTCAACTAGATGGATTGGCACAGTGACTACAACAATGGGCTTAAACGTAAATAAAGATTGTGTGCCTGGCACAGTGTCAGGGAGTGTTTTGTCGTGTTGTATATAGGGTTGCTATGAGTTGGACTTGACTCAATGGCACCTAACAACAACAATAGATTTTGGTAGGTGGTATTTTCATTATAATTTAATTCAAGGAAACCTTTAATTTCATTTCTGATTTCTTCAATAATCCACTGATCATTCAGAAGTATGTTATTTACTCTCCATGTGCTTGTAACATTTTTACAGTTTTCTTTGCTTTTGATTTCTAGTTTTTTTTTCTTTTGTGATCTGATAAGGTACCGGGGATCATTTCAGTTTTTTTGTGTGTTTGTTGAGGCAATTTTTGTGAACTAAAGTGTGGTCTATTTTAGAAAAAGTTCCATGTGTTCCTAAGAAGAATATGTATTTTGCCTCTGTTGGATGTAATATCCTGCAAACATATCCAAGGTCCAGTAGGCCCAAGGTGTTGTTTAAGTCCATTATTTCTTTCCTTATTTTTGAATTGTTGACCTTCCTATTGAAGAGAGTAGACTCTTGAGGTTTCCCATAATTATTGGGTCTTGATCTATGTGATCCTTTATTGCCAAAAAGTTTGTTTAATGAAGTTAGGTGCTCCTGTGTTTGGCTTATTGACATTGACTGACATCGTGTCTTCTTGGTTGATTGTTTCCTTTATTAATATGTAGTGACCTTCTTCATCTCTTCTGATTAGTTTGAAGTTGAAGTCAAGTTTGTCAGAAATTGATATAGCCACCCCTGCTTTTTTTTGGCTCCCACATGTTTAGTATATTGTTTTACAGCGTTTTATTTTCAGTCAATTTCAGTCCTTGTAGATGAGATGAGTCACATGAATCCCACATATTCAAAGTCTTTGTTTTTTAACTCCAGTTGGCAAAAATGTTCTTTTTAAATGATGACTTACGACCATTTACATTTAGGGTAATTATTGAGAGAAGTTTGTTATTTTGTATAGCTTTGTTGGTTGTTTATTGGTTTTTGACATTGCTTGGTCTACCCATTTTTCCCTTTTAATGCTGGGGCTCTGGTGATTTTTTGCATTAGATTTCCTTGCTTCTTAGTTTGTTTTATTCATACATTCCTCTCATGTATTTTATTCATTCCTGTGGTCTTTCCTTTGGGTTGTCTTTCTTCTTCTGTAAATAGTATTTCTTTAAGTATCCCCTGCAATGCTGGCTTGTTGTTGTTGTTGTTAGGTGCTGTCAAGTCGGTATCTGACTCATAGCAACCCTCATAGGGTTTTCAATGGCTGTTTTGGGATTGCCTTAGAAGTGGATTGCCAGGCCATTCTCCCATTTTTGCGGTGCTGGGAATTGAACTCTGGACCTCAGAGACTGCATTGCAGTGCTCTACCAACTGAGCTAAATCTCGCAATGCTGGCTTGGTGGTCAAGAATTGTTTAAACTTGCATATATCATGGCAAGTCTTCATCTCTCCATCTATTTTAAAGGAATTGTTTGTTTTCAGGATTTGAAAAATGTCTTACTATGCTTTCTTTGCCTTTAGGGCTGATGTTGAGAAGTAAGCTGTTATTCTGATAGGTTTGCCTTTTTAAGTGAGCTGACATTTTTCTCTTGCAGCCTTTAAAATGGTATGCTTTGTAGACTTAACATTCCAACTATAATATGACATGGAGAGGATCTGTTGTGATCTATGCTATTAGCAGTCCCAGATAACTCTGTGATTAGGTCTCTATTTTTTCTCTTAGGTTTGGGAAGTTTGCTGGTAGTATTTCATTGAATAGATTGTCTCTGCCTCTAGTTTTAGTTCTAGTTCCTTCATGTACCCCCTGTATTCATAGATTACATCTCTTTATTCTATCAAAGAACTCTTGAAAATATTGGTCATGTTATTCCATCTTTTTGTCCTTCTTGATATCTGAATAAGTAAGCTATTCCACTTTTTATTCTGTCTCTAATATTTTGTTGTCTCCTTCATCCAACTTGGAAACATTAGATTCTATTGTCACTTTTATTTGATTGACTGAATTTTTAAGTTTCAAGTTTTCTGTTTGTTTTCTTTCAAGATCTCAATTTCTTTGCTGAATTTTTCTTCTAAGTTGGATACTTTTTGCCCAGTGTTTCAGTTGTATTCATCTATTTTGTTGTGCTCTCTTTGAGGTCTTTTAACAGAAGCAGGCTTCTAAATTCCTTTTCTGACATTTATGGCATTTGGATAACTTTAATTTCACTTATTGAAGGATTGTGGCCATTAGGAGTATCTTCTTCATCTTATTTTTTTCTTATTTCATTAGGCTCAGAGTTGAGTTTAGGGAATTCCTTAGTCTGGTCATTACTATCTTATATATTTGGAGTTATCCTTGTTTTAATGCCTTCTTTTGAGATCTTGATCCCCAGTATCACATGGAGCATTGGATGTTTGCTTCTGCTAAAGTACTAGTTTCTTCTAATCTCACCTTTATAATTATGATTAATCTTGTTTGAGGCTTGGTGCTTTTTAAGAAGATACCCATGGAAAGAGGTTCTTAGGGATAGCAATGAATAGGTTTGGGGGATAAATATTGAATATAGTGTAGGTATTGATGGCAGAAAGATGAAGGTCTGAGAGACAGGTAAGTAGGGAGTAGAGGCAAGAACAAGACAAGATAGGGATAAGAAAGAAGAGTAAGCAGAGGGGGGAGTGTTGGATTATGAGTGAGAAAAGAGTTAACAAAATTATAAATCTTCTAGAGGTAAATATATATATAAACACATATATATTTACATATATATGTATGCATATATATGTATATGTATATGTATACACACACATATATATGTATACATATACACACACATATATATGTGTATATATACATATATATATATACATACACACATAAGCATTCCAGGAGGCATAGTAAATACAAGAATTGCAGATATCCTCTTTTGATTTTGATAAATAAATTTGGGGAATATTGATAGTATTACTATTGTTTGACTGGGCTAACCTAGAAAGAATAATGTTTAAAAATTATGACTAATTATGAGAAGGATGGAGAAAGGTATCAAAGTCTAAAGAAGTAGCAGAAGAGAAGTGATGAAGAGGAAAGCAGAAAAGAGAACAAAAAATGCAGAACAGAAACATAATAACAATCAAGAAATTGAAATTCAAAAACATACAAACATACAAAAGAAAGAAAAAAAACCTACTCCAAAAGCAAATTAGCCTGTGCTGATTGGTTCAGTCTAGGTGTCCATTACTGGACTCCTTTTGAGTCCCACCTGCACAGCAGATGTTGCCAGTCAGCAAGCACAGTCCTCACTCCCTGTTGCAGTTTCAGATTAGTTCTCAGAGTGGGTGTGTGCCCTCTAAATCCTCCACACATCCATGGGATGATCTTGTTCCAGGCCCACTGTCCCATGGACTGCCATGATTCCTCATCCACTGAGACACTATGATCCTGACATGTGTGCCACCCAGAATCTGCTCCATCAGGTGCTGCACATTGCCCAACCACACACCTGATATTCTCTCCTCAGAGTTGTTACAGCCTACCTCTCTGGGTCTGTGTTGTGTGCCACAGCAACCTAAGCCAATGCTGTTGGTGGGTGACCTAGGAAGACTGTGCTTTGGGGGTGTGACTGGCTGTGACCCACTCCTCCAGGTGGTATAGAAGCCCATCCAGATGTTTATGTGTTCATTTGCACATTAGCCTAGCTTCAGGGTGATCCTGGGCTCTTCTACCCCTAAGCCCACTATGTCTCTCTTCCCCTGGGGCTATGTTCCTCCTTACTATTGTGGCTTTGCATTTGCCTCTCTCAGCCCAGCATAGCCACAGTCAATTCCCCAGGCCCATTGCATAGCACCAGAACCAAGGACAAGCCACCTGGGAATTACACACTGCTCGAGTGAGCCCCAGTAGCAACCAACTCCACAGAACAGCTGCTCACCTCAGTATCTGTTTATTTAATTGTGCCTTAGTCTGTTTGGCAGAAGCACCTGGTAGTTGCTGCCCCTTAAGTGCCCAAGGATGTTCCACAGTGGGCAGGCATAAAAGATGAGTCCCTATGTCTCTCAGACCACACTTACAGTGCTTGCCTATTCCCCTCTGGCACTGTGGCAGCATGTTCCTAACGCCCCTCATTCTGTGGTTAGATTTGTTTGTCACCAGTCTGCTCTGCAGTGCAGGGAGCTCTGAATTACCTGTCCGGTTGTTGGTTTTCTTTTCCTGCTGGAGTAGTTAGTATCCTGTTCCTTGCTATGCCTTCATGTACTTTTTTTTCTCCTTTTTATCTGCAGTTGAGACTATGTGCCCAACTCACATAGATTTTTTTCTCCTATCTCTTGTTTCCTTTTTGTTATTTCTCTCTGTTTGTTACAAAGTCTATATATGGCTATGTTAGCTCTCCTGTTACCCAGGACTTTCAGAGGGTGTTATCAATCCTCCATCTTAATTCATCTCCTGTCTGTTTTGTTCCCTTATATGAAAGATGCCTTAAGGTCTCCATATTCTGTAAATTTCTAACTTCACTCATTCAGGTTAATAAAATTTTACAGAGTAAATGCTGTCTGCCAGGAACTGTTCTAGTCTCCAGAGACATAGCAGTGAACAAAACAAACAAGGATTTTCGCTCAAGGAGATTAAATATTACCAGTGGAGAAAGATAATAAAGAAATGAACAAAGTAACTTCATATCATGAGAAATACAGTAAGAGAAAAAAAATTGTGCTTCAAAGAAAATAATGGTAGGTGTTAACTATTTATAACTCTATTAATAATGGTACATGAATGTAGAATTTCTACATCTTGTCTTGGAGTATCTTGCTATTGGAAATTGGCTCTCAGCAGTGGTATTGATGGGAGGTTGTGTGTGGTGTGTGAGTGTGTGTGTGTATGTGTTTAATCTCTACTCAAATGAATCTACTGTATGCATGCATTTATCTAAATTCCATCTGAATCCATCTTTCTTTCTTTTCTCTATCAGTGTTTATGATCTGTGAACCTCACTGACTCTGAGTCCTGCAAACATCATTTCTTTAATGTTTAAAGGAAGTAATGAGACACTATCGTCCATCAGACTTCAGGGAATTGAGCCTCCCCCAGGTTTTCTCATAGCTCCCTGGGATCTGATGCTTCCTACTTGTCATCAGCCCATTCATCCTCTGAGCTCCAGCTGCTAGTGCCTTCTCTATCCCCTAGTGTCTTCTTGTCCTTGCTTGTCATCATTCTACTATTTCTCCAAAGTTGTTCCAAGGGATTCATTGCTCTGTTTCCCCCAAAATAAAGTCCTTTTTAAAAATTATTACTAAAGGAAATTATAACTCAGACCTGAAACTATTAATGATCATACATCTTTCCTGGATACTTAAGCAGAAATAGGAAGGGAAATATAGAATAGTACAGTCACATATCTGATATCATTTGTCCCAAATTCCACAAACCTTACCCTGGTCACTTTTCTGAAGCTCTGCTTTTCTGGAATTGCTTCCTCAAAACTTATAAAACTCCTTAATGTTTTTGCTTTATATTAGAAATGAGGTTACCTTGAGGCATTTCTTTCTGGTCAAAATACCAAGTACCACTTCATCTTAGGTCAATCTCTTGTTTTGTTTTTTTGTTTGTTTGTTTTTGTTTGTTTGTTTGTTTTGTTTTTGTTTTTGGTTGGTTGGTTTGGTTTGCTTTTTTATTTGTTTGTTTCGTGGTACTTGAACCCAAGGCCTGGCACATACTTCGCTAAGTACTCTTCCACTGGGCTGTACCCTGATTTTTATTCAGGTTTTATCTTGAGTCACCATCTCCGTAAGCTATATAGGCTGCCTCTGGCCTGTAACTTGCAATCCTCCTAGCTCTGCCTCCCAAATCCTTGGCATTACAGGCATGTGCCACTGGCCTCTTCTTTGTATAGTATTATGCAAAGTAGTTTAGCTCCATTTCTGTTCCTTGACCAGAGATTTTTAACAAATATTTTCTTCAAGTAGAAAGTTTATCTCCAAATGTTTATTCTGTAGCTTCCTTAAAATATGAAAATGGCACCAGTTTATTTTTTTATTGCTTTTAATGTAATTTTCCCTTCTGATACATGCCCAGTAATATTCTTTGCTCTTGTCACCTCTAAGTCTTTTCTTCTAGTGCATCATGCTGAGAACAAATATAAGAAAGTAAGGAATGAGCAGAAAGTATGCTATCATAACTGTCATTCACTGAGGACAGAAAGTGCTTGCCAGAGTGAAGAGAACAAATACAGACCAGGTGGAGATCAAGGAGGTTCTGTATGGGGCCACAGATTGGAAAGTGCAAGTAGAGGATGCATTAGGGAGGAAAAAATAATAAAATAAAATAAAATAAAATAAAAATATCTTTTCAAGATGAGACAGTAATGTGTACAAAAACAGCCAAGCCTTGGGTAAATTAGGTTCAGAGAAACTGTGAAAATCAGGCCTCAGCATGCAACAGGTACAAAAAATAATAATAATAATCACAGTCATCAAGGATGTCGATGGGGAAAAAAACCCACTAGAACTATTTTTCCCCTTTATTAGTAAATGTTCATGGATTACAGAGTAATACAGCATTTGCTTTTTCCATTATGCAACTATTTTTAAGAGGGTTAATAGGTAACATAACTCCCCAGAGACTATCAGTACAAATTAACAGTGCCCAATAGGCATATCACTAACCATTGAGTGGAGTTTCAGGGACCCAAACATAACAACAACAAACAACAATTACTCAGGGCTTCCTGAGCTAATCCCCATGATCTTCTAGCCTGAAGCAACTAATTGTTGTAGGTTATCTTCATTGAGATGCCCCCATGTCTCTTTCTTTATTTTTCCTGTCAACAACAGACTACCAGTGAGACCAGAGTTTCTTCTCACAAGCCTGGCACTGGGCCCCTGGATCTATGGGCCCAGGAATAAGACCCAGGAATAAATGCACAGAGAGCAAAGGCAAGCAAGGGCAAGAAAGGTTTATTGAGAGGATAGACAAAGCCTCCATATGAATGGAGGAAGACCCAACTGGGTAGTCAAGGTGAGGCTGTTGTTTTGGAGTTTTCGGTGTTTTTCCTTGGGCTGGATATTTTGAGCTAACTTAAGTAGATTGCTCCTCAGTTAGTGGGTATATGTTGGCCCTATATGTTGGCCCAATTGAGTTAAATGTCAGTTGTTCCTATTGTTTCTACCTAGAGGTTGATTAGCTAGATGACTTCTGGCCAAGTCATGGGATTTATTTTTCTTAGAAGAATGGGACTTGGTCTGGTGATTGTTGATCAAGTCACTACCTGTTTCCTTTGAAGAATGGGACTTAGGACAATGAGACTCACGTGGTGTACTGAAACTTAGGTGACCTAATGGGTTGCTTGTGACCACCTTGCCTCAGTGATTCTATTTCCAGGCCCCATTTCCTTGAAACTCCCTGAAATTTACTAACTCTTATCACCAAGATAGAATTACTACCCAATTTCCCAAATTGATCACTTTCACACATCAAAGAATATTTAGTTATCTACAGCCTATATAATCAAAGAAAATAAAAATGATAGATACTTAGTTTTAGCTATTTTAAGGAAAAAAACACTAAATAGCATTGTAGACATTTTTAAAGCTAGAAATTTTCTGAAGGTACTGACTTCCCCACCTTTTAGTTCTGTGACTGTTAGCAACTTTCTAAATCTCAGTTTCCTAGTCTATAAGATAGGAGTTGCCACAAGAACTCAGAAGGCTCTTGTTGAATATAAATAAAATTTATAAACATATAGCCAATGTAATGCTGTTACATAGTTTGTAGTCAATATATATTCCTTCCCTATTGTCATAATGGGAGAAGGACCTGGCAATCCACTCCCAAGGCAATCCTAAAACAGTCAGCCATTGAAACCCCTATGAGGGTCGCTATGAGTTGGATAACTGACTCGACGGCATCTAACAACAACAACATTGTCATTATAATCACCATCATCATTTCATATCACTTTATTGTCAATTTAATTTAACTAGATATCTTTAGTCTCAGTGAACCTCTAAAAATCATTATTCATTCTGCAATGGCACCAAGCACTCCTAATTAAACAGAATAATAAAATATTCACTGTGGATGAAACTATCATCATAAAATTCAAAGGTATTAGGAAACTGTGAAAGTGTATTTTATCCAATAGGAAAAATGCAGATTTAAAATGAACAAGAAAAGTGAAAATCCAAGGGCAAATGTGATTTTATCCCAGAGGAGGACCTGAAACAATAATTAAATGATAATCCAATAATAAAACTGGATTTGTAAAAAGAATACAGACTGTGTGAAGTTCAACAAAGCTGGTATTAATATTAACATCTTACAACCATGTCTGTTTGCCTTAAGATTATACCTAACTTCAATTTAGAATGCCAAATCATCTTTATTAATGTGGAATTTTAGTATCTTTAAGAATATTATTCACTACAGGGTTTATTCCATTTTTAACCATTTTTCTCAAACAACAAATATGAAAGGAAGAAAATCTTATTTTGCAGCAAAAGAAATAAAAGTAGGAGAAGACAATTGACATATGCAGAGTCACAGAGCTGGAGAGAAACAAAAATCTCAGGCTCCAAGCCTGGAACATTACTGGTTCTTGTCTGAATGTCGTAAGTCATGGTCTCTGCCCCTCTGAGTGATGATGATTTAAACCACACCAAAAAGACTATAACTCAGAGAAGTTGTTCAAATGCTCTTGCTTCAAAGGCCCAAGGGACAAAGAAAAAGAAAGTTTCTGAAATTGAAATATATCATATATCAGGCATTCCTATCATTGCCCAATCATTTACAAGATGTCATTTTTCTAGGGTTGGTAATTTTAGCTGGAGAAATCCAGGACAGTTTGTCATAAAAGAAAATGTTATTATATCTCCAAGGGCTGGCCTTAAGAGCAAGTAAAATTAACTGATGGATTGAGCTTAAGATAGCATCTTCAAAATCCAGAGAAAAATATAACTCAACAGCCAATCAAAGCAACAGCACCACCCACCATTAGAAATTCATTTATTTGGTTTTTAAACATGTTCAATACATTTCTAGCTCTTTTGAAGATATTATTTCAATTAGTCCTCATATTTCTCTAAGGAAAATGTTTTTAATTCTATTTTATTTATGGAAAAAACAAGGCATGAACAGGTTATTTGGTTTGTAGCCATTAAAAAGAAATCCCAGAATTAACATGCTTGCGGAAGGTACCAATCCTCAAGTACTTTTTAAATTATTCCCACATTTCTTCCCAAATCTCAAAGAAAGACTTGCATGTTCCAGATCAGAAAGGCTATACAGAAGTTAATATGTGTGCTGGGTCTGGTGGTGCACACCTGTAATCCCAGTACTTGGAAGTCAGAGGAAAAAATAAATAAATGTTACTGTGTATAGACTTCATTATATGGTAGATTATATTTTATTTTATGTAGGTTTTTGTTTGCTAAAATAGCAAATTTAAACTTTTATGCCTCATGTCTACATTGTTTTTAATGAATTGTGAAGTTTCCACCGTTTTACTCCTGTGGAAAATATGTCAAGCATGTCCAGAAGGATGAATTTGGTTCTAAGACTTATGACCCACATGTAAAATGTTCTCTCTCAGGACATTAGAATAGTGAAGAGGTCCTTGTGCAGGCACAAGAATAGACTGAGCTTCCTTAGAGCTGGGCTTTGAGGGCTTGAGATGAGGAGGTAACCCCTCCTTCATGGTCAGCTGATCTTTACCTCTTTATTCTGCTATAATTTATTGAATTCAGAGTCAGTGCTAGACACTATTCTAGAGACTAGTAATGTTACTACCTTATTTAATACTCATACCTACCTCAACTATGGTAATGTTGGTAACACATTAAGGTAAGAAGATACCCCAAAATTAGTAACATAAACACTAAAGGTGTATTTTATTTATTTATTTATTTATTTTTATTTATTTATTTTTGCTCATGCTAGAGATGTAACACAGATTACATGAGATTCTGCTACACTATTTTTGTTCTAAATCACAGGCTGAAAGAGCACCTTCCAACTAGAAAATTGCAGAAGAAAAAGAGCTGTGAAAAATTTTGTTGTCCCTGAAAACTTCCACTTAAACATAGCATGCATCATTCCTGCTCACATTTCATTGGCTAAGCAAGTCTAATAGCCAGTCTTAAGTCTAAGAGTGTAGGAAAGTATAATCTTCCAGTGGGGAAGGACAAAATGGAAAAATAAGTCCCATGGCCAAAAGAAATACAATCTACATGGCTATATTGATCCAAAACATACTTGTCTGTTCCCCTTCTCATATGCAGAACATATCTCCTTCCTTTAACTAGGAGATGACTGCAAATTCCTATTTGATAACGGCTCTTACTTGAAAGTAGGTTTAGTGAAGCAAGACATTTTCCACACTAGTCCTGGATGCTGCTCCTTAAATCAACAACAACAACAACAAATATGTAATCATTCCACACATGCTTAATGTGCTGTTTATGGAACAGAAACAAAATAAGTGCAATAAAGCCTGCCATATGGAATGGTGAAAAGTGTAAGACACAAAGACTTTACTGTTCTGTAGAAATCCTGAAATACTGCTGGGAAAACATTAGGGAGTTCCATAACATGGTGATGAGAGATGCCCTTGATTAGATCCTAATGCCATAACTTATCCTTTCTATTTTTGTTCATTGTAGGCTCAATTGCTCATAGAAATTAATCATCATGATAAGATGCCTTGTGTTTGTTTCTTGCAACAAATAGCTTCAAAATCTCCAAAACTGACTTATAACAGTGAATATGGAATAGAAGGCTAAAAGGAACATTTAGAAAATAAGATTGTTATCAATCACTACCAAAGTATAGTAATTATGGTTATGAAGGTCATTTAATGGTGAAATATGATACCTTAAAGAAGTTAACTGGGCTGGGATTTAGCTCAGTTGGTAGAGCACTGCACTGCAGTCTCTGAGGTCCCAAGTTCAATACCCAACACCACAAAAATGGGAGAAGGGCCTGGCAATCCACTCCCAAGGCAATCCCAAAACAGTGAGCCATTGAAAACCCTATGAGGGCCGCTATGAGTCGGATACGGACTCGAGGGCACCTAACAACAACAATGAAGTTAAGTACTTCATTCAAGGTTAGATGCATAGAATTGATCTTCCAACGAAAGTCTATCTGACTCTAACATCTCTGTCCACCCCATAATATAAATGTACATCTACATGGAGAAATATCAGTAGGTAAGAAGAAAAAAAATCCTTCAGGCCCAGTACAGTAAGCTTCAAATTGGCCATGGGTACTTTTATAATGTTAAATGAAATATCCTAGATTTATGTTGTCACTGTTTTGTGGTTGTCATTGTTAGATGCTGTCAAGTTTGGTCTGACTCTCAGTGGCCATATCTACAACAAAACAAAACACTCCCCAAAACTGTGCCATGCCGGTACTATGTCAGTACTTCTCTGCTGTTCATGGAGTTCTCAATGGCTGATCATTTCAAGAGTAGGCTGCCAGGTCCTTCTCCCATTTTTGTAGTGCTGAGGATTGAACCCAGGGCCTCAGAAAGTGCAAAGCAACACTTTACCAACTGAACTATACACTAGCCCAGATTTATGTTATTGCTCTTTATTTATTTTTCTTTCTAGTTTTTGGTGAGAGGTTGCTTGAATATTTGCCTTACATGGTTTTGCTATCATATTCTTTCATTTTCTTCAATTACCCATATTTTGGGGGCCAGAACATTAAGGAGAGGAAGTAGGAGTTCTTATCAGTGAGTGATCACAAGGATAAAGACTGGAAAATTTCAGATTCAAAGATGAACTACACTTTCTCACCACTATTCTCAATTTAGTGCCAAGTCTGGAAGTCTATGAGTTTATTTTCATGCTGGACAGCTGCAGTATTACCAAGAAAGTATCAAAGGGAAACTTATCCTGCTATGGTTTTGCCAATGCCTAGCTCTGATATTCACTCAAACAAAGTTTTTTTGCACTTTCATTTGCTCCCTAGTAACAGACTCTCTCTTTTGACCAATTTAATCTTCAATGGAATATTATGTCACTATTTAAATGGGACTCTAGCCAAACCTAATTGGTCTGTGGCAAACAAATGGAAAAGTTGGATAAAGACAACCTGGATAGTCCCTGTTTGTCAGCAAGGTTGTTTTCAAATAGCAACTGAGTAAATGCTTCAGCTGCAACTTACACAGAAGCCAGTGCCAGCATGTGGCACGAAGGAAATGGAGCCAGGTTTCAGGAGATTGTTCCAATGGCTGGATTCCATCCACTGGTTCACAGCTCATTCTCTTTAGCACCAGCCTGATGTTTGCAGAATTTTACACTTGCTTTTCACTTTGATAGTATTTTCAAATCAAGGAACACTTTCAAATCATTGTTTTAGTTTGAAAAAGGGAACATGTCCTTAGTAGATCTGAATTCTCTTATTAGTCAGGAAGAAACTGCTCCCAAGCCCCACCCAGGAGGATCACTCATGAGAGGGAGACCAAGACCCTAGCTGCAGCCAGCCAGATCTCAAATAACTCCAAGGACTCCCTCCAAGGTTAGTCCTACTGGCCACATTTGGAGCTAACAGAGAAAGTTTGTAGATGCTTTTGTTGCCTGCTGTTTTGCTTATTCTTCAATCTATTTATAGACCATCATGCCTAAGGTAAAAAGTCTCTCTGATGATGACATTTAAGTGCAATGAGACAAAATTTGTAATTTCTGATATGTTCCAATCCCTTCTATTTAGAAAATTATTTATAAAAGATGATCTCCCTGTATGTATCTGAGGGAGAAAAAAACAACAACAAAAAGAAGCTCTTGCCCCAAGAAGAGAACAAAAATTGGTGCCAGGACACAGAAATCTTCTAGCTTGAAGGCTTGTAATATTTTTTAAAAACTACAATAAGCAATAGGGAAAAAAATGTATGAAACCAAAAACTCATGTCAGTTTTAAACTTCATAAATGCAAGAACCATTACAACTTCATTCATTAGAGTTTAGCACAAGACCCAACACTTAATAGATGATCTTGAAATATTAGTTGAAAAATGAGTTATTTGCTAGAGGTGCCGAGCAGTGGAATAAACAGTACACATTTTTAATTAAGACTAAGTTCTTTAAAATGATGAGTCTTAAAAGAATAGAGAGGTTTCAAAGCTGGTAGCAAAAAATGGAGTGAACATTCTAGACAGGAAATTAGAATGTATAAAAGTTTAGAGGATTAAAAGGGTCAGAGGAAACACAAAAGATAAGCTAGCTGGAGCTCAAAGGATGAGACCAAAGCTTCTTTGCTTGATCAATATTTGTCCTAATACTAATGGACACCAGCTGTGCCTGATCCTCTAGGTATGAAGTAAGCCCTTGTGAGGGTTCTATAGAGCCAAAACTCAAGGGAAAAATTTCCCCTATCTAAATCCCTGCATCGCACCAAATTCAAGCAAGAGTGAGCATCTTAAAGCAGAGCAGATGACCAAAGCTCATAAACCTGCATATAGTCAGCTAATCAAATAAGGGAGGACCTACATTTGGTTAGTAACAGAACCTGCAGGTTTGTACTACCTGTGTTAGTTCACACATCCCAGGTTGCATTCTTTTCCTTGTTATTGAATAGTGGTAAGGTAGGAGTGTCATGTAGCATCCTGAATGCTCAGGATGTGCATTATACTGTTGCACTGTGTACACTTGGGTGTACCCCGAGCATCAGATTTGGTGTCCAGCAGCTTCTTCAAAGCTTTATCAGTTGCATGGAAAATGTATAGGACAGCTCAGCACAGGGTCCCAGCCACACTGAGAAGATGAGCTTGGAATGTTTCCATTCTCCACCTCAGTTTCTGTGTGAGCAGATGAGCCTGAGAAAGGTATTCTAACTTACTCTTGGAGAATCCATTTTTCTGGGTTCACCTTGTCAGAGGGAAACTCAGTTGAAAAAGGCAGTGCCCCTACGGTTCTCCTTACTGCACAAACTATTAAGAAAAGAACATGACTTATTTTGACATGAACCTCACTTTGGAAAAAAGACATGCAACAAGAAGCTGGAGTCGGGAGCCACATCTAGCAAATGTGTTGGAGAAGTTAGGCAGTAGGGAAGAAGGTGGCACATTGACTCAGGCCTTTACTCTTACCTGGGCAGCTTACATAATTGCTCTAGCCTCTCTCAATTGAGCTGTGTATTTCCAGTTTATGTACTCAAGCAGAACATTTCCTAGGAACTAAGCTTAATATCTCCCACATATCAGTTAGCTTGTGCTGTGGGGGCTTACATATTGCTGTGATGCTGAAAACTGTGCCACCAATATCTCAGATACTAGCAGGGCCAACAATGGTGGACAAATTTCAGCTGAGCTTCAAGACTCAGACAGACTAGGGAAAATGACCAGGAAACTCACTTCCAAAACAATTAGCCATTGGAAACCCTATGAATAACAGAGATACACTGTCAAATATAATGCTGGAAATTGAGTCCCCTAGGCTGGAAGGCATTCAAGAAACAACTGGGGAAGAATTGCCTCCTCAAAGTAGAGTCAACCTTAATGATGGCAATGGAGTAAAGCCCCTGGACTCCCTTTTGCTGATGTGACATCACTTGAAATGATAAGAAACAGTGGCTGGAACAATGGGCTCAAACATAAAAAGATCATGTTCATGGCACAGTGTTAGGTAGTGTTTTGTGCTGTTATACATAGGGTCATTATACATTGAATCCAACTCAACAGCACATAACAACAACAACAAATTTAACATACTGTAATTCAACCCAACTTGTGGACAGGACAAAGGTGGGATATAAGGTCTAGGTCAGTGCTTCCCTCTTTTGTGTGTAATAATCACATGGGTAACTTGGGAAACAACACAGATCCCTGACCACTCCCAGAAAGCTTCTGATTCCACCAGTCCAGGGCTTCACCAGGAATCTAGCTTTTCAACAAGCCCCTCTGATGGTTCTGTTGGAGCTAGCCTGACCTTAGGATTGGTCAATATGGATCAAGGATATTACTTTCCACCTTCACTGAAATCAAAAGGGCAGGAGTTCGAAATGATGTTGGAAATCCAGAGCAGAAAGCAGAAAATGGTATGACTAGTAATTCAAAGCAGACAATTAGATATTTGAAGTCAGTTCAAGATAAAAGTTGGAGCAAGTAAATAGATACCTAAGGCCAGGGTGGTGTTGCTAGTGACTGGTTTTGGTACACTGTGGCTCCCTAGTTGTGTTAAAAGTAAGGGTTTACAACCTGGCCACAGACCAAAATTATCTGAAGACTTTAAAACCAGTGCATCCTCCAGACTCAAGGCTCTGATTTAATTGGCCTGGAGTTTATCCTGGGCCCAGAACATTCAAAGTCTCCTCAGAAGATTCTATTATGTAGCCAGGCTCTAGTTTGGAAAGAGCAATACCTGAGGTAGCTCAATTAGTTCATCTCACCAGCACTTCTCAAACTTTAACATTCACACAATTCAACTAAGAATCTTGTCAAAATTCAGATTCTTGGTGGCTTGGTAGCATATGCCAGTGATTCCAGTGACTCGGGAAGTGGACGCAGAAGATTGCAAGTTCAAGACCAGAGGCACCCTGTGTGACTTAGTGAGATGCTGTCTCAATATAAAAAATTTTAGAAATGGTCTGGGGGTACAGCTCAGTGTTAGAGTATTTGCTGTGTGAGAACCTGTGTTCAAACTCCCAGTAGCAAAAAAAAAAAAAATTAGATTCTTATTTGGTAAGACTAGGGTTCTACATTTCCCTTAGCTCCCAGGAGCGCTCATGCTGCAAGCCCATACACCACACTTTGAATAGCAAGGATCTGGAAGGTCACAGTCTGTTATTCTAGCACTAATAGGCAGTAGGGAAGAAGGTGGCACATTGACTCAGGCCTTAACTCTTGCCTGGGCAGCTTACATAATTGCTCTAGCCTTATTAGAGATGCGATACTCAAGTTTCACCCTATACCTAATGATTCATAAACTTTGGGGATGACTCTGTGTTTGAATAAGCCCTCCAGGTGTTCTGATACCTGCTCAAGTTTGAGAAGCTCTACTCTGCTCCATGATATCACCATCTATCACTATTTAACCTGGCCAAGCTGAGTCACATACACTTCCATCTCTAAGTGTGACCAAACCTTCCCCAGAAAGGTGTCTACGATTTCAAAAGGGAAGATTTTGGTTCTCTTTTTCCATCCTGACAAATAAAAGGGCATTATTCTCACATAAACCTTAAATGGTAATGAATCTAACACACTGCTCTTTGTTCAAGGACTGAACCACACAGGCTACATAAAACGAAGGGGCTAGACACACTCTCCAGGGTCCCTTCTGCTTTTGAAGGTCTGTAATTTCACCACTCTCTAACTAGAAAGGCTGTGATGGCTTTTGTGCCTTTGTGCCTGGACTACACTCAACCCACTCCATGCTGTAATGTTCTCATTGTTATCCCCCTTTTTAAAGAAAGAGGAGAGGGGTGAAGGTGGCAGCAAGCTTCAGATGCTGGGGAGCAGTCACTGGGTCAGCCATGCAAAGTCCATAAACACTAGCATCTGAGCCCCACTCACAATACATGAAGATGTAGTGGCAGAAGCCTGCCAGAAGCTGGATTTCCCATGGGGCCCTGGCTGGTAGGATGCACTCTGAAGCTCACAGGAACGAGTATGCAAAGAAGTCCTGTGAACTTTTCTTTCTGACTCCTTGGCCTTTGGTAAGGACTTTCTCAACCATGAGTGTACTGAGCACCAAGGATGAAAGTGGCCTTGTGGTATGGTAACCAACTATCCTGATCTGCCATTAATGGTTTCATGTTTAGAAATAAAAGTCTCATTTCACAATAATAAGTCAATCCCTGGCAAATAGGATGGTTGGCTACCTCGGTCAGGGTTTTTAAAATTTGAACATTAATAGTCTGGATAATTCTTCATTGTGGGGAGTTTGCCCCATGCATTGTAGAAAGTTTAGCAGCAAACCTAGCCTCTGAACACTAGGTGCCAGTAGGATTACCCTAGTTGTAGCAACCAAAAATGTCTCCTCACATAATCAAATGTTCTTTTGGAAGCTAAATTACCCCTGCTTGATAGCCACCATCTTAGATATAAATGGCTATAATCTGAAACCTCACCTAGGGCAGAACTCAAATGTTAATGTGCATAAGAATTGTATGAGGTGTAAATAGACATTTCTCCAAAGAATACATACAAATGGCCAGAAAGCACATGAAAAAATGCTCAGTATCATCAATCATTAGAGATATACAAAATAAAACCAAGTGAGATATCACTTCACATGCACTGGAATAGCTAAAATAAGAAAAAAATTGATAAGAAGTAAGGAATTTAGAAGACTTATTCTTTGTGTGACTATTAACTAGGACATAGACTTTAGAAAACAGTTTGAGAGATCCTCAAAAGTATAAACATAGAAGTATCATCTGACCTAGTGATCACCCTCCCAGGTACTTATCCAAGAGAATTGAAAACATACATCCACAGAAAAACCTGTACACAAATATTCATAAAAGAATTTTTCATAATAGTCAAATGGTGGAAATAATGCTAATATATGTCAATCTAGAATGTGATATATCCATATAATTATATATTCATCAATAAAATGGAATATGATACTGAGACATGCTACAGCACATATCAACCATGAAAACAATGCTAAGGGAAGAAGGCAGACACAAAAGACCCCATATTGTATGGTTTCATTTATATGAATGTCCAGAATAGGCAAATCCATACCACAAGAAGTAGTTATGGTTTCCAGAAACTAGGAAGATGGGACAAGGGAATGATAAGTGACTGCTAGTGGGTACAAGGTTTCTTTTGGGAGAAATAAAACTATTCTAAAATTGGATGGTAGTGATGGTTGCACAATTCTGTATTTGAATGGGTGTATTGTATGGTATGGTATATGTCATAAAGCTGACATTAACAACAACAACAAAAGAATCACTTGGACTTCTTGTTAAAATGTAGATTTTGATTTAATAAGTCTAGTGTAATGTCTGATTTTCTGTGGGATACATTTTGAAGAGCAAAAGCATTTTTGAAAAAGCAAAAGGGAGTGTTCTCCAGGTGTTCCCTGACAGAATCACCCATGAGCTCCTTAGAAAGCAAATTCTCAGATCACAGACCTACTAAATTTGAAACTCTGAAAATGGAGTTCAGCAATATGTTTCAACAAGCTGTCTAGGTCATTTGGATGCAGGTTAGTGTTTGAGAAGCATTATCTAAGCCATCTTTACGCTTATTGGTGCTCTTCCCTTTGTATGTAAACATGCTTTAGGGTGAAAGATTTGGTCTTTATTAAGGAAAAAGAACATCATTTAAATAAATCATTGAATATAAGCCATATTACTTTAAAGAAAAAAAAAACCTTACAGTAGAAGAATCATCTAAATAAAGGTATCCCTGTATTTTCGGGGCTTCAGGTTAGCCCCAGAACATTTTGCTAATTATTATTTATAAGATTCTATTAAGAGTTAAAACCATTTTGCTTTAGAAGTGACAGTGGGAAAGTACACAAATGGCCTCTTTTAGATATTGGTACATGTGTTCAGTTTTTTTCCATACTGGGAATCTCACTCAACCCAGGGTCTCACACAAACTTTGCAAGCACTCTACCTCTGAGCTGTCCCCACAGCCCCTTTTTATTGTTATTATTTTTTATCTTGAGACAGGATCTCACTAAGTTACACAGGGTGCCTCCAAACTCAAACTTGAGCTTATGATCCTCCTACCTCTACCCCCAAGGCCCTGGGATTACGGGCATGTATCAACATACCAGATGGCAGGTGTGTTCTAAAAACATACATATGGGATCGACTTACAACTTGCTGCTTGGAATGAAGAAGGAAACAAAATGGACAGATAAAGAATGTAGAAAGGAAGGAAAAGGGTAAATTTCAGAGAGAAGTTAAGAGACTGAGATCCATTCTCTCCCTGGGATGCATTCCCAGCTTTGGAACCAGTGTGCTGGAGAGGCTTATCTCTTGGCCATACTGTCTTTTCTGTGTAGTGGCTCAGTACTTGACTGCTCCTTTTGTGAAAGGAAAGGAGAATCTGTGTTTTTAATGTTAAACACACTGTTATTTTCATTATAAAAGGAGAAAAAAATGCATGTTGTGTGTATGTTTTCTGTCTATTTTCTTAGGGAAAATTCAGAGTGTAATACAAAGACCCAGTCCTTAAGAGTTCATTTCTACAGAGTTTAATACACCTGGGAGCTCAATAACCATCATCCCTACACTTAGACTGAGTGTGCTCAGTCTAAGTGAGACATACACTTCATTAAGCCATCTTGAGTTCTTTATTCACTAAAGAGACTTCTTCTTGTCTGAAGAGTGAATGGCTCCCCTGAATCTCTAATTTATTACCAGAAAAGGGTTTTAGCCTTGGGAGGACTTAGATCCCTCGGCTGGTCATTGACTGACAGGCCCATGAATCACACAGAAGTCCATAAAGCACAGCCAATCATTCCTGTCATCCAGCCTCATGCCCTGTCTGCCCCTCCTCTCCTCAATCCTCTTTCCAGAGCACCACAATGGGATTCATATTTTCCACTACATCAAAACACAAACATCATAATTTAATTCTTTCAAACAATCTGTATGAGTTATAGCTAGGAATGGGTTAGTGCCAAACAATGTTCTCCTTAGAATCATCTCCCAGATAAGGTTTCTGTCAAAGTCTGACTCTTCTAAAAGCATTCATGCAGTCCCCATGTACCTGTTCAGGTCCTAAGCAAATGCTTTCTTGTCCATTGAGTTGACGCTATTTAAATACACGTATTAGTTTGCCTCATATAAGGAATCTTATTCCTCTATTGTCCTCCTATAGACTGTGGGTGAGTACTATTTCCCTCCTTCAGAAATTCTCTTAAACTCTTCCAATTTTCTAATATGTATCCCCTCTATATAACTGAAAATATTTACATGATTATCATACCTTGATGGTTTTACACAGTGTGTGTGTCTGTCCCTTCTTTTGTCTCCACGGCCACCACCTCCATCTCTTGCCAGTATTAATTCGATGGCCTTCTACATAATCTTTCTGCTTTTCTTTCCATTTAACCTATTCTCTCAATAAACAATGGAGTGACTTTTTTTAAAAAAATGTATCAGATACCTCTTCTCAGTTAAAATTTTTTCATAGCTTCCCATTATACAGCCCTTGGAATAAAATCCAAAGTCTTACAATGATTTAGACATATAAGAACTGTCTCCAAGTATTACTCTATCTCATACTTATAGGTCTTTTTGTCACACTGGCCTTCTTTGTGTTCCTAGAAAAGTCAAGTGTTATTCATGCAAACCCTCTACTTTTGCTATCCTAACTCCATAAAATCCTATTTCCTTAGTTTTCATAAGACATCTTATCTTTCAGGGCTCAAGCTACATTCTCTTCCTCAGAGAGATCTTCTGTGACCAATTAGCAACTAGCAATCTTATTCTCTATCACTCAATTTTTCTTCATTGTATTTTATCACTATCTTCAATTATTTTTGGTATTTTTAATTATCTATTTTCCTGACATGAATATTTGCCCTAAGAGGAAAGAAACATATATTTTATTATCCAATGATTAGTACAGACAGCTAGCATAAAATAAGCTCTTAAAATCATGAATTTAACCAGTGATTCAGTATTTTTTGTTGCTCCCCATAACCTCTTAAATAGTGGGAGCTAGTCTAATTTTGTTAAGCACCTCAAAGTACATATGGTGCCACTGGTCATTTTTAAAACATGCTGAATAATGAACTGACATAAAGGGCTCTGGTTGAAGTTGTCTACCCAATAACATGAAGCCCATTTCTCAAAGCTCACTATTTCCTTGGACTACTTTGCATTAAAAAAAAATTGATATGAATATATGTATTCTGTTGTTACAAAATGGCTTAACATCCAGTTTAAGAAATTATAAACTAGCCTATCTAAATGCTTCTTTATCTGCACATGTGATTTACATGAATTAAATGCTATTATCTCATCTTTAAAAAGGGAACAGGAAGGAATACAAGTTTAGCTCAGTAGCAGAGGGGTTGTCTATCATGCATAAGGCCTTGGTTTCAATCCCCAGCATTTCAAAGCAGAAACAGAGAGAAAGAGAGAGAAACAGAGAGACAGAGAAACAGAGACAGAGAGACAGAGATTGAGATCTGGAATTTATTGGTTAGATGCAGTAGACAAACATAATAAAATCACAAATTCTCATTTTCTTTCATCCTTAATCATATGGTAGATAAAAATTCAAAGTGGTCATCAACCTTAGGTTGAGCATAGCCAGCTTTACAAGAAGTAACAACAAACATCCTTCGACCCTATCTGGTTAATTTGTCTAGTTCTATGAGGCATATTTTCATAACCTGGATTATGCTTTAAAGTAGAGTAGTAATGACTGGTGACAGAGCCTGGGTTTCCTACAGTAATTCCTAGTCACCCCCCTTAGAACTTCCCCTCCACCCCCCACACACTTACCCTTCTCATCCTCAAAGACTGGGGCATTTCTTCGCTGATTCTTCATCATGAGAATAAATGTATCAGAAGTGAAGGCTTATCAATTTCTGATATATTTCACCCTAAAATCCTGTCAAAAGAGTAAGGGGAAGAATGCATTTCTTATAAATACTTCTTTTAATTTATTTAGTGTATTACTCAAGTTTCTCCAGAATAGTAGAACCAATGGGATATATACAGTATACAGCAAGAGATTTATTATGAGAGACTGGCTCACACAGGGGTTGAGAAGTCCCCTCACCTGTAAGATAAAGGCTCAGGAGGGCCAATGTTATATAGTTCCAGTACAAGCCTGAGGGCCCACAAAACATGAGCATTGATGTCTGAGAGCAGGAAAAGACAGAAGAATGTCTTAACTCAAGAACAGAGAGAGAATGTGCACCTCCTCCCCATTTTTGCTCCATTCAGGCTTCCACTGTCACTGGTGAGGACCATCTGCTTTACCCAATGTACAGATTCAAATGCTAATCTTTTCCAGAAACACCTCTGGGAACCCCACAGAAATACTGTTTGATTAGCTATCTAAGCATACACTAGCAAAGGAAATTTGCCACATAAAATTAACCATAATTACTAATATTAACCATTATTACTAATATTGCTAATATTGCCAGTTTTTTAAATTTTACTAATTTTACTAATAACCATTTTACTAATATTAACCATTATTACTAATAGTACTAATTATACAATTAAGAACCTTCTCTGATAACAACTGAGATGTCTACTACACAGTTCTTCCAAATTTATAATCCATTTAGTAAAAAACATACTTGCTATTTAAAGCCTAAGCACACTGGGGTAGGTAGCTTCTGACATGGCTCTAAAGACCTCCACCTCCTGGTATTGTGTAAGGTCTGTGTAAGACTTTCCATGAAGTTTGAACTTGACCTGGTGGCTTTCTTTTAATCAGTGAGTATTGCAAAAGTGATTAAATGTCACGTCCATGGTGATATTACAAAAGATGATAAACATCTTGTTTGTGCACATACACTTTCTCTCCAACTGACTCTTCTTACATATTTGCTCTGATAAAGCAAGCTGGAGACACCCATGGCAAGGAACTTAGTGTAGCAATATCCAATGAGGATATGAGGCACTCAGTCCACTAGTTCTCAAGAAACGAAAGCTTGGAAGCTTATCTTTCTTTTGGGGGGCCTTTCTTTAAGACCATAACTACAGCTGAAATCTTGATTGTAGCTTTGTGGGAAAACCTAAAACAGAGAACCCAACTAAGCTATGCTCAGACTCCTACCACTAAACCTGGTGAAATAAATGTGTGCTACTTTTAAGCTGGTGTATTTGGAAGTAAATTGTCTCACAGCAATAGATAACTAATTTTTATAAATGGTGTGATACTGACCCTCAACACAGTAAGATACTAAATGTTTGCTATTTTAAGCTAGTAATTTGGAAGTAAATTGCCCCATAGTGATAGATAACCAGTGTTTATAAATAGCATGAGTTTTGACTTTTTTCCCAAGGAAGTAAAAGATAATGGTATTCTATAGGAAAATTTCAAATACGGTTATATAGTCACAAGAAGAAATTCAATAAATACATTAATCAGTATGTGCAATTCTAGAAAACAGGGAGAATCATGGTGAAAGGATAGAGTGGAGCACAATGATGGGTTACCACGTACTAGAACAGAAGTGACTGCCTAAAGTCTTCTTTTCTCTCAGGTAATAACTACCAATTGATAATTTACTGTTGCTTTTTTCCTCTCTGTGTCTGCCTGCCCTTGCTGGCCCTGTCTCTATACCCTATTCCCTATCTTACAGATCTCCTGGTGGATTCTAAGTGGTCTTTTCTGCTCTAATTCATCTTAGTGAACTTTGGTTTCCCAGGCACCCCAAATGTCAGTATGAAGTCAAATGATGGGATTATATGCACATTGTCTACAATTTGTTAAAAATAAGATTGAGACAAATTTGAATGTCTCTCCATGGAAAAGAAAAGTAAGTAGGTCACCATATGCATGACTAGAGTTCTGCTAGTCACTTTTGCTTACATTGCATTGGAGTGGCAATGATTAATGAGTGTGTGTGTGTGTGTGTGTGTGTGTGTGTGTGTGTGTGTAATTACTCCTTCTCCAAGATGAGTCTATTTGTTGACTTTTCTTCCCTGGAGAAAGGGACTGAGAAAATTGAATCTAGCTGAAAGCTGAATCTAGCTGGAAGTTTATGTATCTCAACATCAACTCTAGGATAATACTGGACTTAAGATCTACACATTAACAAATAAAGGAGTAAATCAGTTTTGAGGATGCTAGAAAGGCATTGGGAGAAGGACCTGTCAACTCACTCCCAAAAAACAGTGTGCCATTGAAAACCCTATGGATAGCAGAGATTTGTTGTAAATAAGGTCGCTATGAGTACATAGGGTCACTATGAGTTGAACACTGACTCCACGGCACCTAACAACAACAGATAGGTATGGTTAATAGATAAAACAGATGCATGAAGCTTTGTGTCACTATAATTTCATTAATAGTTCTTTGATTCTTCTTTTTCTTTTTGATATCTTTGGAGAGTAGGGAGTTTCCTGAAATAAAAGTCAAAAGGTTTTGACTTACAAAGGACACTGGGACTTTACCAAGGAGCCTGGCTTTTCAAAGACCGGGTCTGTTTCCAAGATGCGTTGTCCTCAAAGCAGAGAAGTCAAAAGAGCCCAAGTTTGCAGAGTTCTGATCTCTACTGTGATATTGATTTGTTACATGGCCCGGGGCCAAATGTTGAACCTTTCATGGTTTCTTCCTCTTATCTGTGAAATTGAGATGAAAATTCTGGGCCTCAAAGTGATTTGGTGGAAATTAAATAATAGCTTCAAGTTCTTTGAAAGGGTGAAGTGATAAGTGTTTCTTTTTAGCCTGTATCAGACATTATACAATTTTCTATTTAAGTGAAAATTAACTTCAAACATATCACACGTCAGTTTTGACCTAATCACCTGTTGATTCATGGCTCTAGGATATCAACTGTGGGTCTAAAAGAGCAAATATGACTACAAGAAAAGCTCACATCCAGACTAGGCTAGAAGAAAACCTCACCTCCCCCATAGTCCCTTACATAAATGCTGTGCTCCCAAGCAAATGGTAAATTTAAAATATTGTCTCCTTTGTAGTTTAATTGCTTCAAGGCAAATACAGACTATTCATTCTGATATCTCCATAAACAACATAAAATAAAGGAAGAACAGGCATTTTATGTTCAAATAATTGTTTTATTTAGTGTTGAATAATTCCAGCCCAGCAAGCCAAGTAAATTCTTTAGATATCAGATAGGAACAGACAGACAAATTCATAAAAGAGCTAGAAAGATTTAGAATGGTAACCTTCTGACTTATGTCCTTTAAAATTGATATGGCATAGTAATTAAGGATTTGGGCTCTGGAATCAAACTCAGCTTGAGCTGAAATCTCAGACAAGTCAGTTATTGGTAGTGTGTAATTGATCAAAGGAAATTGCCTCATGGTATTTTCTTTTTCCTAGAGAGAGACCCCAGAGGTCAGAGAACATGCTTTATTGGCTATTATACTTGAACAACCTAATACAAAGTGTGGACTTCATAAATACCTGCATTATTAATTAGGCTAATAAACTTAAAATGAGGTTGTTTCATAATATTTTTTAAATGGACTAGTTGTACCCCAGTAAGTGTAACCTAGAGTAACCCCACAGGCTGGGGGTTTGGCACAATTGGTAGAATGCAGCTCCATACTCTGTGAGGACCGAAGGTCATTCCCCAGCACCACAAAAACAGGAGAAGGACATGGCCATACACTCCAGAAGCAATCCAGAAACAGTCATTGAAAACACTATGAGGGTTGCTATGAGTCAGATGTGACTCAATGGCAGCTAACACCAGCAACAACAGAGTAACTGCACACTGAAGGCCAAAAACAGTTTCTTTCCATAGCTCTCCAAGTGCTTCCAAATACCAACAGCATTTTTCTAAAGATATGCTTTGCCAGGATGTAGAAGAAGCTTCTACTCAGAAAGCACAGTAACAGATGCAGAACTGCTGCTGAAGAAATCATATTTCCTTTCAGAGGGACCACAGCGGTTCTTTTCAAGGCAGTTTGCTTAGGGAATTGTTCATTATACTCATCCTCACATATAGGTTAACTATTTGCCAAGGCCCCACAGATCCTTCTGGTGGCTTGCTTCTTTTGATGGTGGAGAATGGGCCATGTGCCTACAATGTTCATATAATACAATGTGCAATCAATTTTCAATTTGAAAAGGGACTAAAGATTTCAGACTGATCCTCAAGAATAAACTACAATGAAAGGGGTAGTGGCACATGGTCAAGAAACCGAAAGCTATTCTGTTGAGGCTGGTATAAAATACTAACTTAGAATTTTTATCGCATAAATGCTGAGGCTTGTGCCAAAATCTCTAATCCTATATTTTTCCTATACCAATAATTGACAATGGCATTCGCTTTCCTCTAATCTACTTTTTAAGCTACTGGACAATTTTCCTTCTAATGTGATTTTAGCAAAAAACCTCTCAGTGATTTATTATCAACTCTCTATCTTGTCTCTGTAATGGCTTTGATTAAGTAATTGTCTCAACATACAGACGTACAACTTTAATTAGGAGAAACAACGTACTCCTAGGATCCACTTTCACAAGGAGCAGGATGGGGTCATGAAAGAAAAATTCTCTACAGAGAGTCAAGAGACCTGAGTTTAAGTCATTGGTAACTTCACTATCCTACTAGAAACTGTTAGGGAGTTAAATATCCTTCTTTGAGCATTGGTTTTCTCATAGGAAAAATGAAAAAGATCCAAAAATCTCTAAACTGACTGGATTACCACTAATGTTTTCTTCCACTATCCTGTTCCTGTAAGCTCTCATTCCCTGAGAAGTCCTTTTCTTTATGCTATAAAAACTTTTTTCCAGAGAAGTCTACATGCCATCTTCACACTTCTTCCTGAAGTAATACAACTTTTGGAATGGTATTCCTTCTGTGTTGCCCAGAACATGAGGTAGTAAGACAGTGACTGTATGAAAAAATGAAACCTGAAGGTATGCAGGAAGGTGGTAGCCAGCAAAGAAACTGCCTGTTGAACGGAGGCTACAAAGTGATTTTGTAAGGTTAAGAATATTCTGTTCTGATTAATTGCTCACACAGTTTCTGCCTGCAGTCCAGGAACATGTGAGAGTCTGGATTAGTCAATCAAGTTTTTTCTTCTTTATAACAAGCATACACCCACTCAGAGAAGCACGAGGAACAGGAGGACTTTATTGACAGACATAAGACTAACTTGCAAAACTTTAAAGGGGTACGTGATAACAATGTTTACTGAATCAAGGAAATAATTCAGAAGATGGTTTTTTCTCTACAATTTTTTTCATTTCTTCCTGTTAATATATTTTGCTTTCCTTCTTTCTGCAAACTGGTCATTTCTGTTTCACCAAGAGTATTGTGAAAAATAAGCACCACTTTGCTGTTTCATATCAACTTGTAGTTCCAGAGTCATTAATGCACCAGGACTCCATTGTCAATTGGTCAGATCTGAAGTCCTGATTTAATCCTCTATGGGAAACTCTGTGAAGTCACAATGAACACATATGGATACATGAATACAGACAGGATTTTGGTTTAAAGAATATTTCTTAGAAATAACGGGCTGTAAGCACACATCACTCAGTTGTCTGCGACACACAGATATTCCCTATTCTGATATATTCCAATAATAGTCAGAATAATATCATGGAAGGTACAAAAAGGTAGGAATTTTCTTTAATTCTGTGAGAGGTATTAGAGACTGAACACTTCAATGTGCCACTCTGTTGGTTCTAGAATGATGATTTCAGACATACATTTCAAAGAGATGAGGCCACATAAAAAGACCATAACAAAACTTTCATTTTTTATTATCATAAGTCAAAGAAATTTGACCGCCAATATTGGAAAGGATAGTTGTTATTTACATGTTAAACAATGTTAACATGTTAAACATGTTAAACAAGAAAGGTGATGAATATTACACTCAGCATTAAATAATCGTGCCACAGTCAGCTTGTATATGTGACTCATACATAATCAATGGCATCTATATTCACACTGGATCAACACCGTCATGCTTTGGATGCAGGATTCATTATCTTTTTTATGTCAAACAAAAACGTAATAGAGCAAGGTATTGTCTAACATAACTACTCCAATAGTGACAATGGACCAAGGTTTAAGTTTTAAAGGATTTATATTGGAAAATGATTCCATAAGATAGAACTCATTTTACCAGATTTACTTTTAGTTTGAATGATTTACTTTTAGTAGAAATGAGGAGATTATGCTGAAATCATAAAATACTATCTCTTTGAAGTGACTTGAAAGATAATCACTTGAAATGATTGCAAAACTTGTTCAAGGACGAGGAATATTTTAAGACCAAAACAAAAGCTATGGATCTGCAGATACTGATAGCTTCAACTGATTGAGAAATTACACTATGATACAGAACTGCTATAAATTGAGAAATTTCTTTTTCAAAATTTTTATCATGTGAAGTACATTTCTCTGCTTTATGTGTTATCATTGGAGTAGTCATAAATGAACCTTGATGTTTAGAATTGAGAACTTTAAAAAATAAATTTGAAACCCTCAGGGGTGCATGACCCACAGGTTAGTAATCACTGGGTTTGCTGTAACCTCATTTTACAGATGAAGGAGTTAAAGTGGAAAAAAACAAGTTATTTTCCTAAGGGCAAAAATCTAAGTCATCACTGGGAGAACCAGGGCTAAAATTCAATCCCTGAGAAAAGACATCAGCTCAAGTCTCTTCTGTCTCAATCAAGGAAAATTATTTCATTCTTTTCAATGTTAAATGTCAATATTTGGCATGCATATTACATATATATAATTCATGTCTAAAATACATGTATTTTTTTAATTTTTCATACAGTATACTGATTCATTGTGGGATTTTCATACAATTGCTTCCTATAATTTGCACTTGTTCTTTCCCACTTTACCTTCCCATGTTGCTCCCTTTCCCTATCTACACCACTAATCTCCTCCCCTCTCCAGATAAGTCTCCTTGAAATACATATGTTTAAGATATATATCAATTATATATACTGGATTGTGTAATGCACTTTACAGATAGAAAAGTATGTCTCAAATATGGAAATCTTAAAGATATAAATTAATTATAGGTACTGGATTGTGTAATATGTATAATAAATGTTATATTTGGAACATGTGTATTATATTCTCTATGTTCCATAGTCTTAAATATCATCATATTTATCAATAAGCAATGTCTTATTTCTTATTCATGTATTTTATTTTTCTGGCTAATTGAGATTTTTAAAGTTTATTAGAAATATAAGAAGGCAATAAAAAAAAAATGTACATCCTCATCACTCCTCCAAAGATGTGAATGAGTAGCTGAGAAACCAAATATGCCTTCCATTGAGAACTAAGTTGAATATAAGTCTTTAAGTAATAAGCTCATTTTGGGCAAACTTACTTTGGGGGTTCCTCCGTACCTCAATTATTAGACACAGCCTCAAAGAAACCTTCACAGTTAGAGTGTCTCTAGCCTCTTCATGAAGAAAAGAAATGCCATAGCTGAAAATAATATGTTTTTTCCTAATATATACTCTAAAGCACCTGTGCCCTGGTAAAATAAAAGTATGGTACATAGTTTACTACCATAATAAAATAATCGCCCAAGTATGATAGTTAAAATAGATTTTTTTCCTCCTTTCAAAATGAGAATCAACATCTTGCCCCAATATTTTTAGCACTGCTTTACTATTTGGAACCAACTTTACAAAAATGCATATCATCATAATTATTTACTTTAGCCATTCAGTAGTTTACATTAATTTCTGCAGCTTCTTTTAAAAGATAAGTCACATTTAAAGTCTGTACTAAATAATTTTCCAAACATCTGAAGGGCAGCATGGTGAAGCTCCAACAGATTGAACTGGGCATTCATGTCCCATTCATAAAGATTCAAATATGTTCTCCATTATCATTCTAGCCTCTCATTGAGTTCCATTATAACATATTGATTCTATTTTCAGAAGGAGTCTGAGAATGAAACAAAGAAGTAATTAAGTAGTTTTTCAAAGAATAACCACTGTCACCTAAAATCATTACAGGAGAACAAAATATCTACTACCTTTTACCATAACTTGTATTTAAAGAGTCATCTTTATAAAACAAAATTTGGAAAAATTGGATAATTTGGAAACACGTAACTAATTTAAACTGATTTTAGGGATTTCTGCATATAGTCATGATTTGGTGAGAATTCACATCTGTCTTGGATATCAGTTATGTTCCAAGAATAACTGCAGCTATATGCCACATGCATGAAAATGTGTACTTTAAAAATTAATGTCTTAGATAAATACTATATATACCTTGGGCATATTCTGAGGTTAAGTCATTGCTTAGTAGAGAATTAATGCTGGTTTTAAAATATTCAAATAAGGCCAGCTTGGGTGACTGAAAAACGGCTCTGCTGAAAAGTAATGTGAGGTGGGCAGTATGCTTTTCAGGCAACAACAAAAAATTGAATATGATCCCTGGCTGTAGTATTTAAATTTAAGTAATTGACATGCAAAGAATGTGGAAATGAAATGTGTAAACAGGAGTGGTAAAAATTTACAAGCTATTAAAAATGTATGCAGACATGTAAGTTAAATATTACTCATCCTCTTGTCCAATGGGCTCTAAAAATCACAGGTGTCCTTAAATATGGAAGGCAGAGGGAAATCTCAGGAAAGAAAAGAAGAAGATGGAAACATACATTGGATAATGAGGCTACAACCAAAGGAATGCCAGCAGCACCTAGCACCTGGTAGAAGCATAGAAGTCAATTCTCTCCCAAAACCTCGAGAAGGAGCCAGCCTGCTGATACTGTGATTTGATTTGAAAGTTGTAAGTCTCATTTTGGACTTCAGCCTCCCAAAACTGTAAGAAAATTAATTTCTGTTATTTAAAAAAAATACTCATCTTCTAGACCAGTGGAACCTGACCCGGAAGCAAACCTACTTAAAGCAAATCACAAGGGGCACGTACAAAATTAAGTGTGATTGGCTCTCTGAAAGTGGTAGGCTTAGGTATTTCCCTTCCTCAGATCTGGGCAGTAATTCACAGGACAGAAAATATATTCTTTATTTCCTCTAATGAGGAGGTTGAGTCTTTTTTAGCAAGCAAGACTGAAGATGAGTTTAGTGTTCAACCAAGCCACTCCTGCTTTAATCTCAAAAATAATATAACTGAAAGATTCCATTAAATCATTAACTCAGAGATTTTCAAACTCTAATCTTTTGAGCTGTGTCAGAGACCATGAGGTCATGAAGAGGGACACAGGGGTAATTGGAATAGGTATGTTCCCTGTACCACCATTCAAATGAAAGCAGTTATCCTACATGCAGGCTATTGTACAGGATAATGTAGATTTCTGGTGCTGCAAACAAGTTTAATAATCATTTTTATTACCTTGTTGATGAAATCTCTCACTGAAGAAAAGAAATTGTGCAAGGACTATACTAGTTATTAGGAATAATATCATCAACATAGTCTAGTACTGGGACATGGAGAATTAATGCTGGTTTTTTGGTAGTAAACTATGTACCATGTAAACTATGTAACTATATATTTAGTAGTAAACTATGTACCAATAATTTGGTTCTAGGTGTGTGTCGCTCTCCATGGTGCTGATATTTTCACAAGATGGTTCTTTTAACTCCTGGGATATAGTGATTTCCTACTGAATTCTCCCATTACTCATGGTTTGCTTTGTTTTATTTTTATATTTTATTCTTTGAATAACTTAATTTCATATTGCTACAAAACAGATTGAACTCTGATTTACTATTCATAGTATACACAACTAATTTCAAAAATTTGGCAATGTTTCCACATTTCTGGAAATTACCACTAACAAATAACTGTCCCTCACACATATGCACACTCCCACACATTTAATCTTTCATAATTTCTCATGCTTCTATCATGTTATTGTAATAGCATAATAATCTAAAGAAGTAATTAATGCACTGATTGTTGCTGTATGTGAACACATTCTGCAAACTTCCTTTTAAAAGACCTCTGAAAATGGCCTAATATTGCCTTAAGGTGAAATCACTCCTTTTGGAAATCCTACCTTCATCTGGAAGTTTCACAATATAATCATACTCACTTTGAATCTCTCTTCCCAGTTTGGCTTCACATTAACTAAACCCAAAATAAAAATAAAATTTCTGGCTACTAAATAATTAAGTCTACCTGTTGTTGCTGTTGTTAGATGCTGTTGAGTCATGTCCAACTCATAGCTTCCCTCATAGGGTTTTCAACTGCTGATTGTTTCAGGATTGCCTTGGGAATGGATTACCACCTCCCATACCCAAATTGTATTTCTTGCATTCAGACATGTGAGAGAAGCCCAGTTATAATCAGGATGCCATTTTATTAGCCTAAATATGGTGAAAGAAAATAGACTTGAAGGCAGACTCAATTCTCTTTGTTTTCTATAAAACATGACTGCAAGTTAGACACTCTGTTGCTGAAGGCCTGTGAATCCTTGTTCATACCTTCCTTGTTATCCTGTAATATTGGGCGATTTCATCAATTCGTTCATCTTGACAACCAGACAGTGTAGTAGCAAAGACTGAAGTATTCTCATCTCTTTACACCCAGAACTAAGGCAGTACCTTAATCCTAGAATCTGCTCAGTATGTGACCCTGAATGTGTTAATGATAGAAAAATGTTGAAATCTACAATAGTGGTATATAAAGAGGTTGTCAGATTGAGTTAGAATGGAAAGGCAAGAGACTTAAAATTATTTTGCATATGCATTACAAAATATAATTACGTATTCTTAAATATAAAGCAAAATTTTTTCTTTAACAACATTTACTCCATAACTGTACTTTAAACATAGACCATAGGGACTGGCATTTTTAGACTGGGATATGAACAGTAAGTAACTTTGGTATGCCTCTTCATATTTATTCTGCACTCTGTGGTACGAGAGTTCCAGGTTGGGTGGATTCAGTCAATGGAGAACACAAGCAGGTGATTGGAGGAAGGGGAAAGAGTAAGGACATTGTGTTTATTCCCTAGCTCCTTCTCTGGAATATTTTCATGGTGTGGTTGTATCTCATGACCAAAGGTCTCAGTTCCCATCATGCCATGCTCTCTGCTCATATTTCATTCTATTTATACTTTTTAGCATATATACTGCATATTCCTACTTAGAGGTAATGTCAGACTTCCTTATATCTCCAGGGTACTCCTGTATCCCTTATTGTTCTTTATTCCCTTCGCATACTTTTGCAAATAGGTTGTTTTAAAATCCTCTTCAAAAAGTTGAGTTTCCATACTACATCAGTTTTCTCATAGCATCTCAGCCCATTAGGAGTTGTAAAATATAATCACATAAAAATCCTGTATGCATGAAATGGTCATTGCTAGTTTGTCCATTACCTTAATATGGCTGATAAGATACTCAAATTTGGGTGATCACTTTACCATATGTAATTTTTTGTACTTTTTTGGATATTATGACTCATTTTCTTACTGTTGAACTTTGAAATTTGGATATGTGGGAAAAATAGGCACAAGTTCTTAGGGATAATATCCAGGGCATTACTTTAGCATATGGCAATTTGGGCATGGAAATACTTGGCAAAGGTTGAGAAGGTCTAGGTAAGAGATGACAACTAGAAAGTCACTACTGTCAGGTGCTGTAGTGAATGCCTGTAATACCAGCAATTTAGGAGACTGAAGCAGGAGGATCACAAGTTCACAGCCAGAGGCAATCTGTGCAACTAAACAAGAACACTGTCTCAAAATAAAACATAATTAAGGGGCTGGAAGTGAGGCTTAGTGATGGATCACATGCCTAGGATGTATAAGGCCCTGGAGTAAACTCCCAATATTGCAAAAAAAAAAAAAAAAAAAAAAAAAACCCTCCCCAAATGGAGAATATTGGCATTGTTAACCTTGTATTCTAAGGACTGGAATTCTGCCTGCAATAGTGCAATCTCATGTTTTGTTTCTTTTTCCTTTGTGGAAAGAAGGAAAAGAACAATCTAAATTTTCATAGTGAAGTATAAATAGAGTGAAAACAGATGGAAAGTTTGAAAGGCTTAAATAATTACAATATAAAGTAGACAGGGAAAATTTCTCTGAAATAACAATTCTAGTACTTTCAACAAGGAATAAAGAGATGTGAAAAGGTCTTTTTAAAGCCTACAGCAATCCTGTACACATATGATTTGTATATTGATTCTTATATGTCTGAGGCCCATAGTTCATAGTGTAATATGATCTAATATGTTTTTCTTTCTTTCTTCCTTTTTTTTCAGTAGTCTTGAGGCATGACCCCAGGGTCTTATGGATTCTAGGGAAGTGCTCAAATGCTCTACAACTGGTTCATGTCTTTCAGCCATTTTTAAATTTTTATGTTTATAATTTTGATACAGGTTATAATCAAGTTATGGCCTTGAACTCATAATCCTCCTGCCTCAGCCTCCCAAGCCCCTCAGATTATAGGTGTGAGTCACAGTAAACACCTTAATATATTTTTCTAATAGAATATAAATGAAATTCTGCTTTTCAAACATGAAAAGAAGATGATTTTTAAATATAAGTAACTAAAGTCATTTAGGAGAAAATAATCAAATTTTAATGTATTTTGTTCTGTTGTGTGAAACTTTATCAATCCTTTCATCATATACTCAATGAAAGCTGGGCATGGAGGCGCACACCTGTAATCCCAGTGGCGGCAGGAGGATCGCAAGTTCTGAGACCAGAGGCAGTCTGTGTAACTTAGCAAGACCCTGTCTCAAAAAGTAAAAAAAAACGGGCTGGGGTTCAGCTCAGTGGTCCAGCACTTGCAAACATGCAAGTTTGAGGCTCTGGGTTCAATTCCCAGTACCTCAAAAAAAATCATATACTCAATGAAATCAAAGCAAGCCCAATTACAAGGCTCATATGACAAAACATATATGCTTATGATGAGCCTCTTGAGAAATCAGTTTTTTCTACCTAACTTACTTACTGAATTCCCTCACTATTTGCCTAAGATGAGTAGGAGAGGTTGCAGTAGGTTGACCAGGATTAAGAACATCATGTTGTCCTTTGCATTAATGGAGGGAGTATCAGCAATGTGAAAGGAAAGGATCATGAACCCACTTGCTCACACCCCTTTTCATTCTCTACCCTAACTTATACTTTTACTCTCATCTGGCCCTGTAGCTATTACCCTAACATGAAAAAAGCTGAAGCATAGGACCCTCGCTAATTCCCACTACAAAAATGACACAGGCTTTTTCTGTCACCAGCACTCATTCCTCACATTGTAGAGCAAGAATATAAGATTTTGCTGTAGGGTTTATGACAGAAAGGTCCAGATCAAATCTTAAGGTCAGGTAAAGATGTCACATTGAAGACAAATGTTTGCCTGACTCATGTCATGGTATTTTTAGTCACATCATATGGTTGTGAAAGCTATACATTGAATAAGAAAGACAGGGGAAGGATTGATGCTTTTAAATTATGGTGCTGAAGACAAATATTGAATATATCATGGATTTCTAAAAGAACCAACAGATCTGTCCTAGAAGAAATGCAACCAGAGTGCTCTTTGGAATCAAAGAAGACTAGATTGCATCTGACATATTTTGGACATGTAGTCAGGAAAAGGACATCATGTTTGGGAGAGAGGCAGATCAACCAAAAGAAGGAAGACTCTCAACTAGTTGGATTGACACAGTGTATGCAACAATGAGCTTGAACATGTAAAAGATCATGTGCATAGCACAAAATCAGAGTATTTCGTTCTGCTGTATATAGGGTTGTTATAAGTCAGACCTAACTCAATAACACCTAACAACAGCAGCCTACACTTAACCAGTGCAGTGAAGAGCTCCAGAGGGATAAGTCTTTCATGAATATTAGCTTTGAAGTTTAATCCTAAAACCTAAGCAGAAAAGTGTCACTTTTCCTTCTTATATTAAAAAAAAATCTTATAGAATCTTGAGGCGTTTTGATCAGTTCTCATGCCTTTATATGATTAGAATATTACTATGTCACCTGGAAAAACACTAAAAGAATATCATTTAATTTCTTATAAGAGTCTTGAAGTCCTCTCTTTTATGAAGTGATTGAGTTTTGAAGAAAAGAGAAATAATTCTCTAATGCTGCTCCAAAAGTTTAATGACAAGGCTGACCAGAGTAAAAGTGAATTTGAGTGGCCTGTACCCCTTCATAGGCAATAGTTTTACTCAATAACAGTTTGCTAAGCAACTTTAGCATGAAATTTTTACTAGGAAGACTACAAAATCATATAATAAATGTCTTCCATCCACTTATTTTTCATCAGGATAGAATTCTTAATAATGGTGCTGACATTCACTAGTTCAACCCTGGACATGCCCATCAAAAGTCCATTCTTTTTTCTGCACGTGACAAGGTGAAAGGCTAGTGCTTTCCCAAGGTCAAAAGAGAAAAAAATAAATACCATTTCCTATATTTTCTATGCTTTACAGAAAAACCTTCCTAGGGAGAATGAAGTTTGGCTGCAACTTTACCTATTTTATTTTCCATCTCGCAGCATGCAACAAATATAAAAATGTTTAGACTCTCCTCCTGCTGAACTACTTTTTTTATTGTACTTTTGTTCAGAAAAAGATTAATAATCGTGTTTTCAAAGTGATGCTGCCCACTGTGAAACTTATTCGCCTGTCCTTTCTAAAATCTGTGGACCACAGTAAAGCTGCTCACTGGATTACAGCTAATTCAGAAAATAACTAGCCTGAGACTACACTTCTGAAAAAAGAAATGGATGGAAATTATTGGGTTTTTTATACATAGTTAAATACATTTACAATACTAGTAAAACCTGAAAGAATTTAAAATAATTGCATATGAAATACATTCAAAAAGAAAAATACATTAAAAATCACATATCTCGGAAGAATCTTCAAGGTATCACATCTAACATCAGATAAATAATAGCATTATGAGTAAAAATAATTTGGTACTGTCAACTTCTACTCATGGTTTTAAGAACAAAAAATTGTCTAGCTCACTTTTAAGATCTTTGCAAGTGTACAAATATGATTTTTTATTTTAAAAAATATATACAAGTTTTATGGTTGAAAATTATTTCTTTTTATCTTTTACCTTTTGTTTTTCTCTGACTGGCCACCTCTGATCTTCCTGTCAAAGCCTCCTAGGTGCTGAGATTACAGGTGTGAGCAAGCACACCCAGTACAAATGATTTTTGCTTTATTTGGAGAAAGAAATTTCAGAACATATCCATCTTCTTCAACGTAGCTTGAGGGAGCAAAGTTTTCCTTGCTTAACAATTGAAAGGTCTACAATTAACTTGAGAAAATAATTTATGATTTTTAATTCCATTATAACTACTCTGTTTTATTCAGAAATTTTAGAAATAAGAAATCAGAAATACAGTGAAGATATGTATTAAAATCAGCAATCAGAACAGCAAGCCAGGATCCCACGTACTTACTCTGGCACTTCTGATTGCAAAGACAGAGCCATAGGCCCTTGAACAACACCATGAAGTAAATTTACTGATTGCTCAATACCCTTAGCATTGGTTCACATTGGTCGTTTTGGACACTACTCTTTGACATCTTAATTTTTCTTCCCTTTTCTTTCTTTGTTTTCCTCTCTCTCTCTCTCTCTCTCTCTCTCTCTCTCTCTTCTTTCCTTTTGCAGTTCTGGAGTACTGGGAACTTGAAAATGAACTCAGAACACTCCACCACTGAGTCCCTCCAACCCCTTTTTAAATTTTTTATTCTAAGCCAAGGACTCCCTAAATTGTGTAGATTGCCTCTGGCCTCTAACTCAATGATCCTCCTGTTTTCACTTCCCAAGTAGCTGCAATTACCACCTGGCACCACAGCATCCGGCTGACATCTTACTTTTTCTAACTCAATTTTCTTTCAAATACTCTGATCTACTTATCCTTATTTCCTTGTTATGTATATATATTCGGATCTAAACTGGTAAGCTGGTTGTGGTGGCACAAACCAGTAACCAGTGAGCTGCAGAGGATGAGGCAAGAGGATCGTGAGTTCAAGGACAGCCTGGGCAACAGCCATACTACTGTGGCCTCTGATTCTATCAGATCCCAGAAGCTAAACAGGGTCAGACCAAGTTAGTACTTTGATGGGAGACTGCCTGAGAACAAAATGTGCTATAGGCTTGGAAGAAGGACATGGCAACCCACGCCCGGAAAACAATCAGCCACTGAAAACCCTATGAATAGCAGAGAAGCACTAACAATACTGTTTTGCCTGTTGTACATAGGGTCACTATGAGCTGGACACCGGCTCGAGTGCAACAAACATCAATAACAATTCAGATCTAAAATTTTAGCAACCTTTAGGAATCTATTATTAGCTTATTTATTTATTTACTGTGGAACTTGGGGGTTGAACCCAGGGCCTCATCCATACTTTGTAGGTGCCCAGTGGCTGCACATTCAGTCCACTTTTTATTTTTTATCTTGAGACTAAGTTATACAGGCTGCCTCTGGACTCAAACTGGTGATCTTCCTGAGTCCACCTCTCAAGTTGTTGGGATTATAGGTATGTACCACCACACCCAGCTTCTTAGCTTTTTAAAAATTATAGTTTAAAATTGTGTTACATTTTTGTCTATTTGGTTATCACTTTTTTTCTTTTAATACAATATAATCTTTACCAGTGTAGAGACTTGATCTCTTTTCCCACTGTTGTAATCCAGTGTACCCATGGCAATGCTTGGCATCTTCTATTTAGTTCTTTCCAGGTATTAATATAATGATGACTTCAGAATCTATGTCTTCATTTTAATATCCTTTCTAAAGTTTAGGCTCATATATCTAATATCTTATTGAATATCTCTACCTATGAACCTCAAATATATTGTTTTTAAATTGAAATATATTTGTTGATTCACGATTGTATTACTTACATTGTAGAATTTGATAATTTGATAGACATGTTGTAGTTGTTGTTTAGGTACCCTTGAGTCAGGTCCAACTCATAGCAAACCTCATAGGATTTTCAATGGTAGATTGTGTTGGGGTTGCTTCAGGCATGGATTGCCACATTCTCCTGGTTTTTCTAGGGATTCTAGATTCTAGATTCTAGGGATCAAACAGAGGGCCTCAGGGAGCACAGAGCAGCACTCACCAACTGAGCTAAACCCCAGCCCTTTGACATACATGTTGTTGTTGTTGGGTGCCGTCGAGTAGGTATCCGACTCATAGCGACCCTGCGTACAACAGATTAAACACTATCATCAGTGCTTCTCTGCTGTTCATAGGGTTTTCAATGGCAGATTGATTTTTGGAGTGGGTTGCCAAGTCTGTCTCTCAAGCCTACAGCGCCTGGTGTTCCCAGGCAGTCTCCCATCCAAGTACTAACCAGGCCCAACCCTGCTTAGCTTCCTAGACCTGACAGGATCAGATGCCACAGGGCTGCCGCAACAGGCCCTTGACATACATACGCATTGTAAAATAATTACCTCAAACTAATCTTATTTGTTTTAAACCTACTATGCCCAAAGTGAATTTATTATATCCCACACTCTGTCCCTCTTCCAATCTTTTGTTGTTAAGCTCTGTCAAGTCATGTTGGACTCATAGCAACCCTCATAGAGTTTTCAATAGCTGATTATTTTCGGGATTGTTTCAGAAGTCAGCTGCCAGGTCCTTCTGTTTTTGTGGTGCTGGGGACCAAACTCAGGGCCTCAGAGAGTGCAGAGAAGCACTGTGTCAGCAAAATCTTCCATTTTTCTTCCATCCCCTTTGCTCTCAACATCAGCTCTGTCCTTTAGTCCATAAAACTGGAAGTTATCCTAAACTTGTTCATATATTTCTCATGCAAACTACTGGTAAGTTGGTTTTGTTGTTACCTAAATACTGCTCAAAATTTTCACATCTTTTCTATTCATACTATTACCAAAATTCGTCAATTCATCACCTCAGTTATTGCTCCCTAAATAAACTCCCAAGGCAATCCTGAAACAGTCAGCCATTGAAAACCTTATGAGGGTCGCTATGAGTAGGAGTCGACTCGACGGCACCTAACAGCAAATAAACTTTTTGTCTTCATTCTTCCCTCATTATCCCCATTATCCAAAATGTTTCTGGGGTGATTTTTACATTCTCTACCCTTCTTTCAGCTCAGTATCAGACCTTCGATTGAGATTCTTCTCTCCCACTCCCATCTACTCACCTGTGAGATGCTTTTTCTCTACATACGTAAAGTACATAAAACTGCACTGTTTACATTTTTTTGCCAACATATATTTCTTTGCACTGTGGATGAGTAGTTTTTATCTGCAGTAACAGAGTGAACAAAAATGGCTTTAAAATATTTTCTAAATCATCTCCACAGTTACCCTGTAGATACAAGAAATACATTTATTTCCAACTCATTTTTAAAAATTAATAAGTGAATGACAGTTTTTGTTGATAATTTTGAATTCCTCTAGTACCGGGGGTTGGACCTACAGCATTGCACCTCCTAAGCAAGTGATATACCACTGACCTACACCCCAACCTCTTTTCATTTTTTTTCTTTGAAACAGGGTCTCATTAGGTTGCACAGGCTACCTCTGATTTCTAGTCAACATCCTCCTGCCCCAGCCTCCTGAGTTGCTGGGATTACAGGGATGTACCACTATACCTGGCTCATAATTTTGAATTTTTATATCCTCCCTGCTCTTCTTTTGGACACTTAAAGGGCTGAGGGTTTCCCTATTACATGTCTGTGCCTATGTTATGATGTTGTTGCAGAATCTCATCTTTGATCTGGCTGCAATCATACATTTGAGTGCATGGCATGAGGACTTTGATAGAGCTTCCATTTATATCATATCTGGGAGTCCTGAAGAATCAGGAACCAGTTGGCTTTGTCTCCACTTTGTATAAAAATTTCTGGAATAAACATCAATGCACATGCTGTATTCATGTAAACAAGACCTGGATGTGTATCCTTATCACATCTGAACAATTTAGTTGGGGCCATCAGACCTATCTGAAAAAGTGCAATGTACCACACACATTTTGGTTGCCTACCAATGGTCACAAGTTGATATATGACCATAGGATATCAAAAGCAGAGATGTGAAGTTAGACTCTACCTTAAGAAGAGGGTAAGGTCAAATCAGTAATATAAAGGGTAAGTGTGATGGAGGAAAAGAATAAGAGCACTCAAAAAAAAAAGCATAACTCACTTTCAGAGAAGATGTATAGAAATGCAGAGTAGATAGTAGAGTACTGCTTTGCACTCTCTCAAGACTTGGGTTTAACCCCAGCACCACAAAAATGGGAGGACTTGGCAATTGACTCCTAGTGCAATCTCAAAACAATCAGCCATTGAAAACCATGTGAGGGCCACCATGAGTTGGACCTGATTTGACGGCACCAAGCAACAACAACATAGAATGGTAGAAATGAAAACATTCCATTATTGTCTCATTTAAAGAAAGACAGAGCTTTATAAAATAAGGTTATCATAATATAGTGTGTCTAGTCTTAAATTGGGTTCAAGAAATTATATCTGTAGCAGAAAAATTAATAGATATGAGATGATTTGGGAGTCAGATGGCATGACATCAAAAGTGCTCACAAATTCAGTTGTTAATCTAAAGTTCAAAGGTAATGCCAACTTGGGAACAAGAGGAAAGCAAGAGATATTAGTGAACAAATGGACTTCAGTAATGGAAAAGCCTGTATTAATTTTACAGAGTGCTTTCTTTGAAGTGAAGAGTTCTGCAATTAATGTGAGAGACTTTTCCTGAGAAAATGTCCATCTTACACTAGAATACTGACTCTCAACTAGTAATAGCTATCAGAATACTAGGGAAATTTTTACAAAATTAGCACACTGGATGTCAAGTCTCCTTAAGAATATATCAGAGTATCAGGAATGAATCTTCTTTGAGTGGTTATGATGCATCACTTATCCCCACCTCTGTTTGTAATCAATGATAGAGATTGAGTTGGACATTGCAGATATTTTTTATTTCACTTTTATTGAAGGGGGCAGTGTTTCTAAAACTACAGTTTTTGTACACATGAGGCCATTCAGACATGTTTTTAGGATTCCGACATTCTTGTAAAATCTTACATTGAGTGGTTTTGTGAGTTTCATATTCTAAAGGGTTAATAAGTTTTATTCTTGATGCCACTTCATGAAATACAATTATATATTTCCAGTGCTTGAGTTGGTATGTATATATAGGATATTTAGGGTTTATATTAAAAGAAGATCAAATGATACCACAAAATTCTGTTGAAGAACTGAAAATTTGGTACCTATTCAAATAAAGAAGACCAATAATATCATTAAATTCTAGCTGGAAATATGAATATATAGCTGTATTTTTGTGGGTTTAGTGCTGCTATAATCAAGTACCACAAACTAGATAACTTACAAAAAATAGAAGTTTATTCTGCTCCCATTTCTGAGACTGAGAAATCTGAGATCAAGAGGCCATATCAGATGAGGGCCTTCCTGCTAAATTATAACATGACAGAAGATACCATATGGTGACAGAACATGCAGGAGAGAGAAAATGAGAGTAAACTCTCCTTTTTTTTCTGTGAGAAACTCACTCTTTTAATAACTAACTCATTCCCATGATAAAAGATTTCATCTATTCTTAAAGGTCCTACCTCTTAACACTATTATAGTAACAAGAAGATTTCAACAGGAGGTATGGAGGAAGCATTCAAAACATATCAAAGCTGGGTGCTAGTTGTGCCACATCTCTAGAAGATTAGCCCAGGCTTCTTCATGTAGCAGCCTCTTTCACAGTTATCTAAATCAGTTTACAGTGTGAATGAGGCTACCATATGATTATTAGATCTTAGAATTTGAGTTGATATCATAAATGTGTCCTCATCAGTTTGGGATGCTGAAACACAATACTGTAGATTAGGTGGTTTGTAAACAACAGGACTTTATTATTTATGGTTCTGGAGAATGTCAGCATGGTTTCATTGAAAGCTTTCTTAGAAGGTGCAGGCTGCCAACATCTTATATCCTCACATGGCAGAAAGGAAGAAAGAGATCGCTCTGGGGTCCTTTTTATAAGGGCGCTTATCTCATTCACACGGCTGGGATTTAGCTCAGTTGGTACAGCACCGCTCTACAGTCTCTGAGGTCCCTGGTTCGATTCCCAGCATGACAAAAATGGGAGAAGGACGTGACAATCCACTCCTGAGGCAATCCCAAAACAATAATCCATTGAAAACCCTATGAGGGTTGCTATGAGTCAGATATGACTCAATGGCGCCTAACAATAACAACAATCTCATTCATGATAGCTCCATCCTCATAACATAAATATGTCCCATAGACCCCACCTCCTAATATCACATTCAAGGGTAAGATGTTAATATGTCAATTTTGGACAGACACCGATGCAGTCCATTATATTCTACTCCAACTCCCTAAAATTCATTTCCTGTTCATATATAAAATACATTCATTCTGCCTCTTTATCCCCCAAATCTTAACTCTTTCTAGCATCAAGTATAGTGTCTAAGGTCCAATGTCTCTATCTCAGTATCATCTAAGTAACATATGGGTGAGAATCCATGTATCCATCCTGAGACAAAATTCCTCTGCAGCTATGAACCTATGAAATCAAACAAGTTACGTGCTCCCAAAATACAATGGTGGGGCAAGCATATGATAGGCATCTCCTTTCCAAGTGAGACATGCGGGAAAGCAGGAAGGGATGACTGGCCTCAAGCAAGTCTGAAATCCAGCAAGGCATGCTCCAAGAGATCCAAAAGTGTAAGAATACTCTTCTTAAGGTTTATGCTATGCCCTTCACCTTTTGGATCCACTTCAAGGGTCCTGTTCCTGAAGATTTGCCAGGCAAGGCTCACACACTCTCAGGGCTCTCCAGTTGGCCTGTTGCCACAGCTTTGAGTGGAGGTCTTCTGGCTTATTAAAAGTGTCTGACTTGTTGAAAGCAATGCAGTAGTTCCCTTCTTATAACCAAGGAAGTAGAATTTTTTTTCTGAACCATCTTGAAGGTCATTCTTCATCTGACTTCATGAAGTGTACATTTGCATATGAATACGTCAATGGCACCAAGGAGTCAAATAGCTTTTTTTCATTCCTTCTTATTTCTTAATCTTTGGGTTCAAACTAGCAGCTTTCCATCTGGGGTATATGATTAAATCTGTGCTTCATACACTAATCTCCTTATGAAGCAGTTGTTTGGCCATACCCTTAGTATTCTCTTAGGAACATATTTTCTCTCATTTTAGTTTTAGTTTTGGTATGGTTTGGTTTTTCTTTGCAATATAGATAGGTTGAGAATTTTCCAACTCTCTAAGTTGTAGTTCCTTTTTGCTTAATAATTCCATTGTTAAGTCATTTCTGTTCTCACATTTTACTACAAGTACTCAGAAGGAACCAAGCAACTTCTTCAATTTAGGTAGAAATCTCATTAGCTACCAAGCAACTTCTTCAATTTAGGTAGAAATCTCATTAGCTAAATGCCAACTTTCTGTGCTTGCAACTTTTACCTTACCTGAAACAGGAGAACATGAATGCAACTCAGTCAAATTCTTTGCTACTTTATAACACTAATTGTGCTTCTTCTAGTTTCCAATAATATATTTCCCCATTCTGAAACCTCATGACAATGGCCTTTAATGTACAAATCTCTACCAACATTACATCTGGAATTGTGTATTCCCCAGAAGATGGAGGCTTTCTCCACAGATCTCTTCTTTTCTTCCTGAGCCCTCATCAGAATCACCTTTAAAAGTCCTTTTGCAACAGTTTCTCAACTTCTTTTGGCATTCACCTCAAAACTCTTCCAGGCTCTACCCAGTACTCAGTTCCAAAGCTGTTTCTAAATGCTTATTCATTGCAGCAGTGAGTTAATGGCCAAGAATTTTAACAAAACAAAGAAAATCACAAAGCCATAGATGTAAGAAACTCAGAGAATATCAAGTAAGCTTAAACACTACACATACACACACATACATGCACATATATATGTGCATATGTGCATATACACACACCATTTTAATGATGAAAACATCAATAAAATTGTGAAGGCAGGCAGAGAAAAGACACATTACGTACAGAATAATAATGAAAAAATTGCAGTATATTCACATCAGAGAATAATGGAAAGTCATTTTTAACATGATGAAATGTAACTGTCAACCAAGAATTCCATATCCAGCAAAATCATCTCTCAAAAATGAAGAACTAAACACATGTTAAGACAAAATGGAACTGAGAAAACTTACTATATAGTGGACTTACATTACAAAAAATGTTAAAAGAAATTTATCAGGCAGAAGCAATATAATTTTAGAAAAAGATTGGATCTCCTGAAGAAAATGAAGAATGCTGAAAATGACATGGAAGAAGTTAAATACAAGGTTTGTTTTTTTTCCCCTTATTTTCAAGGCTCTAAAAAACCCTGCCCAATAAAACAACCATAATGATTAAACTTTACTTTGGTGCTTTCCAATAAGACTAGCCACATGCGGATGTTGAGCACTTGAAATGCGTCCAGTATCAGTGAGGAGCTGAATTTTAAATTTTATTTCAACTTAAATTTAAGTGTCCACATGTGTCTGGTAGCTAGTTTATCAGATTGTACAGCACTAAAAGATAGCAGATTGAGGCAAAAAGAGTAGCAATTATATTTATGGTATATATTAAAGTAAACATATGACAGCAATAGCACAATTGAGAGGAGTAAGAAACAACATAATATTACTTGAAAGTTCAAACAAAATCCTGTGTGAAAATGTTCATGCCAGATTAATCTATAATTGGGAAAAAACATGGAAGCAACCCAAACATCCCTTAAGAGGAAAGGATAAACAAGTAATAGTACATTTGTTCAACAGAATACTACTCAGCAATAAATAGGAATGAATTACTGGCACAATGACAGGGTAAATCTTAAATGCAACATATTAAGTGACATAATCCAGTGTCCAAAAACAATATGCTGTACATTATTGATTATGAAATTCTGAAAAAAAATTTATGTGTAAAAAAATCTGTAGTTGCTAGGGGTTGGGAATGGATGAGGGCTTGAATATAAGGGGTTAGTGAAAGATAATACACACCAAAAGATAAATATTATTACACCTTAATTGTACTTTAATTTAAAAATGAAAAACCTTCCTATATCTAAAGTAGGAAGATATATAAAATTGAACAGACATGATATTTTAATTCTAATGAATATTAATGAAATTTCTTTCAGTAATTATAATATATAAGGCATAGTAAATTTGGAAAATAAGTTATTATGAATTCAGACTTACAAATATGTTTAAAATATTATTTTATTTTTCTAGTTATGTCACCCATCAATTTATTTAGGTTGGTAATTTCGTCATTTCTTTTTTCACTGATCTTTCAACCAACTCTCCTCACCCCTATTGCCATTGTTAGGTGCTGTGGGTTGTGTCCAACTTATAGTGACCCTCAGAAGGTTTTCAATGGCTGGTTGTTTCAGGATTTCCTTGGGAGTGGACTGTCACGTCCTTCTCCCATTTTTTGCGGTGCTGGGAATCGAACTTGGGACCTCAGAGACTGCAGAGAGGCACTCTACTAACTGAGCTAAATCCCAGTCCCCCACACCCCTATATATTGTCTTTATTCTCTCCAGTCGCTTTTACACACCACTCACATCCTATGGGCAACCTTCCAGTAGATGTGTGTGAATTTGTTGCAGTTGTCCATGAAGAGTGAGACGAAGAAGAAAATCTCATCCAACTACATCAACCTGGAGATATCTTGCTTGTCTACTAACAAGAGTGAAAATATATGAATGTTACATAGAACAAAAACTATCCATTAATCTAATGCAAGTAAAGACCCTGAAGACTTACATATTAAAGAAATCTTTCTTGTTTGGATTGACCCAGAGGTTTCGATCAATTTTTATGCTGGGAAAACTTTCTTCTTTTTTTTTGTCAATCAACTTTATTTCTTAGGACTCTATGGCATACATTATAGGAAATGCTTAAGATGTGTTCTTTTCATAGGTTATAAACATAAAGATAAAAATATCCAACTGGGAAAAAACCAGAGCCAGAAACTTGTCTTCTAGACAGAAATAGCATTTTTCCTTCATTCTGGTATACATCCAGGAAAAAGGAGAAGGCAAGTAAAGCCAGAAGTAACAAATTATTCTCACTTTTTATGTGTATTCTTATTTAATGAATTTTCATTATGTTCTAGTACTGAATAAAGTAGATATGGTTTGTTCCTTTATAGAGGTTACATTCTAACAGGAAACATCCAAGGAGAGAAGAAAATAAAACTTACAAATGAATATATAATAGGAAGCATTACCAATACTACAAAAATTTCTACTTGTTATGAATACTGCCAATATGCTTAAAATACTACTCTGACTTTCAACATACCGTACCTTATTTTTCATATTTGAATATATTTAACTTCATGTAGGCATCTTTAATTATATTCAGAAAAATGTCCTGTCTGTTCTAATTATTCATAATTTTACATATGAGTACAAAAGGATCTTGAATCAAATAGAATGATAACTGTATACAGTGTTCCCTACCTGTTCATTACTATGCTAAGCAATACTGAATATCAATGAGACTATAGAAAGGAAAAGCTAAATAAGATAGATGAAGATCAATTGACCAACACTGAGCTAGATGCAATTTCTGAGTTCAATACAGCTCCAAATTCATTTCTGTACAGAAACTTTTAATTGCTAAATTCAGCAGCAATCTAAATTCCTAAAATCATGCAATTTATATTTGTGTAATTAGTCTCAATTAGTCTCAATTAATTACAACATCATTCAGTGTCAAACTAGAAGTTAAGAAGCAAATGTAAATGCAATGTGGAAAAAATCAAGCCCAAGACATGGAGTGAAGATGACAGGAGAATCATGCACACCACCAGGAATTTCATATAAACCATAGAAGGATGGTGAAGAACAGAGCTCAGCTCTTCAGGAATAACAGAGAAGAATTTAATAAAGCCAGCATCCTGAAGTACAGATGTGGGTATCATCTCTGATTGAGAGATTCACAAAACAGGAAAATCCTAAATATGCTAGAGCAGAGGTACCCAAACCCTGTGCTGCAGACCAGTACACGTTTGAGGACCTGATGAGTGACAGAAGCTTCATCTGTATTTACACAATAAATGTAATGCTCTTGAATCATCCTGAAACCACATACCCTCGCTGGTCCATGAAAAAATTGTCTTCCATGAAACAGGTCCCTAGTGCCTAAAAGATTGGGGACCATTATCCTAGAAATCTGGATAGAAAGGAACCCAAATTGTCACCTGAGTATTTCACAGGGATACCTTTGCCTTTGGTATACACACACACACACACACACACACATATATATACATATATACATATATATAGTATATATAGTATATAGACTATGTATATAGTATACTATATATAGTATATATATGTAGTATATAGTATATATAGTATATAGTATATATATATACTATATATAGTACTATATACTGTATATAGTATATATACTGTATACATATATAGTATATATATAGTATATATATATACTATACTATGTGTATATATATACATATATACATATATATATATATATATATATATATATATATATATCAATGTCTTTCAGTTTGCTGTATTGTGGGGACTTGCCAGTTGCTGTGATGCTGAAAACTATGCCATAGACATTTCAAATACAGGCAAGGTCACCTATGGTGAACAGGTTTCAGCCTGCTTCCAAACAAGGACAGACTAGAGAGTAGGACCTGGCAACCCACTCCCAAAACATTAGCCACTGAAAACACTATGAATAAGCAGAGAAACATTGTCATATGTAGTGGTAGAAAATGAACCCCCCATGTTGGAGGGCACTCAAAAGACAACTAGAGAGGAGTTGTGTCTTTAAAGTAGAATCTACCTTAATGACGAGAATGTAGTAAAGCCCCAAAGCCCTCCATTTGCTGATATGGCATAATTCAAAATGAGGAGGAAAAGCTGTTAATGTCCATTAATAATTGGAATGTGGAATGGACACAATATGAATCTATGAAAATATGAAGTCATCAGAAGTGAAATGGAATGCATAAACATTAACATTCTAGGCATCATTGAGCTAAAATGGACTGGCATGAGCCATTTTGAATCAGATAGTCATATGTTCTACTATGCTACAAATGACAACTAAAGAGAAATGATGTTGTACTCATCATCAAAAAAGACATTTCAAGATATATCTTAAAGTACAATGCTGTCAGTAATAGAATAATATCCAGACACCAAAAGGAAGCCCAGCTGATATGATTATTATTCAAATTTCACACCCACCACTAAAGCTACGAATGAAGATACAGAAGATTTTTACTAACTCCTATAATCTGAAATCGATCAAACATGCAATCAAGATGTACTGATCATTACTGGTGACTGGAACGCAAAAAATGCAAAGAAGAAGGCACAGTCATTGGAAAAATGGCCTTGGTTAGAGAAATGTTGCTGGAGATCGCATGATAGAATTTTGACAGACTAATGACCTTTACATTGTAAATAAATTTTTTCTCAAATATAAACAGTGACTATACACATGGAATTCACCAGAAAGAACATACAGGAATCAAATGGACTTCACTTGTGGAAATAGATGATGGAAAAATTCAGTATCAAATGTCAGAACAAGATCAGGTGGTGATTGTAGATAAAACCATCAACTGCTCACATGCAGGTTCAAACTGAAAGTGAAGAAAATTAGAAAAAGTGTATGAAAGCCCAGGAATGACCTTGAGTTCAGAGACCACCTAAAGGATAGGTTTAATGCATTATACACTTATGATAGCAGAACAGATGAGTTGTGGCACATTATCAAATACATTATTCATGAGGAAAGCAAAAGATTATAAAGAGAGGGGAAAAAAGAAAAGACCTAATTATATGTCAAAAGAGACCATGAAAGTTGCGCTTGAACATTGAGCAGCTAAAGTAAAAGGAACACATGATGAAATTAAGAAATTAAACAGAAGATTTCAAAGGGCATCTTGAGAAGACAAAATCAAATATTATGAAGACATGTGCAAAGAGCTCGATGTAGAAAAACTAAGTGGAAGAAAGCTGTTTTTCTCAAGCTTAGAGTATTGAAGAGAATTTAGTCCTTGAGTGGCAATAGTGAAGGATTCTACAGGCAAAACATTAATGATGCAAGAAACATTGACAGAAGATGGAAGGAATATAAAGAGTGATTATGCCAAAAAGAATTGGCAAATGACCAACCATTTCAAGAGGTTGCATATGATCTGGAACCAAAGGTATTGAAGGACAAAGTGAAAGCTTTCTTGAAGGAATTGCCAAAACACAAGGATCCAGGAATTTATGGAATACCAAAGAGATGTTTTAACAAATAGATGCAGCACTGGAAGTACTCACTTGTTTATGCCAAGAGATTTGGAAAACAACTAACTAAACAACTGATGGTAAGCAATCTATATTTATGCCTACTCCCAAAAAAGGAGATTCAACTGAAAGTGGAAATTATCCAATAATATCATTAATATTATATTCAAGCAAAATTTTGCAACAGGTCATTCAAAAGTGACTGTAGCAGTATATAGACAGGGAACTGCCAGGAAATCAAGATGGATTCAGAAGAGGGCAGGGAGCCAGGGACTTCATTGTTGATGTCAGATAGATATTAGCCAAAAACAGAGAATACCAGAAAGATGTTTATCTATGTTTTATCAACTATGCAAAGACATCTGACAATGTGGATCATAACAAATTATGGATAACACTATGAAGAATGGGAATATCAGAGCACCTAATGTACTCATGGAGCCTGTAATTATACCATTGGGGTGCCTGATCCCATCAGATCTCAGAAGCTAAGCAGGGTCAGACCTGGTTAGTACTTGGTGGGAAACCACATGGGAACATCAGGTGCTGTAGACTTGGGAGAAGGACCCAGCAACCTACTCCCCCAAAAACCAATCTGCCATTGAAAACCCTATGAATAGCAGAGAAGCATGACAACAGTGTATATTATATAGGGTCACTGTGAGTTGGACACTGACTGGATGGCTCCTAACAACAGCAAGGGACTCATGAAGAATCTGTACATGGGCCAAGAGGTGGTCATTCGAAGACAACAAGGAAACACTGCTTTGTTTAAAGTCAAGAAATGTGTGTGTCAGGGCTGTATCCTTTCACCATACCTCTTCAATGTCTATGCTGAGCAAATAATCCAAGAAGCTGGACTTTATGAAGAAGAACCTGGCATTATGATTAGATGAAGACTCCTGGACAACCTGCATTATTCAGATGACACAACTCTCCTTGTTGAAAGGGAAGAAGATTTGAAACATTTAACTATGAAGATCAAAGAACACAGCCTTCAGTAGGGATTGTGCTTCAACATCAACAAAACAAAAATCCTTACAACTGGATCAGTATGCAGCTTCATGATAATTGGAGAAAAGATTGAGGTTGTCCAAGATTTTGCTTTACTTGATTCTAATATTAACACTGCTGGAAGCATCAGTCAAGAAATCAAAAGATGCATTACACTGGAAAAAGCTGTTTCAAAATACCTCTTTCAAGTGTTGAAAAGTAAAGATGTCACATTGAAGACAATGGTATGCCTGACTCATGCCGTGGTATTCTCAGTTACATCATATGGTTGTGAAAGCTGGACATTGATCAAGGGAAACAGGAGAAGAATTGATGCTTTTGAATTATGGTGCTAGAGACAATTATTGACTATACCATGGACTGCCAAAAGAACCAACAGATCTCTCCTAGAAGAAGTGCAACTAGTGCGCTCCTTGGAAGCAAGGATGGCTTGACTGCATCTTATGTATTTTGGATATGTAGTCAGGAGAGACCAATCCTTGGAGAAGGACGTCATGTTTTAGAAAATGACAGGTCAATGAAAATAGGAAGACCCTCCACTAGATGGATTGACACAGTGTCTGCAACAATGGGCTTTAACATAAATAAGCTAATGTTCCTGGCACAGAATTAGGGAGTGTTTCCTTCTGTTGTTTATTTTGTCCCTATGAGTCGGACTCCACTTGATGGCACCTAACTGCAACTCTGTGTGTGTGTGTGTGTGTGTGTGTGTGTGTGTGTGTAATTAAAGTAAGCTAGCATTAGCCATTTGGTAGCAGTAGCTGTAAAATTTCCAAATTTCTGTTATTAAATGGCATTTAAATATAGGTAATAACTAAACTAACCCAACTGGTGGGATGCAATCATAAGACACCTTAATTTGTTTCTGTCCTTTCTTTAACTTTGCTCAATGGAACTAATTTTGCTCCATCAATGAAAAGGCTGGCCATCTATGTCTTTTGGTACTTTTAAGCAATGTAAAGCCACAAATTTCAAGACAAATCATAATCTCAATTTGCTACTTAAAATGCCCAAGCTCACATATTATTAAGACTTCCAAATTCAATTAAAGCTACAACTAATCTCTCTCTCCCTCAACTCAGAACTTTCAATTGGAAAGAATGAATGACAGATAATTTCTGCTCTCTTGGCAATTTTTCTATCCCCAGGTTCCAACTCTTTTAGTGCTAGATCACAGTGGTCAGAGGTTGGAAGAGACCAGCTGGAGAATTACTACACCAATTTCTTCTTCTGAGGCATAGCTTCTCCCTTTACCAGTTGGGACTGTGTGACTACTTTTTGCTGATGGATCACTAGCCAAGTTATCTGTACAGACAGGACCTTAGTTGTGCCTCCCGTATAGTTTCTCTCATTACCTCCAAGCCAGATGTAGAAAACTCAATTGAGGTCTTCAAGGCAGAGCCAATAAATGAACAGAAAGTCATTTCTTAATGATCTGATGGAAGGAGGCAACTTTTCAACAACAAACTGAACTACAAGAGGAATAAGAAGTAAACATTGTATTAAGCCACCTAGATTGATGGTAATTTCTATGGATACCAATTTTACCTACCCTAATTAACACATATGCCTTCAGCAGTACCACTGTGGCATCTGATCCTGTCAGATCTCAGAAGCTAAGCAGGGTAGGGCTTGGTTAGTACTTGCATGGGAGACCACCTGGAACACTAGATGTTGTAGGTTTGAGAGAAGGACCTGGCAACCCACTCCCAAAAAACAATCAGCCATTGAAATCCATATGAATAGCAGAGAAGCACTAACAGTACTGTTTTGCCTGTTGTGCATAGGGTTGATATGAGTCAGACACCAATTAATACTGGGAGAGAGGCTTTCCTCAGGTGCCGCCCAGGTGCTCAGTCCTCCAGAGGGAGCTAAAGTGGCACTGAGGTGAGGCCCTCACTTCATCCAGCGACTGGCATCCCAGCCGGCAGTCTGCATAATGGCCTGCGTCTCTGAGCTCACCTGCATCTACTCTTCCCTCATCCTATATGATGATAAGGTGACCCTCACGGAGGATAAGTTCAATGCCCTCATTAAAGCAGCTGGTGTGAATGTTGAACCATTTTGGCCTGGCTTGTTTGGAAAGGCCCTGGCCAATGTCAACATTGGGAGCCTCATCTCCAATGTAGGGGTTGGTGGACCTGCTCCAGTAGCTGGTGCTATACCAGCAGGAGGTCCTGCCCCCTCCACCGCTGCTGCCCCAGCTGAGGAGAAGAAAGTGGAAGCAAAGAAAGAAGAATCTGAGGAGTCTAATGATGACATGGGCTTTGGTCTTTTTGACTAAGCTTTTTGTAACATGTTCAACAAAAACTGAGCTCTAAAAAAAAAACAATACTGGGAGAGAGGAAAATGAGAAAGTAATAAATATTTATAATTGACTATCAGAAACATGATAGTTCTCAGTAGACTCCCCTAGGTAATTTCCTTATACTTCTTGCTAATATATCTCTTGAATTGGGTATGTATTCTCCTCTTAATACTTACTCCCTTTCTCTTTTTGGAGTCTATAGATATATTCAACTTCTCCCTTCTCCCTTGTGTTGCTTGCCTGAGCATCTAATATAGTATCCATCTGGCTGTCCCTCATATATGCCCCTCAATTGATCCACTGGAAACAGTCACATATCCTTTGCTCCAACAAAGTGAGAACCTAAGCCAAAACCACTGTCTCAAATTTATTGCATTCATCTCCACCCTCATCACTGGAACAATTTCCTGCCCTGTTTTCTCCTTTAAAATTTTTCATATTGGAATCAGACAACAACCGAATGTATCCAGTTTGCTAAAGGATACAGATATTGATTGCGTATGTGTGCATCTGTGCATGAGTGTACTTGCTTTATTTCTTCAAATATGGTAGTAAGAATTCACAGTGTTCAGATTTTACTTTTTCATATTGTCAAGTCATATTTTATTGATCAATTATCAACGTTTGATCAATTATTGATCAATTGATCAATTATCAATTTTTATTGATACTATATTCTGGAAGCTCATTGAGAAAATGCATTTAAAATCATTAACTGTGGCTCATTTTCTCATTAGCTATTTCGATGAATTTCACTGATCTCTCTCACTAGACTTGATCTGAAGGACCAAATTCTATAAGTCAGCATCTTTATGAGTGGCAGGTAAAAGACACTGAAATATCTTCCTCAAGACATCACACACATCCCTAACCCTGTTGACCCAATGTAAGGCATTCAAGAATTCTATAAATATTTCTTCATCTAAACTGCTTGGAAATTTCCATTTGCTCTGACATCTCTCTTTGCACTGTTATATCTATTATATTTTACTACTTCAAGTAGTAAAACTTAAATACATTTAAATACAGATAATTGTTGTTAGCTTCCATCAAGTCAAGTCCGACTCATAGTGACCCTCAGAGGATTTTCAATAGCTGATTGTTTTCAAGATTGCTTCAGGAGTGGACTGCCATGTCCTTCTCCCGTTTTTCTGGTGCTGGGGATCAAACTCAGGTCCTCATAGGGTGCAGAGCAGCACTCTACCAACTGAACTCAACCCCAGCACAGATAATTACACTTACCTAAATGTAGAATTCTAGAACTCTCAGTGACTTCTTGTCAGGGCTCTCTCTCCATATTGTGTGGTTATCAACAAACATTTCATGTTGCAAATATAAAATGAAGCGCTTACTTGATCCTTTCTCTCTCTCTCTCTCATATATATATATATGTGTATATATATATATATGTATATATATATATGTATGTATATATATAAATGCATTTAGAGTTTTTTCAATGAGAATCTATGTATTTAATCAAAACTTTCCAGTGTGATGACTCAGATCTTTCCTCATTTTAGGGAAATTATCTTGCATTAGCCTTTAAATTATTGATTCTACTATATTCATGTTGTACTGTTTTCCTGAAAATTCTAGCATATAGATAGGGAGATTCTCATATACATTATTTATCTTTCTCTTTTTTCTATTTTTTTAACTCTCTTTTTGAATTTTTAGATAATTCTTCAAGTTAATTTACTAATCCCTTTGTTACCAATAAGTCATTCAATTCATTGTATGTGTTTCTAGTTAATTCTGCAGTAATACATCATCCTAAGCATTCTAGTACTTTAATTCCTTCTTTTCCATTTCCACATAATCTCTTCAAATGTACTAACCCCTTAAATCTCACTGAGGCTATGAATTACAATTTTATTGAAGTTTTCCATGGTTTGCTGCATTAATCCTGTTTCTTTGAAAGATGTTTGAACTCAGTGTTACCATTGCTCCTCTCTTTTCAACTGATGATTCTTTTCAAAAGTCTGGTCATAAATACTTTATTGTCCGATTATACACCTACTTCCAAATTAATGTCCTTACCTTAATACAGTTTTGAAGAATAAGCCCAAGGCAAAATGGCTATTATCTTTTATTTCAATGGAAACAATATAATTAATTTCTAGTACTGCAAGAGTCACTCTTTTTTCACATAAAAAAGAGGTTTTGAAAAACCTAGTTATGAATAAAGTAACTATTAAACAGCACTTTAACATCACTGATTAAGATGTAATTATAAAGATGGAAAAAATTAAATAAACCACACAAAATCATTGTGGGTAAAGTGCCTCCATATTTGGCCTCTTCAAAGATGCAAACTTGCGCCAGGCGTGGTGGCTCATGCCTGTAATCCCAGTGGCTTGGGCGGCAGAGGCAGGAGGATTGCAAGTTCGAGACCAGAGGCAGTCTGCATAACTTAGAGAGACCCTGTCTCAAAAAGTAGAAAATGGGCTGGGGGCAGAGCTCAGTGGTCCAGCACTTGCAAAGCATGCAAGTGCGAGGCCCTGGGTCCAACCCTCAGTACCACCAAAAAAAAAAAAAAAAAAGATGCAAACTTAAAGTATATTCTCTCCGATTGTATGTTGATGAAAAGATAACAAAAATATGCTCTGAGTATAACTCTTTCTCCTTTTCATAGTTGAGGCTCTTCTGCCTCATGATTTCTCATTTCCAAACTGGCAATAATCTGCAACAGGCAACCTGTTAAGTCAAAAGCAGGATAAACTAGGTGCTGAGGCAGTGGAGGAGATAGTGGGAAGAATCATACAAAAGATTTTTTAAAAGATTAAGAAAAGGTTAGTACTCTATTATATATGTAAAACATTTCTTAAGAAGGTTATTGTTGTTAGGTGCCGAGTCAGTATCCAACTCATAGGGACCCTACGTACAACATGCGAAACACTATTATCAGTGCTTCTCTGCTATTCATAGGGTTTTCAATGGCGGATTGATTTTTGGGAGGAGGTTGCCGGGTCCATCTCCCAGGGCTACAGCACCTGGTGTTCCCAAGTGGTCTCCCATCCAAGTACTAATCAGGCCCGATCCTGCTTAGCTTCTGAGATCTGATGGGATCAGATGTCACAAGGCTACAGCTGCAGGCTCTTAAGAGGGTAGAAGTCCTATAAATACACACACACACACACACACACACACACACACACACAGACACACATCCATGCACATACATTGTGCAAAACATAAAGGGGCATGAAGAAACTTTCAGAGTTGATGGGTATGTTTATTACATTGACTCTGGCTAACTTTTCACAGGTATATGCATATGTACAAATTCATCCATTTGTATATATTAAACACATGCACTTTGTGAAATAACAATTATACCACAATAAAGTTGTTAACAAAATTTAACAGCAGTAAGCTTTGTGAAATTTGGAAGAACAAAGAGCAAAATGAGGTAGAGGTAGCAGATAGAGGTAGTGAATCCTGAAACCCCTCATTTATGACTGTCCTCTGAACACACTCCAGGGAAACATGTTTGGATAGAAAGTTTAGAGGAGAAAGAGAAGCAACTGAAGAGAAGCTTGAAGTTTATTATGTTTAAGGTGCCAAATATGTGTTACTTCACAAAGAGAACTCTTAAACCCATGCTAGATTAAACCAAAAGTGAAAATGACACTTCCAGTCAGCTGAGTGGAAGAGACTGTGTCACATTATAGATTCAGAGCAAGATTTTTATTCTCAGTAATTTGAAAGATAATATGTATTAATTAAGAAAATGATCTGTTATCACTGATGTTGCAAAGGACTTATTTTGTTATTAATTTCAGTTGAAGATTAAAAATCATTGAGAGTACAGTCTAAATGAAAAGTCATTAAGGACTGTGAAAAGAACAAAAACTAGTTTTGTGATTTTAATACCTAGCTGACATCAAAAGTCTAAAAGCATGAAGAGTTTGAGATTAAAGTAGAAGTACATTTCCTTGGAGAGATACTTCTACCTCTGGCATACACACACAGGGAGATAGAAGGTGTTTTTCCTGACTTCAAACCTAGTAATTCAACTACATCAGCCAGAAAGTTTTGCTGTACTAAAAATTTTGGAAAAAGGGGGCTAGTTCCTGAGCTGAGACTAAAAATATAAAGGGCTAAGTATTATTCCTTCTCAGTGGTTCTGATGATGGCACATTAGGATCAACCTGGATTTCCAGATTTTTTGTAGAGTTTTCTGTGGACTAGAGGCGGACCATGCACTTAAGAATTATAGCATCAGATTATCCTAGTTCCTCTTTCAGAATTTTTCTTGGAGAGACAAAAATGACCATGATAGAAGGAAGCTAGGCATGTTGAGGGGCTAAAGGAGTCATCAGCAACCAACCATAATAAGTGAATTTTTTTTATGCCAAGAGAACTGCAGATTGTGGAAATGAAGGAAAATTGATCTTATCAATCAGGCTAGACTTATTAGTCAAGGGCAATTTCATCCTCAGGGGATATTTGCCAATATTTAAAGATATGATCCCCCCAATTTGAAGAGTACATGGGCAGCACTCCCAGACTCTAGTGCCAAGATATCAGGGATGCTGCCAAATGTTATACAACATATAGGACAGGTCCTTACAAGAGAGAATTACCCAACAAAATTTCAGTAATGCCAAGGTTGAGAGACCCTAAGCCAGAAAATGCTGATTTACCAAACAATCCCCAAATCTTAGTGACTTAAATGCAAAGGTTTATTTGTCATATGTGCTGTGTGTCCACTGCAGATTGGCTGTGGCTCCAAGTGTCTTCATGGCTGAAACCAGCCTCTGCCTGAAACATCACCAGTCAACACGGCAAAGCAAAAATAAATATGTTGGATACACACTAATTTTTAAGCTTCTGATGGAAATGTGTATGTTTCCGTGTCTACATTTCATTAGCCAAAGCAAATCCTCTCATCTATTGGTTATCTCTTACTGGGTAACAAATTGCTCCAAAGTCTAAGGACTTAAGATACTAGAGAATTATCATCTACTTGTTTCTGTGGGTGAGGAATTGTACAAATGATGGCTGGCTTCTTTTTCTTTAGGATATTGTAAGAGCTATAATCGAGGAGCTAGTCAGAGCCAAGTCCTCTACAAATTTAAATAGCTTTTGAGCTGCCTTAATTGTTGTTGTGCGGATCCAGTTCCATGGGGCTATTGGACGGAGAGGCTCAACTTCTTGCTGACCCTTGGCTAGTGCAAACCTCAGTGCCTTGCCAGGTGTTCCTTTCTATCAGACCAAGCACACATTAAGAGCCAAAGACAGAATACACTTTCAAGCAAGCTACCAAGTTCAGCCCATTGTCAAGGGGAGGAAATGACACCAGAGAGTGACTACCAGGAATGGGAACTGCCAATGGTATTCTGACATTCTTGAATTCTGTAGGGTGGGATATATAATTTTTTCACAAGAGACACAGTACATAAACCAAACCTATACTAGTGAAGATTAATTCAGTCTACCTTTCTAATATATTAGTTTCCTCTTTCCTACTTCATCAGGCTCAGAAGAAGGGGTTAAGCTCTAGTTTTAAATCATAGATTTAAGGCTTTAATTTATTGCATTGAATTGGATATATGAATTTCTGAAGTGAGTGATAATACTGTGCTTTTTTACTCAAAATGACCAGTGGATCTTCTATCATCTAGGAACAACCAGAAGGGTTATGTTGTTGTCCTTAGGTACCCTCAAGTCAGTGTCTGACCCATAGCGACCCTACGTACAACAGGCAAAACACTATTGTCAGGGCTTCTCTGCTATTCCAGTGTTTTCAAAGGCTGATTGGTTTTTTGGGGAGCAGGTTGCTGGGTCCTTCTGCCAAGCCTACAGTATCTGGTGTTCCCAGGCGGTCTCCCATCCAAGTACTAACCAGGCCCGACCTTGCTTAGTTTCTGAGATCTGACAGGATCGCATGCCACAGCACTACAGCTGCAGGCAGAAGGGTTATAGGGCCTGCCAAAATTTTCACTCAGGGGATTGATACAAACAAGCTCTACAGAATAAATTTATAGAGACAGTAGAAGGGAAATATACAGTTACACCAATATCCATGAGTTCATTTGTTTATTCTTTTACTCAAAAACTTTGTATTGATTATGCATTATGTGCCTGACTTATCCTAGTCATAGGAAATATACAAATGGATAAAACAGGTGAAAACTCCTGTCCTCATACACCTTATGTTCAAATGCAGTTTAAGGAGATGATAAAACCTAAAAGAAATTGTTTAAATATATAATGTTTCAGATGGTGAAAAGTCCTCTCAAGATACATAAAAGAGGAAATGAGAGAATTCTGAGATATTCAGATGTAGGAGATTATCTGGACATTCCTGGGGTGGACCGGGAGGGTACCAGGTTGAGGCTTGCTCCATCTGGGCTGAGGTCTGAGCCCTCCCCAGATCCTGCCCTGTTCCTGCCCCTCCCACCTCTGGTCACCCTTCACCCAGGAACCTGGACTGGGACCTACTTGACTTACTAAGAGCCAATACGGCTACTCAAGTTCCAGTTCACCCTTCACCTACTTTACTACTACCCCTCCCATCTAGTGATCCAAGATGGGCCCCAAGCAGCCCAGCTCTGGTGTAGCCTCCTTCAGTCTGATTGGCTGCCCAGAGTCACCTGATTGGTTGGAAAAGAAAGCTCTGTGATTGTCCTGGTTCGTGCCTAATCCCCCATACAAATTTTTATTTTTCAAATCCCTAGTTACATAACTGTGACACCCGCACAAGCCGCTCCCTGACTGGCTATTTCTGGGTCCATGCCCCCTTCATAGATGCTATATAAACCACCACTGACACTACTAGCTCCCCTTTTTGTCCCTTACCTTCTTAATCCTTCCCTGTTTACCTGTTTTCTGAGCCCTTTCAAACCTGACTCCTGCACCCTACTCCTGAGTCCTGCAATCTCAAGTGCCACCAGTAGAAACATCTGAGGACTAAAAGCAAGACTCTATGTCAAGCCCAGGCCCTCCAAAGTAGCGAAGGCTCCAAGCAAGACATGAAGAGCTCTCTGCTTTTCTTCCCCCGCCTTGGGAAGGAGAAGAGCAGAGAAGGCAAACTGCGAGAGGCAACAGGAGACACATCATGGGACACTTCCATCAAGCATCATTGTGCTGCACTGCCTTTTGTTCACCTTGGTAGATGCAGCTTAATAAATTCTGTTCCTGGTTGCAAGAAAGCTCCCGAAGTCCTTCCTTGGTGCCACCTGCTCCTGCCTATTTTTAAGTGTCCCCAAGTACCCATGTTGAGACAAGCTCTGTTACCTCGCCAGGCCAGAGTGAACCCCAACATTCAGAGATGAAAAAAGTCCCACCTAAAAAAGATGAAAATATAAGTTATGTGAATATCTGAATAAAGGAAGGTCTTACAATGTAATGTTCATGTATTCTTTAAAGGAGGTACTTTGAATAATGTCAAAATAAAACACTACATACCAGTAAATCTTATAAGCAAAGGATTTCTGAGATTAAAAATACATGTGTGCTTTGTTTGTCAGCAGTCACTAATATCATTTTCATGAGTGCTTATGCAGATCCCTGACTTCTTTTTGTGGACTTGTCTTGAACCCAACATGGTGAGTTGTGGTCGGTGGTCTGCCTTCTACTATGGTCCTTGTTCTTGTTGTTAGGTGTTGTCTAGTCTGCGCTGACTCATAGCATCCCTATGTGCAACAAACAAAACACTATTCCACACTGTGCCATGCCTAAAACTATTGTTGGTGCTTCTCTAATATTCATAGGGTCTTCAATGGCTGATTGTTATAGGAGTGGGTTGCAGGATCCTTCTCCCAAATCTATAGTATGTGGTATTCCCATCCAAGGACTAACCAAGCCTGGCCCTGCTTAGCTTCAGGGATCAGACAAGATCTGATGCCAGGGTGGTACCACTGTTAAGGTGGTGCTTGAGGTGTGTTAAAATATGGAAATAATCTAAGTCTATGTCAACAAGGAAATGGTTGAATGTTTTGTTGTACATTCCTACTATTATTTATTTTATTAGGGGTTTACTAATGATTTATTCTGCAGCTAATTAACTCTGGGAGAAGAGCCTGGCAATCCCCTCCCAAGGCAATCCCAAAACAGTCAGCCATTGAAAACTCTATGAGGGTCGCTATGAGTCGGACACAACTCGACGGCAGCTAACAACAACAACAACAATTAAGACTCAGGTCTGTAACTATTGTTCTAGAAAGATGACAATGAGAAAAGATACAGATGGCTTGGTATGATCTCATTTTTATAACAATGCCCCAACCTCTGCACTCACATAAGATGGACAGAAAGTTTGATGTGGAAGGATATACAACATATTATTAATATTGGTTATCTCCCAGGTAATTAGAATAATAGGGAAATGGACAGGAGGATTACTATTTAAATATTTGGATTCTTATCAGTTATAATGAAGAGTATTTAATTTGTTTTATATTTATTAATGATTTTTTAAAATGTGTCATAAAGCCAAACATGCATTTGTAACTACACATCACCTAATCTTTCTACATTGGGAAATAATCAACTTTCCACTCCCTTTGCTCCTCACCCCCTCCCATACAGTTATCACATCTTATTCCAAGCCCAAGCTTTGATGTATTGCTAGTGTCCCTTTCATGTGCTACTCCAAGATAAATTCCTCTGATAATTAAATAGCTTAATTTTTAAAGGCTTCCCTATTGGATTGCAGTCTGCAAGAGATGATAATAAACAAAATGTAGAAAGTTAAAACTTTTAAAAACTAGTAAAATGCAGAAAGAATAATAGAATATAATCACTTTACAATATCTAACAAATAATGGCTTTACACCAGTAGTACAGAAAGCTGGGACCGCATCAAAACTACCTGGAGAGCCTTTAAAATATATGAATGATTAGACTCCACCCCACAATAATTAAACAAGAAATTTTAGACATGAGAAAAATGTTTTGCTAATTTAATAAGGGGGTAGAGGGATTCTTCCCCTCTACTTCTAATATGGACTCCAACTTCATAACCACTAGCGATAGGTGATGGACCAGGATGATCTGAACTCACGAGTGAAACTTAAAAAAAATTTACTATGAAATGTTTCAGACACGTACTTACATACATAAGTAGAGAGATCAGTATTAATGCATTGCCAGGTACCACACATAATTTCAACAGTTATTAAACCAAGGGCAATCTTGATTAATCTATACCCCAAACTTACCCCTATTGCTCCAAGAATACTTGGTCAGTGGTATGAGGTACTTTCAGCAGGACACACACATTGTCTGGCTGTCTCTATTTTTCTGATGTTAACATCTACTTGTGATCACTGTCAGGGCCCTCCTAGGGGAAATAAAATGTTGTATTGTTCCCTGCATGTAGCTAGGAGCAACGAGGCAAAAATAAAATAAAATACATGTTTGTTTTCTGGTTTCAATATGGTTATTCTTCATCTTAGATTACCTACCAGCTGAAAGTAAGTAATCCAGTATGACTTCCTCTGAGTCAGTTGCCTAAGGCAGATGATAGGCAGGCTTCTTTCCATATTTGTTCAACATGGCTTTCTTAGGTGAGCTCTCCTTGAGCTCAGATGATGGCTGTGAGTTCTTCTAAGCTTAGTGTAATTCACAGAAAACTTCCACAAGACCTTGGTGGGAAAGGGAGAGTTTATGACACATTCCTTTATCTTTCATTATATGTCTTACATTACTTAGGCCTGAAACAAGTTTAAGACTTCCATTAGTTGAATGACATCCTCTATGTTTTCTCCTAGGAAGGACATTAATTACCAGTGTAAATTACTCATGCTATCTCAACAGGAATTTGAGAAAGAGGGAGATTCTAATCCTTATATAAGCCATACTTCATTGTCCACCACAGGTAGTATTATTACACAAAAGGAGATGGAAATAAAACAGATAGGTCATATATATATATATATATATATATATATATATATATATATATATCCATTTCTTTCTCTCCCTTTGTCTCTATTTATGTGAACATTATAGATGGATATTTATAGAAATAGAGAAAATGGTTAACATTTATAACTTCTTATAATGGGATAATGTACTTCTTTTCTTTACCTGTTTGGTTTATTTACATTTTTCCTTCTGTGATCAAGAAATTCCTTTATACTGAAAAAAATCAATAACTTTTTTTCTTTTAATTTAAATAAATACTAGAATCTCAACACACAATTTATCCAGGGACCACATCCAAAAGAGGAGCTGTTTTAAACTAAGGAGATACGAAGAAATCAGCAGCTTTTTAAGATTAACTTTAAAGTGTTGTGCATGGTGCTTTAAAGTGTGGTGCATGGTCCACACAGTAAATTAATGTAGCATGCATTATGCACAATACAATTTTTTTGGGAGGGGAGCAAATAAGAGAAGGTATATTTTTAAACTGCTTTTAAGTACATAAATTGCTTTGAGTTCATTTTTTTCCTGATCATCTTAATGGTCACATTAAAATAAAGTCCAATTTTATTAACCCTGTTTGGATGAGTAAACGTGGTACAAAATTCCATGATGTTCATTGACAACACCAGAACAACAGCTCTGACTGCCAAGCAGTTGTTTTCTCAGCACAACAACTTTGACTTTAATGCTTGGATAGACTGCACAGTGTCATTAAAAGGTGGCAAAATTCTCAAAGAAACTAAAGTAGCTCTTATGACTAGTATAGGCTACACCTCACCTTAATTTAATTCCTATGTATATCTCTTTTTAGGTTTTGAAATGCGATTTTCATGGGAAAAGTCTTAAACACCTCTTCTATCTCTAAGAAGGAAGTTAATTTTTTTCATCTCAGATATCTTCTAAATGACCTATTTCCTAGAGGAAAAAATATTGAATTCAGAGGATGTGATGAAATTTTTTTCATGACCATGTTACAAGTGGACAGTGGAATCATTATTGGCCATGATAAATTAAGGACTCAACTTAAAATCATTAGTGTTCAAATAAAAGTGATGGCTTAAAATGATTTCATTTGATAAGGAGAAAATTCATTCAAGATTAGAACACTAGTATGGCTAGTAAAATTTAAATAGGCAAGCTTTCAAGGCTTTTTGTAGAACAATATAGAAGAAATGTATAAGATCATATTATCTACAGACAGCACCATATATACAAGTGGTAAATATATATATATTTTCTTCATAGAGCTTCTGCTTAATTGACTATGTTAGTAAGAGAAATTGTGTTATGAATAAATAAACCCATTACTAATATTTTTTAAAGTTAAACCAATATTCCAAAATAGTTTAACAGATACACTAACATATAACTATCCTAACCATTTGGAGATTTAACCAGTTTCAACTTTTATGAATTTGTACCAGCTTTGACAATGACTATTAAATCACCAAGATGCTGAAAGAAAGTCTAGAGGAAATAAATATTGTGAATACTCTGTACATTGCAAGCTAACTACCTCTACTTCTTAAATTCATAGATGGACACGATGGAAAGTCTCCTAAGACAGATTCCATTAATTTCCTCCTTTTCATATACACACTGTTGCTTCTTACCTAAGATACAGACATGGATTTCCCTACCTTTGAATCAGACATGGCTTGACTGCCCTACTTGATTGGCAGAACTTAGTGAACATTCTGGGACTAATGAACATAATTCATAGAAGTAGTGAAACTTCCTCTGGGACCTGCAGGAACGTTCCCTTGGAATTCTCTAAGAGATGCAAGCAACTCAAAGAGTCCACATGCAAATGTTCTGGTGGTCAGAACAGCTGAGTTCTCTGATTTCAGCCCACATTATGGGAATCAGCTATCCTGAACATTTAGCCTTTTGGGGCTTCAAATGTTTCCAGCTTCAGACACCATTTCTTTGTAACACCATGGGTAAACTCCAAGTGAGAACCACCCAACTCAGCACAGTCAACCCCCAAAACCGTGGGACAGAATAATAAATGGTTGTTTTAAGCCACTATGTTTGGAGTGGAGATAGTTTCTTAGGTAGCAATACATAACTGAAAGAGCAGGGTGTGAATTGTTATTGTTTTTGTTAGGTGCTGACCAGTTGGTGTCTGATTCATACCAACCCTATGTACTACAGACACAACACTATTGTCAGTGCTTATCTGCTATTCATAGGGTTTACAATGGCTGATTGTTTTTGGGGCATGGGTTGCTGGGTCCTTCTCCCAAGCCTACAGCACCTGGTGTTCCTAGGCAGTCTCCCATCCAAAGTTATTAACCAGGCCCAACCCTGCTTACCTTTCAAGATCTGATCAGATCGGATATCACAATAGTATGGCTGCAGGGTGTGAATATTAAGCAAATAATAACAAAAACTAAAGCAAAAATTTCCATAATGAGGCATAATGAATGTACTTAGGCTCAGATTCTGATCTAAGAATTTAATGATTTAGGGGTTAGTCAACAAGCACACTTTTTGACCCTATTTCTGCATCATTAAAATGAAATATCTGAGATGTTAAAAGGAAAGACAGAGCCACGTGGGGCCCTCTAATAGGTAGAATTGCACTTATTCTGCTGTGAAGGTCATAAGTTTATTACTAAACCAGGGCAAAAAAAAAAAAAAAAAAAGATAATCAAACAGCTATTCTTGGAGGACAGAAATGATTACTAAGGGCCAACATAGATTGACAATGAACATGACCTGCTCAAATCAAGCTGTTTAACTGAATATCCAAGAAGATTGTTAGAGTGATCAGTTGGAGCATGTGATTGACATTGTTCATCTGTAATGCTCAGCTCCTGCAGGACCTTGATAATTCCACTATAGACTTACATAATTATTTATGATCTTCCAATGAGCGCTTCCTCTCAACAAACGATTTCTTGATAGTAGTTTTAATCCTATATTTTCCTTTGACTATTCTCCCATATTATTCTTACTCCTTCTTAAAAACCCTCTCCCTTCTTTCCTCCCATTAGATTTTGGCTTATGTTTGCTGTTTCAATTGTAGTACTAGCAATTGTTTATGTCTTCATTACTTTACTGAAATTTCATATCCAAAGTTATTCATGGTATTTTAGTGGATAAATCTAACTAACCTTTCCTCTCTTCCCTCTATCTCAGTAGCATGTTACTGAGTGGATAGCTTCTTCATTCTTTCTTCTTTCCTTTATTGACTTCCATAGTACTTCTTATCTCCTTGTATTGCTTTGTTTTTTCTCTGATATTCCTGTATCCTGATTGCTCTCTCAAATGTAATTGTGTTTCCATGTCCTCCTTCATTCTCTTTTACTCAATGTGTTCTCTATCCTGTTATTTACTCTCACAATTTCCCCCATAAGAATAATATGCTAACAGCAGCACCTGTCCTCTTTCCTAATCTTTAGCACCAGATATGTCCTGAAATTGCATTTTAATCCCAAGGATTTAGAGCCCTACTAGATGCTATGAAGATGGTATTTTAGTCATGAGACTCAAAGATGTCTAAATTACCTTTTATTTCAATTCTTTCTCAGGACTTCACAGAGGAAATGTATATTTACATAAGAATAATGGCAAATGAGAAATATGACTTCACTTAGTTGTTATGATTTAAACTTGTACCCACAGAAAATACAATCATTTCTAGTATTCAAGGATTAGGGCTAATGTCTAAGAAAACACTAAAACTTACCATCAGTTCATATCACCTTTATACATTATGTTCCTTCTTTACTGAGGAGAATTAGATACACGCATTTATTCCAAGTAAGCAGATGTTGACTTAGTTAGATTCTATTGTGTGAATGAAAAAAACAACAACAAGAGAATAAAGGAAAGGAAGGAAACCAGAGTGAAACATGCCTATATTTATGAACTTCTGGTGCGCTTTGACCTAATTTGTAAGTAACTGCAGCAAAATTATTGTTCTGAAATATGATATAATCACATCAGTATTAATTCTCCTAGAATTGTAGGTATTTAGTGTATGGAAAAGGAATTAATGCCTTCTCCTGCCCTTGTTTCTGGTTATTTCCACAGGGAGTATCCATGCTTGTCCATCTCATCATCACTGCAATTTTCAGTTTATGAGTTGATCCATGCTCTGTATTCTGCTCTTTGCATGCTTAATATTCTAGGACTGAAGCCCAGTTTATTCATCTGGTGGTCTAGTTCTTGCCAATTTCATGAATAAACCATGCTAGACTTTATCTCCAGCATTTCTAACCATTCTGTGGAAACATGCTTGATATTAAGAGACTTCAACAATGTTCTTTCTGTCTATATATAGTATATATATATATTACCTACAAGTTCTTGTTCTCTTACCCTTCCTATACATTTAGATTTCTGGTTTGCATAGAAGTGCAAAGTTTCAGTCTATTTTTTCCCTTGAAACATCTGTATATCCTTGTTATGAATAGTCCTGTGTCTGGTTTTGGTTTTTGTTAGTTGTTGTTAGGTGCCGTCGAGTCTGTATCCGACTCATAGCGACCCTCATAGGGTTTTCAATGGCTGACTGTTTCGGGATTGCCTTGGGAGTGGATTGCCAGGCCCTTCTCCCATTTTTGCGGTGCTGGGAATGGAACTCGGGACCTCAGAGACTGCAGCGCAGCGCTTTACCCACTGAACTAAATCCCAGCCCGGTTTTGGTTTTTAGTTTGCCCTAAAGAGTGAGGCTCTACTACACCTCTGTAGGTACATGGCATTGGTTGCCTCACATCCAATCTTGAGTCTTGATGACACATTACATGTAGGGCAAAAGAGCTATAAAAACACCCAGAAATGCTTCCACTTTAAACTGCATAAGATGTTATGTATTTAGTCCCACTCCCTATAATTTCTACTCAGAACATACCCATGCACTATTCAGACACCTAAATGATGAGTGATCTATTATTTCATAAACGTGTTCTTACAACATAAAACAGGAGGAAAAAAGAATATGATTGCCAGATATTGAGGTTTTGAGATATGAAGATATGGATTTTTTTTTTCACAATGAGACATGAGGGTTTAAAGTTCACCAGAAACAACATGCCCGCAGCTGTACCACTGTGGTGTCTAATATCGTCAGATCTCGGAAGTAAGCAGAGTCAGGCTTGGTTAGTACTTGGATGGGAGACTGTCTAGGAATACCAGGTGTTGTAGGCTTGGGAGAAGGACCTGGGAACCCACTCCCAAAAAACAATCAGCCATTGAAAACCCTATGAAGAGCATAGAAGCACTAATAATAGTGTTTCCCTGTTGTATGTAGGGTCACTATGAGTTGTACATTGACTCCATGGCACCTAACAACAATAATAGAAATAATATGTTTTGAAGAAGGCATATTTATTGGAAAGCTTTTGTTTTTCTATTGGTCTTCAGCTATTTCCTGATCCCTTAGAGAAGAAAATCATGACAGAAGCACCAAATGGGACTGGAAATCTTGTAAGAGCAGGAGTTTCAGACACACTTCCCGGTATTACAGGAGAATAGGACTGCTATGTCTCTCCTCTCCCGTATGACATAAAGATAATAATAGTGTAAATAACAATGGGCATTGTCATGACACATACAATTTCTGTAAAACCATAGGTAATTATCATATCTGACAAAGCTTCTCACCAAAGCATGTTGTTGTTGTTGTTAGGTGCTGTCAACCAAAGCATAGAAATGGGTAAAAATCCACAAAAATTATGGAAGGAGTAGAAGAAATGTGAGAATAATTTTGAGTTCACCAGCTTATTTTTCAATAACATTAATTATCTACTCCTTGAAGATATGAACTTGGCTTATCATTCATTATCTTATGGTTCTTATTCTAATTAGTATGCATTTTATGTATTGCTCAACTTGCATGTATTTTAAAGCTTATGATACAATGACTATTAAAAAATCTCAGAGCGGCAGACTGAGCTGTAGAAGTATCACTCTAGTGCCTGCCATTCCAAGTCTCATAAGCAGCTGAAATCTTTAGTTATCAGTAATCCTAGGTAATTTGAAGAGTATGTACCATCTTTGTCAAGAAAACATCTTTAAATACCAAGAAGATTTTATTGAAATAGCCATACTCCACAGAATTATATAGCAAGAAATAGAAACTATTCTGACAATGTTAAGCATAAAGGGATATATTATTGAGAATCACGTCATTACACAATCCCTAGAAGAGGTGAAGGGTTTGGCTACAGAAAGAGCCCTGAGAAGAATTTCCTAGAACAGCAATGATAAACTGGGCCTCCAAGGGAGTCACAACTTTTACTTCCACTAGAATCTGGAATTGCTGAGTTCAAGGTCATAACAATATATAAGAGATTGGGAAGCTGCTGCCAACATATAATTGCCTCTCCAAAGCTAATATCTAAACACTAGAAGGATGAAAGAACAATTCTTTTCAACCCCCCTTGTAAGCAGTAAGAGGAATAGCAGCAAGAAGATGGGTCTATTTTTATTTTAGGTTTTTAAAATCTGATTCAAATACATAAATATGATGAAATGAAATTTGTACCCAGGATCCTGGTTGTAAGAATATCTTAGAAATGTATAATTCAGCTCTCTAGCCATTTTAGTAAAAGGAGGACACTAGAAAGAGACAGAAACTTACACCTAGCTTTCACATATTCCCTATTTATTAACATAATATATATGGATCTTATAGTAATTATTTTGAGGTAATGAAAATCATTATGTTTTTGTGCTTAAAATATTTGTAAATAATTGATATTTTCTATGTCTACATTTAGTTTATGTATTTATAATATTTAAATATTTAGAAGTTCTACATATTTGTAATGTGGCCCATTGTTATTGTTGTTAGGTGCCCTTGAGTCAGTATCTAATTCATAGTGACCCTGAGTACAACAGGCGAAACACTGTTGTCAGTGCTTCTCTGCTGTTCATAGGGTTTTCAATGGCGGATTGATTTTTGGGAGTGGGTTGCCAGGTCCGCCTCCCATATGTGGCCCATTAGTCACATTTAATTTTATTTTAAAGTCATGTAATTAAATTATGAATTTAGGCATGAAATTTTGTTTGAATGTTGCAAAATTTATTCAGCATTTTGGACTATCTAAGAAAACATTACATTCACTATTTTTATACATTAATTTATCAGATTTATAATTTGCTAGGTTTTAATGCTAACCAATAAAATTCTAGGGAAGAAAGTGAAATATATAAAATGTATAGCCATGCTTTGAAATATTGAAAACTTTTAACTGTTAATACTAAAGATTGCTCAGAGCATTGCAAAAATAATTTAAATATCTGAAAAAATGGCAAAATTTATAATGTGAATTTAAAAGATTAAGAATGAAGTAGGGATTTAAATTTGAACTTTTTTGGTAGGCATGGTGGCACACACTTATAATCCTGTCACTCAGGAGCCAGAGGCAGGATGATCATGAGTTTCAGGCCACTCTGGGCAACATAGTGAGACCCTCTCTCAAAAAAAAAGAACCCTTATAATTTGAATTTTAAATCTTAAAAAATTAAATACAAACACTCTACTAAATATACAAAGAAAATCTGTGAAAATTCTTCATAAACCCTTCCAAAATTAGAAGAGAAAGGAACACTTCTCAGTTAATCTGAGGCCATTTTTGCCAAAATCAGAAAAAGACAAGCAATAAACTATATACCAATATCCTATGAATACAGATGCAAAAATTCTCAATAAAATGCTAGAATGGTAAATTCAGCAACATCAAAAATTGCACATCATCAGCCAGTAAGATTATTACCAGTAATGCAACATTGGTTTACTCTCTGAGTCATCAATGGAATACACTGTATCAATAGAAAAAAATTAAAAATTTTAGGACGATTACAATAAAGGTAGAAAACAACATTTGATGAAATCAAATCTTCTTTTATTATAAAAACACTCAAGAAACTCAGTGTGAAAGCAACTGTTTAAACCTCATAAAGGCATATGTTCATACAAGAAGCCTAGAGCTCATCCGTCTAAAGCAAGAAGTGTGTAAGAGTATCAGCTCTTTCCATTGCTACTCAACAATGTACTGGAGTTCTATTCAAGAAAATTAGGCAAGAAAAAGA
>VMDO01001422.1:0-209407 GCA_007922755.1 Pedetes capensis
GCAACTTCTCTAATCATTAGGGAAAAAAACCTACAAATAACAAATGTTGGTGAGGAAAGGGAAAAAATGAAAGCTGTGCATTGATGGTAGAAATGTCAAATGGTGCAATCAGTGTGGGAAATTGTGTGATGATTCCTCAAAAAATCAAACATAGAAATGCCACGTGATTCAGCAATCCCAGTTCTGGGTATGTACACAAAAGAATTGAAAGCAGGGACTGAAGAGATATTTGTACACCCACTGAATGTGAACTAGCAGATTATCTACAATAGCAAAAAAGGTGGGAGCAACCCAAGTGTCCATAGACAGATGCATGAATAAATAAAGAGGGCATACAATGGCATATCACACCGACTTAAAAAGAAAAGAAATTCTGACGTATGCTGTAACATGAATGAACCATAAAGATGTCATGCTAAGTGAAAGAAGCCAGTTACAAAAGAAAAATAATGTAGGATTCCACTTTTATGAGGTACCTAGAATAGTCAAATTCCTAGAGACAGAAAGCACTGTGGTGGTTGCCAGGGGCTGAGGGAAAAAGGAAAATAGAAACTAGGGTTTAATATGTACAGAGTACTAGTTTTGCAAGATGAAAAATTTTGGAAATGGATGGAGGCAATCATGCAACAGCAACGCGAATATACTTAATGCAAAAACCTATGTATGTATATCTTACCACAATTTTTTTTAAAAAGGAGTGGGAAAATAGTCTCCCCTATTGATCAGAGGAGCTGAAAACTATTGTCACTATTTTTCCCATCTGCCACATGGAGAACAGGAATTTAATTAAAGGAAGCCGAGCTGTTGCAGTAGCTCATAGTATTTGAGGAAGTGTGCCGGGAAGCACCACCAAGATCCAAATATTGACTATTTTGACACCCATTCCTTTGGGAGCCAGTAGTAGCTTATGATTATTCATTTGAGTAGGAGAAAAGACAAATGAAAGAAGGTCCATGATGCTGGGTGAATGAGGAATGTGTGGTAAGACTTAGGAACTGGCCAGAAAAATAAAAATAACTCAAGTCCTAAAAAAATTACTTCAATGTTTAAAAGGGTCTGAGCCACAATTTCCTGCTTCCTTTATTACCCTGGCAAAGAGCTGGGCACAGAACAGGCAGTCAATAAATGTGTCCCAGCAGCCAGGCTCACAGCGACCTGGCTGGGGGCTGCCTCCTCCTCCTCAGCCCTCTCTATGAGTCTGTGACTATGGGAGAATCTGAAAGTGCCTGATTCTCCAACCCAGTGGCAGGAGGAACAGCTGGCTGGGAGGAGTGAGGAAAGGCATCAAAAGATGTGGTTGGCAAGGCTGGGGTGGGGCAAAGACTTGCTGAAGGAAGCCAGGAGGCAGACCATTAGAAGGCACCAGACTCCAGGGATATTGTGGCTGAGGAACATTTTGTCTACTCTTCGCACCAGGAAGATGAGTCCAGAAAATGTTAGGAGCTTTTTTAGAGCCTCTTGGGACACACGTACGAAGTGGCAGAACTGGCACTTGGGACACAATTTTCTCATTTCTTAGATAGACCTCTGTCCTCTACATCCAACACCTTCCAAGTTCCCATAGAACCTTCTCCAATTGGTTTTGGAAGAGGGTTTGGTAAAGCCCCTCCCAAACTCATCTCCTTTCCCCTGGGTTTGATTCTGTCTGTTGGAAGAACAATACCCTCCAGCACACAGCACAGAGGGTCTTCTGGCTCTCTTTGTCCTAGAAAGTCCAGTATAGAGAGTGTAACTGTCCTTTTATTAGCTACTTAATTAGGGGTTTTAGTGTATTTCCTGTCTACAGCCAAACTAACCTGGCATCTGATCTCATCTGATCTTGGAGGTTAAGCAGGGTTGGGCCTGGTTAGTCCTTAGATGGGAGACTGCCTGGCAATACCAGGTGCTGTAGGCTTGGGAGAAGGACCTGGCACCCCACTCCCCCAGAACAATCAACCATCAAAAACCCTATGAATAGCAGAGAAGCACTGACATTGTGCCAAGCATGGCACAGTGTCGGGGAGTGTTTCATTCTGTTGTACATAAGGTTTCTCTGAGTTGGATTCAACTCAATGGCACCTAACAACAACAACAAGTGTATTTCCCAATTTATTTTCCCACTCGGCTCCATAGGGAGAAGTTATTTTGGGGGTGTTACAGGAAATACATTTCTTTTTCAAATCTGAGCTTTAACTTGCTCTAAGTTTATTATTGCTTAAGCAAAAAAGCTTAGTAGTAGGAGGGCATAGCTTGTCTCAGGGAGGCAGAAGTACTAGGGGACTGGGTAGGGGGAATGCCATAACCTCTTCTTTCTGGTGGGGTGGGAAACTTCTTGGAAGAGCCCCAGTGGAGAAGCATCTGGCAAACTGACTTATTAATCCAAGTGCCTTTTCCAGCTGGAAAGGCTTCCATAAGTCAGAAAAGCTAGTAATAAGCCCACAGCCCTCAGCACCATCCAAAACCCATTATGACACTCTGGGAATCCCACAGTGTGAATCTACACACATTGAATAAGGATCTGCTATGGACAAGTTGTCTGCAGCCGTACCACTATGGCATCGCATCCTGTCAGATCTCTGAAGCTAAGCAGTGTCAGGCCTGGTTAGTCCTTGGATGGGAAACTGCCTGGGAACATCAGGTACTGTAGGCTTGGGAGAAGGACCTGGCAACCAACCCCCAAAAAACAATCAGCCATTGAAAACCCTATGAATAGCAGAGAAGCACTGACAGTAGTATTTTGTCTATTGTACATAGGATCCCTATGAGTTGGATACCAACTCTACAGTACCTAACAACAATAACAATGGACAAGTTACTGGGAGACCAAGTAGAGAAGATAAAGGCACAGGAAAGATGAAGTATGTGGTGTCTAATCCCCAAGTGACAGAGGTTGGAACCACAGGGCAAATGGGATATGGAAATGCCAGCCTGGCTACCACCACCCTCTCTCCGCCATGTGTGCCTGTGAGGGCAGTGCCGACAAAGGCATCCAAGTCTACCTCGAGAGGTCAGATCACACCAACTGGTGAAGGACAAGACAAAACAGTGGGCTGAGAGTTAGAGAGGCAGGGAGAGGCAGGACTGGGGAGCCAAGAATTAAGTGAGGTGCAACACCATATTAGTGAGGAAGGAGGTTCAGTGACATGGGACAGAGACCCAGAGGAACCGGGTTTAAATAAGATAGAGGTATGTTTCTCAGTCTGAGTGGGTCAAATATCTCTGCTCAGTGAAGTCCCTGGAGGCTCTGGCTTCTTTTCTCCTTTTGCTCCCATCACCTCTAGGCTGTCCTGCTCTGTATTGTCCAGCCTAGCTCAACACAACATCTACACTCCAACCAGTGTGAAGTGGGAAAGGAGCCACGGGAGGGCTTTCTGTCAAGGACAAAGAGATCGCATTCACCATACCCACTCACATCTCATAGCTGCAAAGGAGGCTGGGTAGGGCAGTCTTTACTCTAGGTGACCATGTGCTGTGTTGAGATGTCTACTGCTGTGGAAGGAGGGAAGAATGGATGATGAAGGAAGCTAAGCAGCCTCCGCCAAGGGCATAGACCAGAGCGAAGCAAGGCAAAATAGGTCCACACAATCAAATCCATGTACCAAGCGCAACAGCTCCTCTGTGAACTCCACCAGGTCTGAGGGGTCTGTAAATAACAAGTTGTCCTTGGACACCAAGAAGAGAGAAGCACCAAGAATAGATTGATTACAATCAATAGAAGAAGGACAGCAGGCTTCCTGCAGGCATTCATTTGAGCCAAGATCCAAAAGATAGGGGAGATTTTGACGATAGATGCAGAGGAAAGTCACACAGAGAAGACATGTCACTTATGCCAAGAGAGTGGCAGGAGTAGAATCCAGGATAACAGAAGCCATGGAGGTATTTGAGGGGGAGGGGAGCCAGGGAGACAGGGCTGTGCTCCCCATGGCCTCTTATGGGCCAACACAAGCCAAGGAAGAAAACGCAGTCAGCTGGAGCCCCAGGCTGAGCGATCCCCCCCCCAACCCCCACCGAGGAGTCAGCCTCTTCGACTTCACACAAGCTGGGGCTGTCTCCCCTGTGCTCTAAAGACTGAAAGCCTGGCCTTCTCATTTACTTGGGGGTGAGATGGCTCTGCCCTCTAATGTCCCCCACTGGCGTCCCCCTGTCTCCCTGAGCCCTGAGCTCAGATGCCTGACACCGAGCCTTAACCCGATGCTCTGGTTCCCAGCAGGCATCTCTATGGGGACGGAAGAGAAGAGAAGAGCCAGGCTGGCATGACTGTGAGTATGTAATAGAGCCGGAAGAGTTGTGAAACCCAGGAGGTTCTGCTAGGCTGTTCGGCAGTAAATACTTGTTATAAAAATAAACCCAGCCTGCTATTCAACAACAATGAGCAATCCCCCAGCGCTGCCAGCACTGGAAGTACTCATATGGCTCTGGGCATACAGCTCAGAATGCAGGCCAGCCCGCAGCAGCATGACGCTCGCATGCGCTCACACTCAGTCTTCCACCTCTCACTGCAGACTCAGACCTTCCTCATGTTCTCAGCTGAGGAAAGCTTGCTTACCTGTAGCCAGGTACAGAAAAATACCAAGTCCCAAGTTTGAGTCCAAGAAACAACAATAATCACCAAGTACAGGATGGGGAGCTTGGATGCAGCTGGTGGAACAAGAAGAATGGTTTTTGTCAACTCCACATTTAATAGGAGTTGATGGTACAGACCTAGCGTGAAAATGGTCACGTGGTCTTTCCTTGCATTCAGGCCAGTAGAATATCCAGAACAAAGGAGGGTGTCAATCCTGTTTCAGATCAGAGAAACCTCTGAAGTACTTTCAGAAAAAAGATCCCCGGCCAGGCGTGATGGTACATGCCTATAATCCCAGAGGTTTGGGAGGCAGAGGCAGGAGGATCTCAAGTTTGAGACCAGAGGCAGTCTGCGTAACTTAGCGAGACCCTGTCTCAAAAAAGTAAAAACATGGGCTGAGGGTGCAGCTCAGTGATCTAGCACTTGCAAAGAATGCAAGCGCAGGGCCCTGGGATCAATCCCCAGTAAAAAAAAAAAAAAAAAAAAAAAAAAAAAAAAAAAAAAAAAAAAAAAAAAAAAAAAAAAAAAAAAAAAAAAAAAAAAAAAAAAAAAAAAAAAAAAAAAAAAAAAAAAAAAGAAGAAGAAGAAGAAGAAAGAGAAAAGAAGAAAAAAAAAGAAAAAAGAAAAAGAAAAAAGATCTCAGGATGGTATGAGAACTCACAACCATGGAGATAAGTTCTCAGAATGGAAACCCTACAGCCTGGAGGAGATGCCAAGGGGCACAATGACCATCTGCACACAGCTGACTCCCAATCAGGTACAATCTCACAACCAGTAGACTGAGCCCTTTAACAAGGTTTCATCTTTCCTGTGCCTCAATAGTCCCTGACTGTGAAGAAATGCCAATCTAAAGGGGGGGGGGATGCAAGTTTGGGTATAAATAACCAGTAGAATGAGACTAGCTAAATGCTATGGATGACCAGAAGGCAGAGATCATGCCTGCGTGGGGATACCAGGAGAGGCTTCCTGGAGGAGGTGGTATTGAACAGAGCCTAAAAAGACAAATAGGAACTCTACAGACAGAGGTAGGCTACTTTTGCTTAGTTGAGGACCTGTGGTCATCCAGGCTCATTAAGAGGTAGAAGATAAGTCTCCTTGTAAATGACTTTCTCTTGTTGCAAATCTAATGTATAACCTGAACATGCCAAAGAAGTAAATGCAGAGGCTCAGAGAACCATTAGCAGCCTCTGGGCCATGCTGCATTTAGGCCTGGCTCCCTAAGGCCTGGCTATGGTAGACGTTACCATGTGCTGAATGGATGGACAAGTGATGAAATCAAAGAATAGACCAATTCTGCCTACTTCCTCCCCAAGAAGAAGAGCAGGCAATAGCAGGGAAGCAATGGCATTGGCTAATTGGAGCACTACCTAAACCCCTTGTGGTTTTTTAGTGGTCCTGGAGAGCATATGATGCTGACCACCACTGAGGTCACAGGTGTGGCACAAACCTCCAGAGGCAAGTTAATTTTGTGCTCCTCTCTGGCCGCAACTTGTATTCCCTACCCACAAGGTACTGCTGCTCAGAGGAGTCTCCTAATCCCATTGTTCATCTTTTCCTTACATGCTTTCATAATTAAGCCTGTGGAACACATTTCAGTACCCACTTACCTTTGCTCCTGCCTAACCTGTCTCACTTCTGGGTTGGTGATGTGAGGGAGAGTGTGTTTCCTAGAAGCAAAAAATGCCATAGCTTTGGCTATTGAAGAGGTTGTTTTTGTTTGGTGCCATTGAGTTGTGTCTGACTAATAGCAACCCTCATGGGGTTTTCAATGGCTGATTGTTTTTCAGGATTGCTACAGGGAGTGGATTGGCTGGGATTTAGCTCAGTTGGTAGAGAGCTGCACTGCAGTCTCTGAGGTCCCAAGTTCAATTCCCAGCACCGTAAAAATGGGAGAAGGACCTGGCAATCCACTCCCAAGACAATCCCGAAACAGCCATTGAAAACCCTATGAGGGTCGCTATGAGTCAGATACCGACTCGATGGCACCTAACAACAACAACAACAACAACAACGAGTGGATTACTACATCCTTCTCCTATTTTTGTGGTGCAGGGGATTGAACCTGGACCCTCAGAGAGTGTGCTAAATCCCAGGCCATTGAAGACACAGGACTTTGAAATTTGGAAATTATGTGGCCCCACTCCTTTATTCTAAAGACTAACAAATGAAGGAACATGTCCTGCCCAGTGTTATCTCATGAGCCACTAGAGACAGGGACCAGTGCTCTGGCCTCCTGGCTCCTCTTCTGATGCTCACTCCAAGGCATCTGGCTGTTTCCTGCTCCAACAAAGCCAGCCCCGTCAATCCTCTTACCCATGGCCACATGCCAAGAGTCTCTAATACTTATGATAACACAGCATAGGAATTGGGTGTACTTGGTTTTCCTCATGTACAGAAGCATAAAAAAGATCAAAGCATTTACAGTTTGATGATGTTCTCAAATGCAAGTTCAAATTGCTGAGTTAAACAGCCAGCAGTTTTTTAGAAGGCTTTCCGGAGTAATTACTCAAGAAGGAATTAAACCATATTTGCCTTGGGCGCCTTTTCATCCCTTTCCACTGCCTGGAAAGGGAGGGAGGGAGGGTGCCCAACAAAGAAAATCTTGAGAGATTATTGCTCATTATAGAGTTTTACCTGCATGATATTCTTTTGCTTTGCACGTTAATTAAATCAAGACCAGGTGTCTCGCAGATGGGTTAGCTGCTGGCTATCATAAGATGTTAATAGATCCCAGCAATTGGGTGAGGGAAAAAGCTTTTAGTGTTTATGGGTCATTGCTGCTGCTGCTCTGAGCAGAAATCACGACAGAGGAAAGACTCGTGGAGCTATACTGGTCTAGCTCATCGGGATCTCAGTACCATCGGCATGTCAGCCACCTCCGGAGTTCAGAGAGCAGTCAGATCCTCTCTACTAGCAGATTAGGCCAAGCCTTCAGAGGGAAGTCAACCCTCTATTATTATTCTAAAGGCAATTAGTTCAGACCTGGGACCAGAGGCTGGTGACAGCTCTGCATGGTGATCTGGAGTACATCAGTGAATGGTCCTGGATCCAGTCCCCTGCCCACCTGCTCTTCTCTCACTGACACTGGCAACTTTGCCCACCACCATCTAAGCTGAGAAAGAGGAGAGGACGGAAACAAAAGCAGACCTTAAAATGTGCTCAGACACAGTACAGAACACAGCTCTGCTCCTAAAGGCCAGGGCCCTTGGCCTACCACTGTAAGAAGGACAGCCCCATCCCAGCTTCATGATGGCTCTGAGGGCCAAATCAAGTTTCCTTCTGGAGGACCCAGGATCAAGGCTGAGGCTTGGATGAAGGAACGAGACAGAGGAGAATGGGACAGAAGAAAACAAAGGTCATTTATCATTTACAAAGGACTCATTTGTTTTAGCGTGTAAAGCCCTGTGCTTTTGCCCAGCACTGGACCATTCACTGGAGCCCTGAGCTCACACTAACCAACTAATTAGTTCCAAATGCTCCTCTGAAATCCGCCTCCCATCGTGCCAGTTCTGATTCACCACCACCGAGCCTGGTTTCTGAGTGAGACAAATGATGAGCAACCCAGAGCTGTGCAAGGGCCCCCAAGTGCCACCCACACACTATTTGGAGGCAGGCACACACTCTCTTTCTTTGTGACTGGAACAGAACATGAACACACATTGGTTTGTGTAACTCAAATTCCGTTCGGAAGAACTCTGGATCTGGTCCACTGTCCCCCCCAGTGAGTTCAATCGCAATGTCCTGACTTCAGAGAGCTGGTAGAAATGATTCAGCTGGATTTGGCAGCCAACAATCATGCCATGTCATTCTCATCCCGGAAAGCGGCAAAGCACTTAAGGTAACAATTTGGCCTGTTTATTTTTTGATTTTCTGCCTGCTCTCTTCTCAAGCCCATTCCTCTGTGGGCTCTTGGCCCCAGGAGGCTCATCAGCAACCTTTGGGTGTCTTCCAAAGCACAGGGACTCATGGCCTGTGTTGCTTCTTCAAATCAGAACCAGGGAAGGGATTGCCTAGAGAGGAGAGCAGGGCAGGCAGTGAAGCCCATGGGGCCCAACAGGTAAGGAAGTGCGACCTCCCACCTGCACGACCTTGGCAGTGACTGCTTTTGTAAGTGGGGCATCCTGGGTGCCTCGATTGCCTCACCTTCCTCCTCATCCCTGAGGAGAGCGGATTTCTATCCCCAAAGGAAGCAGTTTCCTTGCTTGATTTATAAGCCAGGGGAACTTTTAAAAAATACACCAATGCCAGACCGATTAAACCTAACTATTGGGATATAGAGCTTGAGCAATGGGTGACCCATCCCCAGGGGAGTCTGTAGTGCAGCTAGGTTAGGGACTGCCAGTCTGGGGGCTCCTATTGGGCTACAGGAGGCAAATGGATGGTCTGTCAATAGCTGCTGCAATTTGACCAAACTTAGCTGTCACTGTGCTGACTTGGCCCCTCCAGGACTTCCTGTGGGTCCCCCAAGGCCCTGAGGTCTGGCTGGACTTCGATGTGTGCTTAGCCAGGTGCTCACCTCTCCCCACTCCCATGGTCCCCAGCCAACCAGACTTTCAGTTGAGTTTCTGATGGTCTCTAGGAGCCTGCAGAGACTGCTCATGCTACCACTGCATTTCCTTCTATGTGGCTATCAACACCCCCAAGGTGGTGCAGGGAATCTCTGAGGTGGTCTTTGCAGACTCCTGAAATTGCACAAAGCACTTTCCTCAACTTATGGAACACATCTCCGCACAGACTGGAGCCCCGGTGTGGAGGTGAAGATGCACACCTAGCTGACAGCCCTACCCCACCCTCTGTCTCCTTTTTCCCCATGATCATTGGAAATAGTAGGACGGGCTTCCCTACTCCTGCCTCCCAGGATCTCCTATACATAAAAGGCTCCTGTCTGATCCTCCCCGCCTTTAGAAAAGCCTGTCTCCTTAGCATTTGGCTTTTTGAGCTTGTCACTTTGGGGACTCACAAAAATCTAATTTGACAGTGAAACCTCAGCAATAGCAGACAGGCACCCTTCCCCTGAAGCGTTGAAACTCCCTGCGACAGTGAACAAGAAGCCTCAGAGAAACAAGATTTATAGGATATGGAAAGACTTCTGAAAATATTTCAAATAATATTATCTCCATTCTATACATTTGGCACCAAGATTCTGCATTTTATACAGAGCCTTGGAACACACCAGCCATTTCCTGGGTCTCTTAACATTCTTTCAGCATTTGGAGAGGCAGGTAGAAGGGGGACATTTTTATTCCCATCTCATATTTGTGTAATGAGACAGAGAGTGAATTAAGTGACTCCTGAGGCCCTTGGAAGCTGGGGAGGAGAGGTAGAGAAGGCAGAAAATGTGAGACCGCGGTTCTGAAGCAGATCAGGAGCTTCTCCATATGCACTCAACTTATTCAACTTCTGAAACCTCTGAGCAAGTCTGCTAGATTTTATTGAGAAAATAGAAGTTTTTGACCCAGCTATGGAAACAGAAATCCATGACCGATCATTCACCTAGACTGGCCTCCTGGGGCTGGCTTGTCTGGCCCACCCCCAACCCCATCCAGGCTCCGCCTATGAGTCCCTCCACAAACACTCCCTGCGCAGGTAGGTGGGCTCACTTCTTCCTCTCATTCTCTCCACCCTGCCCCACTCCCTTGCCCTCCTGTTCGTGGCTGATAGGGCTTCGTGCCAGCCCACAGGCCCTGCTCCATAGCCGCACAAACACCAATAAGCCCTGCAAGCTTCCCAGAGCCCGGCCTGCCAGCCACAGGAGATTAAGAGTCCTCAGTGAGTCAGCACCCCAGCTGGGCCTGACGCCCAGGACTCTTGGCTGGGCCTCTGCCTGCTGGGGCATTCCCTGTGCCCTCATGCCTCCTCCTCTGCACCCCTTCTCCTCATTCTGCCAGCTCTTAGGTCGCCATCTGCCTCCACACCTGGCCACCAGAATGCCAGTGTGCTTCCCTTCCTGCCCCATCCCAGCTCTGGAATTGCCCCACCAAATGCCCTTGGCTTTGATGGTTGGCCACGGCCACAAGGCAGAGAAGCCTGAGGCTGTGCTGAGGACAGTGGCATTCAAGAAGACCAAGAGGGTAGTGTGCGGGTACCTCCTCTCCTTGGCTGTGACCCTCTGGGTTTAAGGAGGGAGAGTTGAACAGCCACCAAAAGGCACTCACAGGCCCTCGATGCCCACACTGTGTGAATCATGGCTACTATATGGGGTGCTGAGTCACCCCCAGGAATCTGGGGAGACAATATAGGGCCTATTTTAAAAGGATTCGCCGGAGTAGTCAAGTCTTACAGATGCTTAATCATTACTGCCCAAAAGAGGTATTGGTGTAAGGCCTCAGTGCTGCCCAGGCTGCTCCTATGATGGGCAGCACACTGTGTGCAATCTCGAGCTGCCGCAGGAGGACCTAGATGTCACTGCCTAGGGCAGCCTCAGCCTGCGTGTGGACCACACTTTTGCCAAATGAGGGGAGGAAGGGAGCAGCAGGAGAAGCTCCCAGTGCCAACCCTTAAGAGCAGAGATTGAATCTTTGTGCCAACTACTCTGAGTCACTCAATACCATTCCCATTCACGGGGAGAGAAAACCTGGTGCTTACGACCAACTGGTTAAATTTCCAACTTCTTGACAATCCAAGGATTTAAGGCTTCTATAAATAACAGGGGCTGGGATTTAGCTCAGTTGGTAGAGCGCTGTGCTGCAGTCTCTGAGGTCCCGAGTTCAATTCCCAGCACCGCAAAAATGGGAGAAGGACCTGGCAATCCACTCCCAAGGCAATCCCGAAACAGTCAGCCATTGAAAACCCTATGGGGTCGCTATGAGTCGGATACTGACTCGACAGCACCTAACAACAACAACATAAATAACAAGTTCCCCAAACATTCCCTGTTCTAGTGAGGCTGCCCTCTTTCTAACCTCATATTCAGCCAGAGCGCACTTAGTGAACAAGAGCCCACAGCCACCATGGATCTAGAGATCATCTCCTCCTGCCCCTCCCAACGGATGAGCAAACAAAGACCCAGAGCAGCGTGGGGCTTGTCCAAGCCACAGAGCTGAGTCCCAGGGAGGAAAGCCTACGAAGAGGAAGATGGATGAGCCACAGCCTCTGCCCTGATGGAGCCCCCATCAGTGAGAGAAACCATTATTTGCTGAGAGAGCAAAGGTACAGGATAAAATGTAGTAAGATCTATACAAAGTTGAAGTTAAGTATCACAGGTAACCAAAGACACAAGATCACTCCTGCACAAGGAACTGGGAGAGCAGCAGTGGGGAAGAGTATTGGAGCTAGCCCTCTGAAGCTGGGGAGGTGCTGGATACTCAGGGGTAGGAGGAAGGGCAAAGGGCTATGCGGGGAAAAGAAGCAGCTTGAGATAAATCATGGATGTAGCATGCCCAAGAAACGCTAGCCAGTTTGGCTGTTACATGGGATTTCAAAATAAACTAATGGGAGTGGAGAGGAGATAGGTTAAAGCTCAGATGATGGAAAGTCTCAGATGCCACAATGAGGCATTTAAACTTTATCGTCATCATTATCATCTGAAAGCACCAGGTGGCAAGGCGCCAGGCACTTCACTGAGCAAGATTATTCAAGTAATGCATAGTCTGCACTTCTAGGAGCTTGGACTTCCAGACAGAAGATGAAATTATGGACAGATATTGAAGTTATATATTAAACATATACATAAATCAAAAACTATTTAACACATAAGTATTTAAGTGCAAGTAGAGAAGTAAGTGCATTTGATGGACTAGTGAGGGAAGAAAGTGTCTGGGGATTTGTTCCTGGTATGTCTCCTTCCATCCTCAGGCTTCCCTGGGCTCCGAAGCTCTGGAGGAGACCCAGAAGGACCGATACATCAGTCTTAATATTAGACACTGGCTTAGTCTGGCTTTGTCTCGCAGATAGCTGATTTCTGAGATGAAACAATTTCTTGAGCCTCCCATTCATTCTCATTAATTGATTCAGTTCTCCTCTGTGTCCAGTCCTGAGATCATAGATCATTAGATGCTGCTTGGGAGAATAGGAGAATAGGGAAGGGGACAGGGTCAAGGAGTACTGTTATGCAGGTTATCCACCGCACAAGAGGGAACAAGTGGGAGCTGAAATCCAGACCTCCTCATGTAAGCCAAAAGGGGCTATGTCTACATGGGGAGGCACACAGAGGCATTTAATGGGCTTGTGGCCGTAACAGGGATGTGGTTAAGCCACTACTCTAACCAATGCTTTCTAGCCTTACCTTTTCCCCAATTCCCACCATAGGCCATCAGAAGGACTCTAGCCTGATTCCCCTGGGCCAAATGCCAATATGGAAATGACTGTTGGCCACACAGCCCTCCTCACTGGACCCACAGCTCATGCATGTGCCATTAGGCCAGAGGTCTGAGAAAGGGCAGAAGAAAAATTTTGCCAAAATACATTAAGATTAGGCAGAAGCACACACATGTTCTAACACCCACTGGGTGAGGCCCTGGCTACAAACTGTCAGACAGACCTGACTCCCAGGCACACTGTCGCACACAGAGCTGCATGATCCACACAGCACTAGAGCTGGAGGCCCCTCACAGCTGCCACATGCCCCCCACCCCACCATTCCTGAGAGGAGCCTCTGGCCTCTGTCCCCACATGTACTCATAGAGCCCGCCGGCCCCAGAGAGCCACATCTGCGGCCAGCACACTCTGGCCATGTTGGCCAGCTGCCCTCTGTTAATTGCAGTTATACCCCTGTGCCTGCCATTGTTGGATCTGGTTCTAGGCCCAATGGCCCTATAGATTTGTAGAGAAGAAGAAAATAAAAAGAAAAAATGTGACCCTCTCCCCCCGCAAACAGCTATTCTTTTTGCCCTTCCTTCATCTGCCTGTACCAGGAAGCTGAACCCCAGAAGAGGCAGCTTCCAGTTCTCCCAGCTGAATGTTTGCCTGCTGCCCAGTAATGTGCTGTCCTTTGCCCTGTTGCTGTACTTGGGTTCTGACTCTGGGGTTGATTTTCCAATTACAGGCTGGCCAAGAGTCTCTTAGACCTGATTCCCCTCAAGCATGGGCTCCTGATTCCCCTTCTCAAAGCCTCCCACCACGTTGATTCTAGTCCTCTAGGCAGCTCATCATAAATGCCTTGCCTGGAACAGCACCAGAGATTCCATGGAAAGTTCCACAGGCTGCACACTGGTGTGCACTTCAGTCTCTAGGTCAGGTCTTTGCTCTTCAGGCCCTGTGGTGGCAGTCAGTGTCCTTGCTGAGTTCATTGGCTACTTTTTGAGGAGGTAAGACAGGGGCTGAAGATAGGGAGGCCACCTTCCCTGGGGTCCCTTGGTCTTCCAACTTTCCCTAATGGTTTGTTTGCATTCCTGAGAGCAGCGTGGACATCTTATTTATTTCTGGTCCTATACAGTAGAATCCACTTCAGGGCTCCTGACAGAGTAGAGGCTCAGAAAGTGTTACTTGAATGAATAAATGAATTATGAGTGAATGGATGAATAGTAGGAGAGTGGAGTTTGATTACTAGGGATGAGAAGAGAGGTATTGAACAGCAGGAAGAAATGGGAAGATACTCAGGGGCCCGGCTTTCCCCTGGCAACTGCTCAGATGACTTGCCATCAGAAATAGACATGTTGACTTATTGATGCCCTAAGTCACTCTCCTGGGTCTGGCTCCATTGCACACTCCGTATTTCTGCCCCTCCATGATCAGTCTTTGCCTTTCCAAGGACCATTCCTTCCCATGGTCTATTCCTGCTTTTCCACTGAATCCTTCACAAAGCAAGATGAAAATTCCTAAAGCACACAGGCAACAGGGACATGGAGGGCTTGAAACAGGATGCTGGCAGGAGAGAGGCAGAGGAGGAAACAGGAGCAGAAAGTGGTTCGCAGGGTTAATCAAGAGAACTTGACCTGGGGTGAGTTGGTGGTCAATAAGGACACGAGGTAGAGAGGGGAGAGAGGCATCACATGGAAGGCTTCCAAGAGAGGACAGAGGTCTCATGCCTGCACCTCAGACATCCAGACAACATGCTGACTGGGGCAAGGAATGGATCCCACTTTGGTTGGGTGCATTTCTGAGGTGCCAACTGGACAATGAATTGCAATGGCACAAGTGGTTATTGCAAATCAATGATGCCATCTTTGATAAGTAAACTATGAGAGAAAAATAGAGACCTAAAGCAAGGGTGAGAATGTGAGGGTAGAAAAGTTCTCCCCTAGGCCAGTCACTGCATCCCCAAGGCACCTTCCCCAGCACCACCAGGAGAAAGGACCTAGTGTGTTCTTGGAATTGTGCCAAGTGCTCCACATGAGTCACTTATTCAATCCTTACTAGACATCTAGATCAGCACAATCCAACAGAACTTTCCATGGTGATGAAAACATTCTTTATAGGAGGTGAAGCCATGACTATGCCCCATGTGGCTTCTGAACACTTGCAACGTGGCTAGCACAACTAGGAAACGGAACATTTCACTTTATTGAAATTTACTTAGTTTGAGTATAAACATAAATAACCACATAAGGCCAGTAGCTACTATATTGGAAGGGCAGATCTCTTCCGACCTCTTCAATTTACATATGAGAAAACCAACAAAGTAAGTTTCTCAGCAAAATTGTTCTCTCTAAAATATGAATGAATGTGCAAAAAGTCCATTTGCATGTAACTTTGTTTATATATCTGAGGCCATACGTGCTTAACAGAAAGCCTTACATAGTTAGAATTTAAAGCCTGAGGAAGAAGAACCATCTTTTGAAGAATGGACGGTTTTGATAAACTTTTACATTGGTTTTCAGTATTAGGATCAACTGGATTATTTTTTACTAATTCAGATGGTCATTAACATCAATACTGATAAAAATAGATAACCCTGACCAGGCACTTACCTTATGCTATGTATTGTATTATCTATTGCTACATAAAATCAGCAGCTTAAAACAAAAATGTTCTACTTGACATAGTTTCTGAAGGTGAAGAATTGAGGAATGATTTGGCTGAGTGGTTCTGGCTGGGGTCTCCGACGTTGCAGATATGTCTTCTGGGGCTGTAGGTTTCTAAAGCTTGACTGGGGCTGGAGGATCTGTTTCTAAAATGACTCACACACGTCATTAGCAGAATGCCTCAGTTCCTTACCACATGGGCCTCTCCGCAGGACTACTTACAACATGGCAGCTGTCTTCTCCATAAGCAAATGATTCAAGAAAGAGAATGACCAAGCAGGAAGCCTTGATACTGTGTTACATGCTGTCACATTTGCTAGATTCTATTGATCACACACAGATGAATCCTAATACCATATAGGAGGTAATTACACAAAGCAGTAGATGTTAGGAGGCAGAGATAACCAATTTAGAAGTGGAGATCTCTACTTCATATACTTCAGCTTCACAAAATTATCAAGGGGAGACCGTTAGCATCCCCATTTACTGATGAGGAAACTAAGGCTCAGAGAGGGCACATGCTCTCTAAGGTCCCCCAACGTCTCTGAGGGGATAAACAGCAGAGCTGTGTCTCCTTTTTCTCAGGCAAAGGTTACCAGCCAGACCTACGAATTTGCACTCACCATCACACTGTACACCATACCAACAGGAGTTCTTCTTGATTCATTGCCTTGACATAAGGCATTTTGCAACTGCTTAATCTTTATCAGCCTGCATCCATGCCACTGCAGCACCCAATACCATCAGATCTAGGAAGCTGAGCAGGGTTGGACCTGGTGAGTACTTGGATGGGAGATTGCCTGAGAACACCAAGTGCTATAGGCTTGGAAGAAGGACCTGGCAACCCACTCCCAAAAAACAATCAGCCATTGAAAACCCCATAAATAGCAGAGAAGCACTATAATAGTGCTTCGCCTGTTGTACTGAGGGTTGCTATGAGTGGGACACCAACCTGATGGCACCTAACAACAACAACAAATCTTTATCAGAAAACACACATTCCCACACTTGTTTTAAAAAATAAAATAAACAGCTGGGCATGGTGGCACATTCCTATAATCCCAGCACCTGGGAGGAGGAGGCAGGAGGATTTTGAGCTCAAGGTGAGACCCTACCTCAAAAAAATTATATATATAAAATTATACATATATATCATTATATGTGTATATTATGTGTATATGTGTGGGGGGGGTGGGGGGGTAATGCGCGCATGTTGTTGTTAGGTGCCACAGAGTCAGGTCCGACTCATAGAAGCCCTCACAGGGATGTTAGGTACTGTTGAGTCGGGTCTGACTCATGGCGACCCTTATAGGGTTTTTGATGGCTGATTGTTTTGGGATTGTTTCAAGAGTAGGCTGCTATGTCCTTCTCCCATTTTTATGGTGATGGGGATTGAACACAGAGCCTCAGAGAGCATAGAGCAGCACTCTACCAAGCTAAACCCCAGCCCTAATATGCACATATGTATGAAGAAAATATAGGTAGTGCAATAAAATAGAAATAAGTAGAAGTATTGGAAAAGAGAGAAAATTGTCTTTAGAAACTCCCAGATAGCCAACTGAAAACACATAAGTGTCAATGAAATTTTAGTGAAGGTCTATATCTAAGACACTTAACCTCAGGGCAGTAGATTTCCTTTTTTTTTTTTTTTTTTTTTTATGGTATAGGGAGTTGAACCCAGGGTCTAACACTTGCATGTTTTGCAGGTGCTGGGCCACTGAGCTGCACCCCCAGCCCATGTTTTTACTTTTTTTTTTTTGAGACAGGGTCTTGCTAAGTTACGCAGACTGCCTCTGGTCTCTAATTTATGATCCTCCTGGCTCTCCCTCCAGAGGCGCTGGGATTACAGGCGTGCACCACGGCGACAGCTTTAGATTTCCTTTTGTTGTTGGTGTTGTTCGGTGCTGTTGAGTTCCGTCCAATTCATAGCAACCCTCATAGGGTTTTCAATGATGGATGTTTCAGGATTGCTTCAGGAGCATGTTGCCACATCATTCTCCCATTTTTGCAGTCCTGGGGATCAAACCCAGGTCCTCAGTGCAGAGCAGCACTCTACCAAGGTAAACCCCAGCTAGATTTCCTGCAGGTCAATGATAATCAATGACAAGACACAATAAATTCCCCTCATTCCCTGGCTCCTTTGTGCCACCTTGGAGTCTGTGAACAGTGTTCATTCTGTGACCAAGCACTTGTGCCTTGCTTTAGTCTATTCAGGATGCTGTAACAAAATACCCTCAACCGAGTAACTCATAAACAACAGAAACTTATATCTCACAGTTCTCCAGGCTGGGAAGTCCAAGATTAAGGTGCCAGCAGATTTCAGTGATTAGGTTTCCACATTTGGAATGTACACATTCAGACCACTGCACACCTTTCCTCAGCTTGCTTGCAGGGCAGGGAGGCTGAATGTTTCCAGGGCAGAGACCATGAGGTCTGACAGCTGCAAGGGAAACCCTTGGTCCTCTTTGTAGCTCAGGACTGTCCCATTCTCTGAGACACCACAGGTGAGATCTTTCCTCTGGGCTTTCCTTTTTTAGAGGAAAACAAAGGACAGGAGATAGGATTCTGTCAGGGACAGGACAGTGTCTCAACCTATAAAGCAGCCAGAGTGGAAAGTGCCCCAGAGCCTTGAATCCAGGATCTAGGTCGGGGTCATGGCTACGGCACTAACCACCCTGCGACCCTGAGAAAACTACTCATCTCTCAATCCCCACTTTCTCTACCTGTGGAGGAAGAGCGGAATTGTCCATTAAGATTTGGGAGGTGAACGCAACCCAGTGCCGCGTGGGAAAGTGCTTTGCAACGTGCTGTACAATGGAAAAAGAAAGTGAGACTGCCAGTGGTGATGAGGGCTCCGTGCCAGCCTGCCGACAAAGCCACACATGGTGCCAGCTCTCTGACTTTCCCCACAGTGTATTTGACTCGTCTGTCACAATACAGCCCGGTATCCCAGGGCCACACTTGGGTGAACTGACCATAGCGAGCTGCTCCAAGCCTCTGTTGATTCACACGGGCCAAGGACAGGCATCGCAATGCAATTACCCAGAGAGTTTCCCTGGGCTCGGTTCCTAATCTACAGATGGGCTTTGATTTCTCTAATGGCTTTGTTCATATTACAATGTCTACCCTGAGGTCCCAGCTACAAAGGAACAGCAGTTTTTAGGACTCACCATCCTTTCCAACCCAGAGATGGTTTCACGTCCCCGGAGTCTCGCCATGGTGCCCCTCTAGGGATCTGGGTCCAGCGAGCAAGAGAGCAGGCCATCCACAGTCGGGTCCCAAGGGCAAAGATAAGCTCCGGAGAAGTCTGGGGGATAGGAATGGGAAGGAAGGCAGCAGAAGAGAAGCCCCAGCCCTCATAGATATGTGGAAGGAAACAGGCAGGAGTCAGGTTCCAGTATCAGGACCCCCAACCCCCGTTAGCATCTGAGGCTGATTCTTGCGGGAATCTGGAGGTACCATGCTGAAACCAGACAGCATTGCCTGGGGAAGCATTTTCCAGCAACTATGCCCTTTGTGTGGGCTGGGATTTAGCTCAGTTGGTAGAGCACTGTGCTGCAGTCTCTGAGGTCCTGAGTTCAATTCCCAGCACCGCAAAAATGGGAGAAGGACCTGGCAATCCACTCCCAAGGCAATCCCGCAACAGTCAGCCATTGAAAACCTTATGAGGGTCGCTATGAGTCGGATACCGACTCAACGGCACCTAACAACAACAACAATGATGTCCTTCGTGTGGGGAAACATGGAGTTGCTGCTGGGGCTGATCCCAGTTCACAAGCCCTCTGCTTTAAGAGTAGCGGCTCCTACAGCCTAATGGGAGGCACGTGCCCAATGGGGCCTGGCAGTGGTGGGGAGGGTGGGCCCTGCTTATGCAATGGAACTAGCTGCCACCCACTGCTCCCCACAGCAGAGGCCTGCCCCAGCCTGACAATGCGAAGGAGTGTAGGCCTGGGTCTCCTGCAGGCTCCCTAGGGTGTCCTTGGAGGTTCCTCTCCTCGTGCTCCATCAGCCCTGGTGGATGGGCTGCAGGAGCCTAGTCATGGGCACAAGGGGAGCTGTGGGGAGAACCTGCTCTGAGCTCCTGGGTCTTGCCTGCAGGCCAGGTCCCAGATTAAAAGATTGGCTGTTATAGATTGCACCAGAAAACCTGCTGTCCCTGAAAGTCCACCTGGCTCCCTTTCTGAAGCATGTCTTCTGAAAATGATCCTCCACTGGCTTCTGAGAGTCAGGAAATGACTTCAGCAAAAACGCCTGGGTGCAAACTGTGCAGGTCGTTGGCTAAGCCTAGGCTGTGTCCTGGCTACTCCTACATCTGGTTTCTCTTCCTAGCCTTGTGTCCCCCTAAACATTTGGCTTGCTATCCCTCTCCTTGTATCTCTTGCCAGCTGTCTACATGCCTCTCTCTTTCCCTCTGTTTACATCTTGCTCTCTTTCCTGTGTGAGTGTGTGTCACTGCGTGTTTCCGTGCTTCTCTCTCTCTCTCTCTCTCTTTGCCTCTTAGTTTTTCTCTCTTTCTTTCTGTTTCTTTTCTTTCATATTTATTTTCTTCTCTTTTTTTGTCTTTCTTTCTTTCGTTTGTTCTTTCTTTTCTCTTCCAGTACTTTGTGGATGAACGTAGGGTCTCACACATACTTTGCAAATGCTCTACTACTGAGATGCACCCCCTGCCCATTTTTTTATTTTTTATCTTGAGATAGAGTCTTGATAAGTTATACAAGCTACCTCTGGCCCCACACCTGAACATGCAATTCTCCTGCCTCCAACCCCCAAGTTGCTGGGATTACACACGTGAGCCACCACACATGCTTTTTCTCTATTTCTATCTATCTCTGGTCTACAGCCACATGACCCTGGCAAATGATCTTGTCAGATTTCAGAAGCAAATCAAGGTTGGGCCTGGTTAGTCCTTGGGGATGGGAGACCGTCTGGGAATACTGGGTGCTGTAGGCTTGGGAGAAGGACCTGGCAGCCCACTCCTAAAACAGTCATTGAAAACCCTATGAATAGCAAAGGAGCACTGACATAGTGCCAGGCATTGCACAGTGTCAGGGCATGTTTCATTTGTTGTACAAAGGTTGCTATGAGTGGGACCCAACTCGATGACTCCTAATAACAATTCCTATCTCTAAGTCCTTCTCAGCCTCTGCGCTCGCTCTCTCTCTCTCTCTCTCTCTCTCTCTCTCTCTCTCTCTCTCTCTCCCTCTCTCCCCCTCCCTCCTACATCTCACTGTCTGTCCCTTTGCCTCTCAGTCTTTGTCTCCTTAATTCTCAGTCTCCTTGTCTCTCAGACTGTCTTGGCCTTCGTCTCTATTCCGCTGTCTTTCTCTGTCCCTGTGTCTTTACCAGTCTTTGTCTCTTAGACTTTCCCTTTCTCTCCCTCTTAGACTCAGCTCTCTCTGTCTCTGACTCTCTTTCTCATCTCCTTGTGCAGACATTCCCAGTAAAATACCCAGCAGGAGCAAGACCCTCTAGGGCTCCGCAGAACAGAGGAGGGTGGACTGCCAGGCTGGGTCCACATGTCAGGTTGACACAGCAGCTTTGCTAGGAATCTTCCCTTCTGGCCTCATTAAGAAAGTACCCAGCTGTGAATGTTCTGAGCCTGTAAAGCAAGGCTTCCTCCACACTCACTTTATAAACAGCAGTAATACACACCTCTTCCTACCTTAGAGATCAGCAGAAAGCCTGGGTCAGCTAATTCTGTAAAGCCCTGAGTTTCCCTCCAAGGAGTCAGACGTTCTCATTCCTTATATTCTTTGGTCCTTCCACCTGGCAGGAAAGAGCTTCAGAAACCAGTGTCTGAACAAAATGTCAGCAGGAAAACCACAGGTCTCTGTTTTCTCTAAATGAATGGGAAGAAGTAGAGCTGGGGCTAAGGGATGGGTAAAGAATTAATGAGAATATAATTGGTAAAACAATGCAGCGCCTAGTACCTGAAAGCTTTTAAAAGGACAGCTAGAGTCAGTGCTTCTAACCATACACACCTATAGCCGAGTTAAATGGCCACCCCCCAATAACCACCTAGCAACCAATATATGAACCACAGAAATAATAATGGCCATTTCTCTTAAGTCAGGAGTAGCTACTCTTCAGATACTATCTTAGTCAATCCTATAGGAAGTCATTGCACAGATACAGAAACAGAGGCTCAGAGAGGTTAAATAATTTGCCCGAAGACACATAGCTAGTGAACAGGAGTAAGATTAGAAGCTAGGACCGTAAGACTCTAAGCCAGCCTGCTTATTCCACTGCCCCACTGAAGAAACTGTTTTAATCATGTGGAGATGGCTCCTTTCATATCTGTGTGTCCTTTCTGTGGGTGGATCAGAACATAGGAACAGTTGGACATAATTAAGCCTTGGGTCAAGATGACCTCCCTTCCTGCCTTCCAGGCAGCAGGTGGCTTCTGAGCATGTACAGGAGCAGTGCTGTTCCAATTAATCCAGGTAGCAAAGGCCCACAGTGATGTCTGTGGGGCTCCAGGAAATACTCCATTTGCTGTGCTTTCATCTCACCAGCGGTCCAAAGAAAGGGATTAGAGCTTAAGAAAACCACATGAGATGGCCTAGGGTGGGACTCAGCGGTAGAGAGCTTGCCTAGCATGCACGAGGCCCTGGTTTCAATTCCCAGCACCACAAGGACACAAAAAAGAAAATGACCAAAAAAATGCATGACAGAAAAATTATAATCAAGAAAACTCCACTGTGTGTTGTTTTGTTCTCAATACTGTGGTAGAATACTTGTTCTATTAAATTCAACTTCAAAGTGCAGGAAGGGAAGGAAGTTCCTATTGAAGTCTCCTGTTGTTGTTATTAGGTGCCATCGAGTCGTGTCCAACTCATAATGACCCTCACTAGGTTTGCAATGACTAATTGTTTTGGGATTGCCTCGGGAGTGGATCGCTACATTCTTCTCCCATTTTTGTGGTGCTAGGAATTGATCTTGGGATCATCAGAGACTATAGAGCAGCGCTCTACCTACTGAGCTAAATCCCAACCTCATTCCAGGCATAAGAAGGTCCTGTTGAAGTCTCCTAGACAGCAGGAATTAGGAGAGGTAATATGTCCCATGTTGTTGTCATGTTACAGAAAATTATAGAAACAAGGTCATGACTATATATATATATATATATATCCCTCCCCGCCCCATGGCTTCCTAGTTCCTGCAGGTACCTATACCTTCCCCCTTGCTTCCTGCAGTGGAGAGAAATGTCTCATTCCCATCGTTGCTTCTGCAGAGGAAAGGGGGAAAGGGCAGCTTGGAACACAGGTCATAAAACATGCCACACACACACAGGGATATTTAAACCTGCTTAGGATCTCCAAGTTAATCTCTCCCTGCAGTGACCTCATGGGGACAAGATGTGTGTATTTGGTGCCAGGATGAGGCTGTGGACTCACAAAAAAAAAGTTTATGAGCTTTAGAACAATTCATTACTCTGACTATACAACAGTGAGCCAGAGAATATACACCCAAAGTGGATTGGGGCCCAATTGCCAATTTGGCAGTCTTTATTGAAGATATAAACTAGATTCCATTCCCTGTGGCAAATATTTCTGGAGTTCCTACTGTGTGCCAGTGCTGAGCTGGACCCTGAGGATACAGAAATAAATCAGCCATGCCCTCTGACCAGAAAGAGCTCATGACTCGGGGAAGAAAGATCAAACAGGCGCTCCAAGGCAGTGTCATTCAACATCCAAAGGATATTTTTTGAAGGCCTTCTACACAGCAGACATTTTGTTAGGTGCCGTCAAGTCAGTATCCGACTCATAACAACCCTCATAGGGTTTTCAATGGCTGACTGTTTCGGGATTGCCTTGGGAGTGGATTGTCAGGCCCTTCTCCCATTTTTGCGGTGCTGGGAATTGAACTGGGGACCTCAGAGACTGCAGCGCAGTGCTCTACCAACTGAGCTAAATCCCAGCCCTAGCAGACATTTAGAGCCAGGAATTACTAAAAAGGAAGTCTGATGGCAAATTTAACTGGTTTTTGATCAAATAAACCAGATGCAGTTCCTTTTCATAGGTAAACCCCTATCATTTAGGAACTTTTAAAACGATTTTTAACGCAGTCTTGACTGTGGCCTGTGAGCTTCATTGGGGGTGGGCTACACGTGGGCTGTGTCCACAGCGTGTCTTCGGTCCTGGGATGGTGCTTGTGTTAGAGGGTACTAGGCAGGAAGAAAGGGAGTTAAGAAGCCTCTGTGACTATCTACTTCCCAGCCGTGTACTTCCAAGTCACCTGAGATATGACTATCAATGTAAGCTCCCTCTGAGACAAATGCATTGATCTAGTGGTCAGTGCTTCCCTGTCAGGAGGAAGCAGAGGCCTGAAATCACCCCTGCATTTAACCAGGAAGGATGATAAGGACTATGTGAGACACACCCACCCCTAGAAAGTGAAAAGGACATTGTTCAACAGATCCTGCTCCCTTATCAAGGTAACAGCCTCAGGATTCCTAACCTTTCGAAATGCCCACTTCTGGGCCCATTCCTTAGAAGGCATTGGGAAGTCCATCAGCCCATTCCAGGCATGTTGTTGCTGTTAGGTGCCATTGAGTTGTGTCTGATTCATAGTGACTCTATGTACAACAGAAGGAAACACTCTCCAACACTGTGCCATGCCTGGCACTATGTCTGTGCTTCTCTGCTATTCATAGTGTTTTCAATGACTGATTGTTTCAGGATTGCTTTGGAAATGGATTACCACGTCCTCCCAATGGGGGGTGGTGTGCTGGGGATCGAACTCAGAGCCTCAGAGAACAATGAGCAGCACTCTACCAACTAAGCAAAACTGCAGCCCCATTCCAGGCATAGACCTCAGGAATGTTTTTTTTCCTCCCCTGAGGGCATAAACTTCACTATAAAAGACACATGTGACCTTGGCTCTAGGCAGCAGTGTTCCTTTACCACTGCCTACATTCACATCTCAAAGGTGTACTATCTTTAATATCTATGTTTGTATTCTCTATTTTTAATAAACTATGTTCGCTGCTATAATTTTTGTCTTGTATAAATTCTTTTATATGCTGAACACAAACGAACCAAGGTCCCATCTGCAGCACCAGTGAGGGTACTGCTGCTGTCTCCCAGCAAGACCCCCAGGACATGCCGGACCTGCGGACCTGCCTTCTCAGTAACACCTGGTACAATGAATAGGCAAGAACCACATAAATCTCGGAAAGGGGAAAGGCCCTAGGCTCTGGGGTGGACATGTGATGGAGAAGGGATGGGTAACAAAAGGCCTGCTCCCAGATTATCCCACAGACAGAGCAATATGTTCTCCAAGAGAAATAGCAAGGTCGCCTGCCCTCCTAACCTTCCCCAACATACCCAGTCAATGCAGAGCGCGGAAGGAACTGTGGCCTCCCAGTTGCTGGCTCCCTGGACTCAATGTGCTTTTCAGGCTTTCTACTTCACATGGCACATACCTTGATTGGCCCTCTCAACACCCATATCAACCCACTTTCCCTGCCATTACCACTGCAGAGTCTACGAAGCTCGAATACTTGATTTCCCAGTCTCTCTGGCAGTCAAGGATGATCATTTAACACTCTTGTGACCAATGAGCTGTGGGCAGGCATCTCTTGGGAAGACATCCTTTTCAGAGGAAAAAGGCAATATTTTGCCCTTCATACTTCCCCTCTGTCCTTCCTAGAGACTGGGTCCTGAGAGATGCCAGCAGGTCCGCCACAACAGCCCCCATCTGCTCACTGCTGGGCCCTTTTTGTTGTTGTTGTTGTTGTTGTTGTTATTATTATTATTATTACTATCTTGTATTATTGGAGATGGAACCAAGGGCCTCGTGCATGCTAAGCACATGCTCCACCATTGAACTAAGTTCTCAACCCCATGGGTTTCTGGTTTCTGGAGGGAAATATTTCCTTCATTGTTCACGATATTCTACTTGGGTTTTTGTTACTTGTATCTGAACACAAATCTAATATGTAAAAGCTAGCATTATTAGGTACTTTCCCTTTCTCTGCTCCAAAGCCTTTGGATTCATCAGCTACAACACAGAGAGACACAAGTAATTATTTGCAAATATCAGCTCTACTCTTTCCTCTCTCATGAGTCCCACTGCACAGACAGTCCGGTTTGGAGAGGCTCTGCAGCTGGCACATCTGATAAAGAGCAGAGTCCTCCCTGCTCCAAGACGCTCCCCATCTCTTCAGAGAAGTTGGTCTTAAAGGATGGCCCCCTGCCCTGCAGCATCAGCACCCCCTTGATAGAACTTGATAGAAATGTAAATACTCAATCCCCACCCACATCTCCTGAATCAGAAACTTCAAGGGGACATGCCTGTGAGCTTACCAAGGCTTCGGTGACTCTGATGTGTGGGAGGGCTGGGGGGCACTGCCTTGCTGCAGGCAGAACTTCCACCCTTCTTTCCTGACACTCCTTGCTGCAGTCCTTCGCAGGCTCCTCTTTGGACTCTAAATCTTTGGCCCATCTTGAGCTCTGCAGCTACTTCTATGCATGAAGAAAAAAGATTATTTACGTTGTGGGCCAAAGTCCATGTTGGGCAGTGGGGTCCCTGTCCTTGCCTGAAACCAGTGGTATCCCAAGCACCTGTTCATGCAATATCATGAACAAGTCCTTCTAACAATGAGTCCAGTCCCATCTCAGGCTGGAGTAGCTCATTTGCTGTTCCAGCTTCTCAGGCACCTTCCAGGCTCCACCTTGGGAAGCCCCTTCCACATCCCTCCCACCCATTTTCTCCTTGTAATGGTTAATCTTAATCATCAACCTGATTAGATTGAGTGTGCCTAGGAAATTAGTAAAACACACCTCTAGGTGTGTCTTTGAGGGCATTTCCAGAAACAATTAGATCATGAGAACTCTAACATAATGAATGGATTAATTCCTTGATGGATTCATGATATGATGGCATTATTGGGAGGCGGTGAAGAGTAAGAGGAAGTGCCTAGCTGGAGAAAGTAGGTCTGCAGGGTATGACCTAGAGGCTGTGTCCTGCCCTGTTCCTTTCTTGGACTCCCCTTCTGCTCCCTGGCTGCCATGAAATGAACTGCTCTGTTTTTCCAAGGCTTTCCTGCCATGATGGACCGACACTTCTGTCACCATAAGCCAAAATAAGTCCTTCCTCCCCATCATGGTTTAAATATGAAGTGTTCCCCATGTGCTTTAACACTGGGTCCCCAGCTGGCAGTGCTGTCCCGGGAGGTTGCAGGACTTTAGGAGGTAGGTCTAGCTTGGTGGAAGTGAGTCACTGGAAGTGAGGTTTTTATCCCAGACCTATAGCTCTGCTTGCTCTCTGCTTTCTGCCCATAAAGATGTAACATCATCTGTCATGGTCCCTCTTTCTGCCTCTGCCATACCTGCCCAGCTGCCATTATGGACTGATTTATTAACTGTGAATCCTCAGTAAATCTCCTCCATAAGTTTGTTTTGGTTGTTTTTTTCTGCCACAGCAATAACAGCTGACAAATATACTCCCATAAGTTGTTTCTGTTAGGTATTTGGTCACAGTGACAAGAAAGCTAACTCATACACTTCCTGTGGCCCAGATAGCCTCTAAAGGTCTCAGAGGAAGGCCCTAGAACCACACTTGTGCCTCTGATTTACAGATTTTGTGACTTTTTTAGACTCAGAGCTAGAAGGATTCAGAGAGACCATGCAGTTCCTGATTTTACCAGGACACCAAACCTCATAGACTAGAAGTGATAGGTACCTGTTCATCAGAAAAGTGTGGTAGAATGTGGTATAACCAGGTGTTTAGTGCAGGATGCCACTTCTCTGACACTCAAGAGCACCTTCAGGTCTCCAGCTCAGGTGCCTGTTCATTGCTCTTGGGGCAAGGAAGCACCAGATGCTTTATCTCTGTGGTTTTCCTCCTGTTGGACAACATTAAAGACCAAACCTCAGCCTATCCTGGACTGAGTGATGCTCCTTGTGAGGTGTGGGCAGCAACCTCAGACCAGTGAGGTGGAAAAAAGAGAAGACACTGGCCTGGCAGTGAGAGAACTAAATATTTTCTACAGCAAGAACAATCTCCTTTGGATGTAAGCCAGGCCATGGTTGAGCTGTCCATGGGGGGACATTGAAGCACTATTTAAGATATTGATAGGACTGAGGAAGAGAAAACTGGGAGCAGAAGTTGTTGTTGTTATTAGGTGCCATCGAGATGAGTCGGACTCATAGCGACCCTATGTACAGCAGATCGAAACACTTCCTGATTCTGTGTCAGGCACATGATCTTATTTATGTTTAAGGCCATTGTTGCAGACACTGTGTCAATCCATCTGATGAAGGGTTTTCCTTTTTTCATTGACCTGCCACTCTCCGAAACATGATGTCTTTCTCCAGGGATTGATCTCTCCTGACTACGTGTCCAAAATATGTAAGAAGCAATCTGACCATTCTTGCTTCCAAGGAGCACTCTGATTAGGGTAGAGGACCTTAAAGAAAGGATGAGAATGACTGAGTCTCTTTTCTCTAAAGCCATGGGAAAGTTAAATGCAGGCCTTTCTAAAATGGAAGGCCACATTTATTGCAATGTTCCCTTAGCACAAGGTCTCATTTCTGAAGGTAACAATGGCAAAGGGACACCATACCTCCACAGTGAGTCCCAGTAGAGAGCCTATGGCTGTTCTGGAGGATAGTTCAACAGAAGCTCAGCTAACTAAATGAAAATGTGCCACACCCCAACACTCAGCAGAATTTTGAAGGAATATAAACTTCAGAACCTTGTTTCAGGACAGATTATCTAGTGATGCCTCCTGGTATTCATAGGCAGCCAGTTTCTTCCTGAGGAATTTCTACTAATCTCTTCTCCAGGAATAGACCTTGGCTCCCAAGGCAGTGTCAACAAGTTCAAGGCATAGCTTGATTCTAGTCCTCTCACCACCAAAGCAAAATGCCCTCACTGTAGGGAAAGGATGGATGTTTACAGTCTTTTCTGAAGCCCCAGATCAGGATGGTTGCAGTGATCTGGAATCTTTGGACTCCTCTCTGCTTTGGGGACCCAGAAACAATAAATTTGAGGGCGAACAAGGTGGCACTAAGGGAGAATAGAAGCTCAGGAATGAAGATAAGCTTTAGCCCTTTTTAAAATTTTTTATTTATTTGTTTGTTATTTTGTGCTCTACCACTGACCTGTATCCCCAGTTCTTTATTATTTTTTTATTTTGAGACAGGGTTTTGCTAAATTTTATAGGCTACCTCTGGCTTCAAACTTGTGATCCTCTTGCCTCAGCCTCTGTCTGTAGTTGCTACAATTTCAGGTGTGTGCCACAGCATCCGGCATCTTTATCTTCTTTCTGGTCAGCTTTCCCTCTTCACCCACCATTCTGTGGCATCTTCCCCACCTCATCTTCCTTCTCTTTTTATATCAAACAGATTTAAATCATTTTGAGTGAAAGAGTATTTGTTGGGTTTAGGTTGTAGTTCTTCCTGGAAATAATCTTCAACCAAATAGAAAATCTAATTTGTAAAATACTCCATTCAAATTTGCTTCAACATGATATGGAATGGAGGCATGCATTTGGGTTACAGATCAAAGAGGATTGGCTCTGAGTTGATAACTGTTGAAGCCTGAAGGGACATTAGACACATGAGTCAAAAAGTGGAAGCAATCCAAAGGTCCATCAGTGGACGAATAGATAAACAAAATGTAGCATATCCCTGCAATGGAATATTATTCAGCCTTAAAAAGGAAGGAAATTTTGATACATGCTGTGGCATGGATGAATATTGAGGACATAAGTAAAATAAGCTAGACACAAAAATAAAAATATTGTACTATTCCACTTGTATGAAGTACCTGTTGTTGTTGTTGTTAGGTGCCAGCGAGTCGGTATGACTCATAGCGACCCTCTGTACAGCAGGTGAAACACTATTGTCAGTGCATCTCTGCTGTTCATAGGGTTTTCAATGGCAGGTTGATTTTTGGGAGGGGGTTGCCGGGTCCTTCTCCTAAGCCTGCAGCATCTGGTGTTCCCAGGCGGTCTCCCATCCAGGTACTAACCAGGCCCGACCCTGCTTAGCTTCCGAGATCTGACGGGATTGGATGCCACAGGGCTACAGCTGCAGGCATGAAGTACCTAGCTAAGTAAAATTCCTAGAGACAGAAATTAAAATGGTGTTTTCCAGGGAGGAGGAGAGAAGGGTATGAAGAATTGTTTGTTAGTATGTATAAAATTTCAGCTTTGCAAAAAGAAGGGTTCCAGAGATTGGTTGCACAATGCACTTACCACTCCTGAACCGTATCCTTAAAACAGTAAGACAATAAATTTTACATTAAATTTATTTTTACAACAATTGAAACACTTAAAGAAAAAAAATTTTTTAAGCTGAGTGATACACATGAGTATTCATTATACTATTCTGTCTATACTTCTGCATGTATTTAAAATTTTCTATAATGAAAAGTTAAACATGATCCATACATGTATTAGTCAGAGTTTTCCAGAGAAATAGAACTAGCAGGATAGATATATAAGAACAGGATTTGTTATGAGAATCAACTCACACAATTACGGTAGCCAAGAAGTTCCATAATATGCCATCTGAAAGCTAAAGAACAAGGAAAGTTGGTGTTATAATTCTGTTCAAAGGCTAAGAACTTGGGGCTGGTGAAAAGGAGCACTCATCTTAAGGCCTGGAATCAAAAGGCTCAAGAACCAGAAGCTCCCGTTTGTGAGGGTATGGGAAGATATATGTCCAGCTAAGATAAAATCCCTTCCTTCACTTTTTTTGCTCTATTAAGGCCTTTAAAAGGTTAAATGATGTCCACTCATACTTAGTCAGATGGAATCCTCTTCACTCAGTGGCACTGATCAGTTGTTTTCCATTACTATAACAAAATACCCAAGGCTAAAAACTTTCCAAGAAAAGAGCTTCATTTAGCTTTGCACTTTTAGAGGCTGAAAGTCCAAGATCAAACAACATCATTTATTTAGCCTGTGGTGAAGGCCCCCTTGCTTACATCCCCTCATTGTAGGAATGCAAGAGGGAGAGATTAGATTACATAACAGACAGGAAGCCAGAGACTGGAAAGTCCCAATATTGCTCTTTTATAACAACCTTCTTCTGGGAACTAATCAGGGTCCCAGAAGAACTACAGTAATTTCTTCTTAAGGTAGCATCCCCAATCCTATGACCTGACAACCTCCCACTAGACCCCACCTCTCAGAGGTCTACTTTTTAACATCACACTGAGGTTAAAGGTTCCAACATATAAACCTGTCAGGAACAAACCACATCCAAATAAGTACACTTTTTCCAATACTAATCTTTTCTGGAAACACCATCACAGACACACAAAGAAATAATGTCCAGCTATTTGGGCATTCCTTAGCCCAGTCAAGGTGACACATAAAATTAGCCCTCAGATTATTCAATAGTAACAAAAACTGTAGAAAAATCTAGTAAGAAACCTAAGAAGACTTGTGCATTGCTATATAAAAATACTATAAAAACCTTACTAAGGATATAAAAGAGACCTTAAGTAAATGGTTGTCTTATTCCTGGATGGGAAGATGTAGTCATGGAGCGTTATCTATGTTCTCCATATTTATCTATAAATTTAGTTCAATCCTATCCAAAAACTCAATAAGGAACAAGCTTAAATGCAGCAGGCTGATTCTAATATTCATCAGGAAGAGGAAGTGCATAAGAAGAGCCAAGGTAAACTTGGATAAGAGAAGCAAGGAGGGAAGTCACGTCTTACCAGGGAGCCAAGTTTGCTTTACCACTGTGGTAACTACAACTGGAAGGTAGTGTACCACTAATGTGTCAGAAACTAGCTGCCAGTAGTGATCAGGAAAACTGAATAGAGTGTGAAGAAACAAAGGATGCTGGGACAGCAGCAGCTTAATGTGTGTGCTTTCCTTCCATGTACCACTCCAGCAACTACCTACCATGAAGACTGACAAGAGCCCAGAGGAAATACACTGGCTTGGTGAAGTGAGGCTCTTCCTCGTCTAAGGCAGCCTGGATGATTGCTGAAGGAAATACAACCTTGCCTAAGTATAAATGCTCAACTCTCCCTGGGCCCCCAAAAGCTAAGGAGGAATTAGCCAGGTGGGCTGAGGGTGCTATGTCTTTGGGGCTGTGAGTCCTAGAAACAGGGAGCTCTTCCTGCTGAGCAGGGTACTACCCATCTGTCTGCCCAGGCTCACTTGGGCCTCAGGAACCCATGCAACTGTTGCCCCCTCCAAATCATGTCAGTTTCTAGCCACTGAGCCACAGGGATCAGGCAAAGAAAGGGAGTGACATACCTAAAAGGTCAGCTGCTACATGGGAGGAGCAACCAAACATCCAGCACTATCATCTAAAGAGCTGCCAGAGGAGACAAAAGACAATTTCAACAACAGCTAAGACCTCCTTGAAAATGTCCCAAAACTAAAAAAATGGATGACTTAAGGACAAAGATAGCTAGAGATGTGACCTGAATTGGTGGCTTACAATATCATGTTTGAGAATCATTGCAAACCAAAGAATAAAATACAAATAAATAGAAATCATGAGGGAAAATATGAAATTTTGAGGGGAGAGTTAGGAGATCTAAACTGGGACTAATCATTGAGTCCCAAAGGACAAAAAGGTAGTAGAATAAGAGATAAAGGATCCTGGGGTTTAAAGAAATATAGTCTCCTGGGGTATAAAGACTATAGCCTAGCAATCATACCTCTAGGCAGGTTGTCATTCACCCATAGGAACTACACATACACACACACACACACACACACACACACCACACACACACACACACACACACACACAGTCTTTGGATCTTTGCATATTTATTGCATAGATAAATATATCCAAAGATTATATGACACACATTCTCCAAAGAAGAGTTTCAAAAAGACTCAAACAAAAATCAAATGAAATTCTAACAGAAAAGATAGGAAATCGAGTGAGCAATCAAACTTAGCTATGTATACATATGCATATTTGTGTGTATATGCATATACTTAACTATATATATACATGTATATATATGTATAGGCATATATATTGTTAAATATAAATGCATGATGACAGATTGGCAATGTTTAAAGCTGACAAGGATTCTTAAAATAGAGGTGAAATACTGCAAAGGAAAATCTAATAAGATTGAAAAGGGAAAGTGCTAAGCAATTTCAGGAAAACTTAGGAGGTGGGGGCAGAGCATGCCAAGTGAAAGCATCCCATAGACTGCTTGAAGTGAAGGGGGGAAACCTTGGGAAGTAAAAGCACCCTCAGTATCTCATTGGTAGAGGAAAGAAGCATCTGCATGGAAGAAGTAATAAGGGAATGGAGTATCTGAATAGGACAATTATAATTCCTATGCCTATGTTAGGTTAGGTGCCGTCAAGTCGGTATCCGACTCATTGTGACCCTCTGTTCAACAGGGGAAACACTATTGTCAGTGCTTCTCTGCTGTTCATAGGGTTTCCAATGGCAGATTGATTTTTGGGAGGGGGTTTCCAGGTCCTTCTCCCAAGCCTAAAGCACTTGGTGTTCCTGGTGGTCTCTCATCCAGGTACTAACCAGGCCCAACCCTGCTCAGCTTCACGAGATCTGACAGGATCGGATTCCACAGGGCTACGGCTGCAGGCCATGGCTATACTTCTAAACAAATAGAGTCTAAAGGAATAAATTCTGAGCACCAGGAGAGTTAAAGGGAGCTAATCCTAAAGGGACTAGAAAGAGTACAGGGGAAAGGAACAGTAATTTGAGCAAGCCACTAAAATTAAGGGAAAACATTGTGTGCAAGGAGCCATGTGCAGGCTTTTAGTGTGGCATTGCCATAATAGCCAAATCCTGGAAGCAAACTGAACATCTATCAATAAGGAGATGATGAAATAAGCCTTGGAACATTCACACTATGGAATCCTGCAGCTATTGGAAAGAATGAGATGTTCCACATCTAATATATAGCAGGTGGAAAGATATCTTTGCTATATTTCAAAGTGAAAAAAAGCAAGCTGCAGGATAACTTATATAGTATTTCACTTTTAGAACAAACTCACAAAACTATATTATACCTGCATTGTGTGGGCATGTAAATGGGGAGGGGACTGAGACCTGGGATAAGCAAAAGGAATTTTAGATTTATCCATATTGAGTGTTTTACAGTAAGAATGTAATTATGAAATATATTTTTTTTCTTAAAATATGTTTCTCAACTATAACAGGAAGAAACATCTTCATGCTTTAAAGGACAAATGTATCCACTAATCCATTCATTCACGAGTAGACACTAAAGGCTCACCATAGGCTGTGTGGTTGGGGAGGAAAAGAATCCTGCGCAGCTGAGTGCTGGAGGCGCACTCTGCCTAGGAGACAAGATAAGCCCGGTAAACCAGAAAGTGAAATATGTCAGCAAAACCTAACCTGAGCCACAGGAGGCATACAAACAAATGCATGGAGGCTGTGAAAGAAGGGAGGAGAAAGAAGCAAGAAAGGCTTCATGGACAGAGAAGCATATACGTTTATGTGTGTGCATATGTATGTTGTATGGGTATATGTTGTGTGTGCACATGTGCATGTACCCACACACCTATTGATAGAGGCTAGGAAGATGTGGTAGGAGGGCTAGGAAAAGAAGACCTCCAGTGGGTGTGAAAATATAAGTAATCTTTTCTTACAAACTATTTTTATACAAATTATTATCCTACTTTACACCCTCCTCATATTTCATACCCTAGGGGCACTCTGTTCTCCCTCAAGCCTCCTTATCTCCCTCCATGTGGCTGGACATGCATGAAATTATAAAGTTTCTTTGTTCTCTCTAAATTCTTTGTCCTCTAGAAAATCTAAGACTACCTGCCTCTTTTCCTTCCCACTATTAGCCAATTGGGTTTAGCCAAAATTGTGAGGTCAAAATCCTAATCAATTAGGTGAGACCCAGTCATAGAGATTGCATTAGAAAATAAAAGGCTGGACTGACTTCCTGCCTGTGTGCTCGCTTGCTCATTACACTTACAACAGGCACTCTCTTTGCAAAGAGAAGTCGCCTTGCCTAGATAAAACTTAAAATCTTTAATTCTAGTGTGTCTTCATTATTGGCATTGAGCATATCTCCAACATGGAGACTGTGTAAAGGTACAAATGACAGGCAAGTTTGGGCACCAAGGAGAGCAGGAAGCATGGAGTTTGACCAGCCTGATAGGAAGAGAGAGTAGGAAAAACTAAGCTAGACAGGAAGGCCACCGTAAAAGGGCCCATTATAAAGCTGACATTTCCTCAAATTTTTCACTAATATTCACTAATATTCACTAATATTCCAGAGGGAACAAATAATAAATGTCTGGGAACAAATAATAAATATATGACTTCATAACTACAATACCACATACATACTTGATTGCAGAATAAAGGTGGCTAGGCCAAGAGGTTTGGGTTCCATTTATAAAGTGACTGCAGAGGTTATTGAGCAGTAGGGTGCCATGATCCAATTTAGGCATCTCATCATGGCACTGTGAGCAGGAAGGTTTAGCTGGGCAGGGAGCTGGAGCAGAGTGGCTGGAACAAGTCTTGAATAGAAGAGGTCAAGACAATGGTCTGGACTGAAGGTAATAGGAGCTTACCTAAGGGAGTGGGAGGGAGAGAGAAGGGTGCACAACAGATGTGAGCTATATCATGAGGGAAGGGTTGGAATTTTGTGAGTTTTGTTTGAATACATTGCCTTTGAAGTATTTTGGGAAGTCCCAATCCGAGGCGTGTAATGGGTACTTGGATAAAAGGAGCTCAGGAAGGCGAGCTGGCTGGAGATAACAGCAAATCTCAGTGTCCTCCATTCTAGATGGGAGAGATCAGCCAAGGAAAGGACTTGGTAAGGGACAAGAAAAGGAGAGGGTCACTAGGCAATCTCCTGGGAATACAACAACAGGAAACAGTTAGGGAAAGAGGCCAGGATCTCAATCACCCAGGAAGCTTACAAAGGTACCTCCAGACCAAACTTGGTTTCCCACCCTCCAAGAGCAGGAGACCCTTCTGATTCTGTCTGCGCAGTGGGCACTGGTGGTGTAGAGCTGCCTCTGGTTGCTGATGGGTGAGACCAGACCAGAAGGCAGGGGCCCCACTCCAGCCTGGAGGCAGGATGGACATACACTGCACATTCAGGATCTTGGGGCATCTGGAAGAGCCAAAGGAGTCACGGCCCCCTCTGCTTAGAGTAGCCATGCCCATGGCAATGGCGCTTTGGCCCTTGACTTCATGCTGCTGCTCACTGGCTTGTCCTCAAGAGCTTGCTTGGGAGTACAGACCCCTCACAGCACAGGAGAGGAGAATGGGGTAACACACCCTCCCACCTGGACGTGGAAGCAGGACTTTGCCTCAGCTGAGCCATTGGTGCCCACTGTGGTACATCTGTGGTAAGCAACAGGCCTGTTCTACAATCCCAGATTAAAGGCTCCTTTAACAAAAATTTTTGGTTTTATGTCACTCTTTTTTTTTTTTTTTCCTATGAATAAAGTACAAGCTGAGCTCGGCATTCAAAGCTTCCATAATTTGGTTTCACGGTACTTAGCTATGCCTGCTGTCTTCAATTTATGGCTCCCATGCACTGTCCACCCTTTGCCATCCTGTTCTCCACCCTAGGAGACTGACCTATGAGGGTCTCTGGCTTCTGTTAGGCTCAGCCAATGGGAAACAAGTGAAAGATATCTGTGAAGGGTGGACGGTGAGGTCAGGGTACCCACACTTCTGCATCTAAGTATGGATCCTGGCAATATGGGGCCAAAGTTTGCAATTTTATCAGTTTGCAATTGTGAATAAAGTGCTAAATACAAAAGTGAGTATCTACCTGGATTGAGAAAAGAAATCACAAAAACATTGTATAAATTTTAAAAAGCTTACAAACAACACACGTGCAGAAAAATACGCTTCTTAATTTCCTGAACAACGTCTACAATACCTTTTCCTATATCTTTTAGCCTCATACACTTTGCCTATCATATGACAACTCTATAATATGTTTTTCTCTTGAAAGAATGGAACTATAATCCAGTCTTTAGTAGACTTGATTGAAATGTTTATCATCTATAAAGTGTGATCAAAGAATATGGTGAATGTTTAAATTTAACAAAATTATTATTCATGAAAGAGGACTTCTGGAACTGCTTCAGAAAGTGGCAAGAATGATGGGATGTGTTCATAGCAAGAGGGAGTATTTTGGGGAGGGGGCTTAATGGCAACATGTCTTTCATTGTAATTTTTTTTTCTTTAAACATTCACTGTATTTTTGGTTCACACCTTGTAGAACTGTTTCTGTTTTACAACTCTTTGTAAATCATGTAAAATTTTGAAATTGTTTTCAAATCTGGAAAGACAGCTACCACTTTCTTCTATGCATAACTAAGATTTAAGATTCAAATTTTTGTGTGCAAAATCTAATCTTAAACACTCTTTGAATTGACGACACTTACAAGCTAGTTTGTCTTTGATGTCCCCATTACAGTGGCATATCCTGAGTTCTCTGTTACAGTCCATGAAGGGTAAGGTGAAGCCCTTCCTACGTCCCCTCTTGAGGCCACACCCCTGTCCTTCAGCTGCTGGGAAGATGAGATGGGCTTAGGTCGCATGGCCAGTCAGCTTCTCCCAATCCAGCCATCCTCGTTTCCTTGCACGTGCATTTTCCGAGCGCAGCCCAGAGGAAGCTTTTACATGCCTCTTTCTGTCTCATAGTTTCTAGGGAACCCAGTCGAAGACAACTTCAAAGATACCAGCAGCAAGAAAGGTGGAACTTTTCCCAGGGAGTTTATATGCTTTACTTCTCTTCATCAATAAGATTATCAAATGATCCAAGGGCCTTTATTTCTATTTTCTTTGTTCCTCTTAAAAATCACTAATTTGGCATGATTTGAAATTTTTTATGCTACAAACACAGGAATCTAAAAACTTCCAACATGTGAGAATAAAAAGAAAATTATATATGACATATCATTACCTTCAAGTCACAATGCCAGGTGAGTTAGAAGTAAGAATTTTACGAGAGCCATTCCTACATCAGGAGGGCACAAAATTAGTTAACTATCCAATACAGAAATGACTTAAATAGATCCCACCAAATCCTAATCCATCTTCCCCTAAACTGAGTCCCCAAAATGCCCATGACTACTCCAAAGCCACCTAACATGTGATGTGTATGGTAGAAAGAAACTGGGATCAAAAATATCCAAGGATATACAGAAAAATATTCCCACAAAAAGACATGCAAGTGGAAGAGAAATCTTTGGTGGGGGGGATGGGGGGAGGAGGTACACAAGAGGGTGAGGGGGAACTTATCTGTGCAACGTACAATGAAACACATATATGAAAATGTCACAATGAAATGCATGTCAAAATGAAACACATTAAGTTGTACATTTAAAGTTTCCAATAAAAAAAAAATCTGAGTTTTGCAAATTTCACAAAATCATGTGACATGTAATCGTATTGCAAGCCCCGCCCTCCGACCTTGGAAGGCACTTGTGTACATGTGGGGTCCTCCTGAAGCTTAAGCTTCCCCAGCTTCCTGCCTGGATCTGCCCCTGGGATTGCCCCCAGCTGTCTGTGCCCTGATTGAAAGCCTCTGTTCATTCAATGGCAGCTGCTCTGTGTGACTCTGTCTTGGTCCTTGTTGCTTTGCACCAAGTGGTAGTAGCACCTGGGCTCTATGTCCAGTTTACTACACTGTTCTGTGGTTTCCCTACTCCTCACACCTTTGCAAATAAATCCTTCCGGAATGATCCCATTGGGTTGGCCCTCTGTTCCTTCTTGACACCCTGACTTATTTTCACTCCTTTTTCCCCAACAAGTATTTGACTCCCTCCCTTGCTTGCCCCTGTACCAGGTCCATTCATTTCCCTAAGCCTTGGCTTATACCCATCTCCCTGGGTGAAATGTCCTAGGCAAATCCCACCCAGCCTTCCAGGCCCAGCTGCACCCCTCTTCCTCCCAGGCAGCCTGGTGCTCAGGAAGGCCTACAAGGAAAATGGATGTCTGATCATTATCTGAGCAGGGTCTGCCCTGCACAAGCCCAGGGCAAGAGAGGGTTCCCAGAGACACAGTCTTCATAATTAACCCTCCGAGAAGAAGGCCCTTTACACCTGAGGACCAAGAATCACTGCTTAGCTGGCCACTTAGGGAGACCCTGTCAAAGTGAGGGGGGTTCCTTCCTTCCCCTGGGCCAGTGAACTGGGATTCCCTATGTCTGTGAGTATGGGAGTGATTAAAAGGGAGGTTGGCTGCATGCCCTGCACAGATCATTTCCAGCCATGACTCCAGAGGGAATCTGCAGGAATGTAGGGCAGGGCGCAGATGCAGCCTTCTCTCTGGGCCTGTCTCCCAGGAGCAAGTAAGTCCTGTCAGACTTAGAGAAGGGGGCTTTGGGAGGGCAGAGTGGAGAACAGCACCAGTCCCAGGGGGAGTAGAGTCCAGGTTTCCTTCTCTCAGCCTCTCCAATGTCCTTTACACAGAAAGTGATGAAAACAGCGGCCTGGTTCAATGGGAGCAAGTCCGTGGCTCCTCCTGGAAAAGGAGCCTGGAGCCCTGTGTTTCCAAAGGGCAGAGCAGCCTGGGGAGGTTTGCCAGCTACTCAGGCAGAAGGTAAATTCCGAGGGTCAGGTAAATTCCTGGGGTGAAAAAAATGGGTACAGAATTTTGGCCAGAAAGGAGGTTCTTTGTCACCCAGAATGTGAAGAATATGCTTAATATTGGAGAGTTTCAGGAAAAATAGGATGGAGCATGGAGCTCACGCTATGCTTTTACTTTCTGAGGCTGTGCCCTGAAAATGGAGAGACTTGCAGACCAGGAAAATACCACATGTCTGGAGAATTTCTTTTACTGGTTGCTTGAAAATGGTTTAAATTAGGGCACATTTTTATCTCTTTCATAAGGTTAAAAAGATATGTGCTAAGGTTTGAGTATGTCTCCCTGGAGTTCATGTGTTGGAATCTTAACTCCATGTGCGGAGGTGGGGGCTTGGTGGGAGCGCTTCAGGGCACGGAGGCGGAGCCCTCTAGAATGGATTAATGCCTTTCTCCTGTGACTGAATTCTCAATCTTGTGAGATTAGTTACAGCAAGAGTGGTTGTTGCAAAGTGAGGCTACCTCTTGCGTTTCTTCTCTTTCTCAGGCAGCTTGCTTGCCCTTCCACTTTCCAACATGAATTGAAGCAGCATAAGCCCCTGCCAGAACCTGAGCAGATGCCAACCACTGTGCTCTTGGACTTGGCAACCTCTAGAACTGTGGGCCAAAAGAAGCACCTTTTTGTTGCAGATTATGCAGTCTCAGGTGTTCTGTTATAGCAATATAAACAGGACAGTACACCTATCAAAAGCTAAGGAAGTGGTTGATTAATTACCTCGGCTCTCCACCTATGAGAGAATGGAGCTGGAAGCAATGGTGATTGTGATGATCATAATGGAACATACATATGGAGATACATCACATGTATATAGATGTGTGTGTGTCTGTGATATATATATATATATATATATATATATATACTATATGTATATATACTATATGTGTATATATATTTATACTTATGTACACATATATGTATGTGTACATTTATTTTATATGCATATGTGTGTATATGTGTGTGTGTGTATATATATATATATATATATATATATATATATATCATAGCCAATGTGCCATAATTATTAAACATTACTGGAAGGTCACTGAGTGCTGACCACTGGCAACAGATCTGTGACCTAGATCAGACTCCATAGCTAGAATTGATCTGGCCTTAAAGCACACTGATTTCCTATCTGAGCCTCGGTGTTCTCATCTATAAATGAGATAATTAACTTAGATAGTCCTTACTGCCTCTTCTAGTTGTAAAAATTCCATGATTCTAATAAAACCAATCTCAGGCCATTGAGCACATAAACAGTTTTTAGTCTTCCGATTAAGTGAGTTTATCCGCCTTTGAGGGCTGGGATTTAGCTCAGTTGGTAGAGTGCTGCTCTGCACTGTTTGAGGCCCTGGGTTCTATCCCCAGCACTGCAGAAGTGGGAGAAGAACCTGGTAGTCCACTCCTGAAACAATCCTGAAACAATCAGCCATTGAAAACCCTATGAGTAGCAGACACGCACTGACACAGTGCCAAGCATGGCACAGTGTCAAGGAGTGTTTCGTTCTATTGTACGTAGGGTTGCTATGAGTCTAAAACGGGACCTAACAACAACAACAACATCCTCCTTTGAGTAGCTCAGTAGCAAAGCCAGAAGGTACAATACTTGGACTCTCATCTCAATTCTCCCTCTTTCCAGTGGTGTGAGTTTGGCTAAGGCAACGTCTCTCTGAGCCTCCCTCTCAGGAAACGACCCAGAGGGCATTGGCTGATCATTCCCACAGGTTCACATGGTCAGATCTGGTCTTTCATTCTGCTTTATGGGACAAAACCAAAACTGCTGTGGTTTTACTAAGTAGTTCCAGCTGAGAAAGCAGGGCTTTCTGAGCCTTCCCTCTGAGGCACCCATCACAAATAAGCACTTGTCATCTTACTTCCTGACTCAGAGTGCACCTCAAAATACAGCCCCTTGGCAGAAAGACACAGAAAATGCAAGTATCTTGCTTGGGGTTTCCTACTTTTAGGCTCCTATACTTTCTTAAGCTGGGTCTTAGTTCCTGACTCCGTTCTTCCCTGTGGGTGACTCAAGATTGGCAGAACAGTCATGGGACCATTTTGGGGAGGAGAAGACCTATCTCTCTCTGGTGTCTTCCATGGCCCTGAATTTTGGAATCAGAGGCAGCTCTCCTGTTGAATTTTAATTCCTCAGACTGCATCCATCCTGCCTTGCATGTTAATGTATCATCAATAGAACATGACACATCACTCCCTTAAACCCAGGAAATGGAGAGATGTGTGCTTTCATGAGGAAGCTATTGGAACAGAAAAGGCCTGAAGGCCTTGCCTCAAAGTACTGGCTCTGGATTAGGAAACCCAAGTCTGACTCTCAATTCATTACTTTCTAGCTGTGTGACTTTAGATATATTACTTAACCTGTCTGAAGCTCTGTTTTCTCGTCTATTGATACCTACCCCCCAGCATGATCTTAATCTCAACATCCAAGTTTTTCCATTTAACCATTTTTCTCTTGCTCCTCCCACCAAGAGCCCCTACCTACTCCAGGCATAACCTAGTGCCTGCATTCCACAAAAGCCTGAGCAGGAGCCCCCAAGGGGCCCTCACTTTAGCACCAACCGCTTTATCCTCTCTCCCTGCAAGTCTGCCAGGATGCAATCTCCATTGTTAACTCAATAGAGCTTGAGGAGTAGAAATGCAAAAACATCTTTCTTTGAAAGCAAGCGCACATTTGCTTCCTTGCTTTGGATCACTTAAGGCAGACTCAAGTTGCTTTTTAATAGGTTTGTTTTGTGGTTGGTTTATTCTTCTGATTGGGGTGAGTGGATTTCACTTAGCTGTGTACAGGAGGAAAAGCAGTTTGTGAGCCAAGTGGAGCAACAGATGTCAGACAAGGCTGAAGGATGCTGCAGTTTCCCACAGGCCTCACAACCCTCTTAAGCAATTTACTGGGCTGATTTGGTGCACACATGGTTGCTTTTGTTTTGTTTTCCCCTCAGCCATTCAGGATCTGTTTTACTCACCTGGAAAGTTGCATAATCTTAACAAGATCAAGGCAATTTTAAGAGATTCCCAGTTGCTGCTGCTACTTTATACTAGAAAGGTGGAAGAAATGACATTGGCCTCTAGAGTTTTACCTTCACCAGTAAATTGAAGTAGATAGCTAAGGCAACTTCCCAGATCTTTCTAATCAATATGAACTATATTTGCCCAAAATACATTTGGGTCATAATTTTCAAATCAAGGCAAAAGTAATGCACCTCCTAAATTACCTCAGTTCTTTATTATTGGCTTGGAGAAACTCAGTCCAGGAGTTTAATTTAGTAAACTTTTATTGAATTCCTGCTACATGGAAGACAAGCCCTGGGCAGGTCAGGGCTTTTATTACAAAGACAACTAAGCATGGTCTTGAACCTCATGTGGTTTCTGGCTGGTGGGAGATAGCAATATGAAGTATCTATTCCCCTTAAGGGGGCAGGGATTTAGTTCAGTTGGTAGAGTGCTGCTCTGCAGTCTCTGAGGTCCTGGGTTTGATTCCCAGCACCACAAAAATGGGAGAAGGATGTGGCAATCCACTCCTAAGGCAATCCTGAAACAATCAGCCATTGAAAACCCTGTGAGGGTCGCTATGAGTCACACAAGACTTGACAGCACCTAACAACAATAACAACAACATTCCCCTTAAGAAAATACTCACTGTCTTAACCCTCCCTCTGCCCTATTGCTTTGCAGCCTGGTTTCCTGAAAGATTGGTTCACAGGATTGTCTCCTAGTCCCCTCCCCACCCCATCCTCACTCCCTGCTTTAACTACCACATCTACTAGCACATTTTAGTCTTTATCATTCTAGGGTTTCTATATTAGCAAATAAAAATAGGGGACACACACTAAAAAAGTGTTCTTTTCCATCTGAATTCAGATTTAACTGGGCTGCTGTATTTCATCTGACAGCACTGTCTTACTTATGTCCCCTGCTAGCTCTAACCTCACAACCCTTCCTTCCTTCTTGAAATGACCTCCTACTTCAGCAGATGTGATGTTCATTGACACTACTCTCTCTTCATATTCCTCCTTCCTCCTGGACCACCCGTAACTCTCTTTCACAGCCTCTCTTTTCTCCCCATGATCCCTAAATACTGAGCTCCATCAGAGCTCCAGCCTCTGCTCTTCTCTCTCCCTCATTCTTCCAGGACATCTTGAACACAGCCATGTCCTCAGGTAAGGTTGTATCAGCATCAGTGTGTCTACTTCTGGCCCAGGGAGCACTTACCCATAACTCTCTGCAAACTTCCTTACCTCATGGTCTCTTGGACAGCTCTGAAGTGTTTCACAGATCCCCCAAACTCAATATGTTGCACATTTTACTCATCTGTTCCTTCTCTCCACTCCTGTCCTCCTAATCTCTGAATTTATACCACTTTAAACTACTGACTGTGTCCAAAACCCAGCAGTTACTTTCAGTTCTCTCCCTCCAGCTCCTGCTTCTAATTTGTTTCCTTAGGAGATGGAATCTGTCTTCTAAAAGATTTCTCATCTACCCGGGCATACAACTGTAATCCCAGCTACTAGGGAGGCTGATGCAAGAGGATCACAAGTTCAAGGCCAGAGGTAGCCTGCATAACTTAGACTTTTTCTCAAAATAAAATTTTAAAAAGGAGGACTGGGGTATAGCTCAATGGTAGAGCACTTGCCTAGTATGTGCAAGGCTCTGGGTTCAACTCCCAGGACTAGAAAAAAAATGACCTCTCATCTGTTCTTCCCCACTCTCTGCCACTTCTCTATTATAGGCTGTCATCACTTCTCACCTAGATCCTTCTAATCAGTCTCTCTGTCTCCATTCCACCTCTGCAATCATCTTCCACACTGTCATTTGAAGGATGTTGCCAACACAAAGTTATATTATACCCTTCTCTTGTTTCATTGGATCCTCACCAACCATTGGGTAGTTTGACACACGAGCCTCTTCACCATTTGGTAGATGCCAACCTCTCCAAGCTTATCTGGTAACACATAGAACACCTCTAGCCATACTGAAAACACACTCTCTTCCCCAGCCACATGCTATGGTCCCAAAGTCTGTGTTTACACATCAAGCTCTTTGCACAGTGCACTCCCACCTGCACTTCAAACTGTGGAGACTGTGTACCATCTCAGCCTCAAGCCAACCTCTGCCTCCTGGCAGAAGCTTTCCTACATCCTCCAAGAAAAGGTGGCAAAAGGGGAGGGAGAATGGCGTACTCCACACTGTTCCTCCAGCTGCTCGAGTCTAGTGCCTTGTACTCACCTTCCTGACAAAGCATGGGACTGAGGGTCAAGCTCAGTGGTAGCCCTTGACTAGCATGAGTGAGGCCCTGGGTTCAATCCCCAGCACCTCCAAAAGATGTGGGGGAAACTCTCCAGAGTAATGATCTGTGTGCAAGTCTTGAATTTACCACAATTATTTATATAATACAGTAAACTCTGAGCTCCTGGAACACATGACTATGTCTTTTGTTTAGAACCTTAACAATATCTGTAAGAGTACAGAAACTAATACAACCAACACCTGTGTTCCAGTCATCCAGTGGACCACTCTTAGTATTGTGTTGCACTTGGTCCAGTCTTCAGGCTTTGTCCTCCTCTGAGGCTCCAGAAGCAAAATTGGAAGCAAAGGAAACAGACAAAAGGACCTCAGAGTGAGTGTTTAAGAAGTGCTGAGCAATCTGGGTGAAGCAGGAAATGAGCCAAATGAACTTAGTCAAAGCATTATTGCAATGGGCTTTGAAATGGCAAAAATTCACCTTCTTCTTCAAAAAGCCCAGTTTCCCAGAGACTGATAAGTCACTGAGTTATGTACTGGTGGCAAACTGAAAACATTTAATGACAGAAAATCTTATTTTAGGCTGGGCGCAGTGGTGCGTGCCTGTAATCTCAGCAACTCTGAAGGCAGAGGCAGGAGAATCGCAAGTTTGAGACCAGAGGCAGTCTGCATAATTTAGCAAGGCACTGTCTCAAAAAAAAAGTAAAAAAAAAAAAAAAATGGGCTGGGGGTGCAGCTCAGTGGTCCAGCACTTGCAAAGCATGCAAGCGTGAGACCCTGGGTTCAACCCCCAGTATCAGGGGGAAAAAAACAAAAAGGAAAATCTTATTTTATTGTAACTTTGGCATAGAGTTAAAAATTTAGGAAGATGGCAATACTATGAAATCCTGGTGTTATCCAAAATTTGTTTCAGTGATTGTTTAAAAACCAATCCTCTCTACCAGCCTGGAAGACTATGCATCAAAATATTCATTGTGATTGTCTTTGAATGATGGCACTAGGGACAAAATTTTTTTCATGTTTGCCTATTTGCATTTTCAAAAAGCAACAAAGAAGAGGAAAGATGCTTTTAAAAACACTCTAAGTAATATTCAAGGAAAGTTCAATAGTTTGAGAAATTTTTTTCATGATAGACTTGGAAGATTTGAAGAGAGGGAGATTATATGTTGAGAGCCTTGAATTTGAAGCTTGAATTTTAACGAGATTTTTCCCTATCAGGATTATGGATTGACTGTCCCACCCTGGGAACAAGCAGCTGACCTCAAATCACATGCCAATACATTCACAATTAAACAATCACTGAAGAAGCTATAAAGCACACAAAATGCATAATGGTTAAAAATAATAAACAAACGGAGCTTCTGTGTTTTCTTGCCCGAGAACAAGGGCCTTTTCTTCCAGTCATTATAATGAAATATTGAGACTCTGTTGAAAAAAAAAATGCAACAGTTTTAAATGACCTAAGTGAATCACTGCAAGCATGTCAGAATCTGAATGCCTCAGACCTCACCTGTGATTGCCTAAGAATAAAGGACCAGTGACAAGCAGGTGGCCAGTGGAGTTCTCAATGATAGAAAGTGATGATTCAAAGAAATAAAATTTCATTTCTTTCCTTTTTCAAAACAAACATTTTTTACCTGGATTTAAAAAACAGATATTTCCTAATGAGAAAGTGGTTTATTTAAAGGTCTTCCACATGTGCTTCTAGAGTAAGGTTGTACTTTTTCCCCTAAAGGTAACATTATAGTTGGTAAACAGTTTATAAGGTCTTGCAAATTTTCTATTTTGAAAGTGCACCTTTTCCCGCTTTAATTTGTCTTGTGCATTTGGCATAGTCCCAAAATAAAATGTCCAGTTTGGTTTCTTCAAGTTTCCTTTGGCTGACTTGTTTTTAGTTCCCTTTTTTTCCTGAGGGACAAGAATTTTGCTACAGCTTGCTATTTGCACATCCAAACATTGAGATTAGTTTTTGGCAACCCCTGCATGAACAGAGTCAAACATCCCCATTTCTCCAAAGAAGCTTTCCTGGATGGATTGCCAAGACACCACATGGTGCAATCAAACACTATTGTATGTATGAAATGGAAGAATTGACGGTGGTATTTGTGTTGGATGCGCAGTGAACAGAGGACGCCAGGTCAGCCTGCCAGGCTATATTCCCGCAAATGTCATTTAGAGAGGTGGCCTCTAAATGCCATGTGGAATTCAGGTGATAGAGGGAATAATTGGCAGTATCTATTCATTCATCCAATCAGTCAGCCAATCAGTCAACAATCTTTATTAAGCATCAACAATGTGTTAGGTCCTAATGTATGCAAATAATTTTGCAAAGAATAAAAGGTGAGTGGTGAAAGTATTTCATAATGTATGATAAATTTTCATCTATGTTGCTTCAAAGAATATAAAATAGGTATGGTCTACACACTCAAAAAGTTTATAACCTAGTAGGGGAGTATATCAGTCATATTTTGGTCACTATAGCAAAATTCCTGAGTCAAGCTACTTATGAAGAAAGAAGTGATTTTTAGTTCATAGTTTTGAAGGTTCAAAATCCATAATGTGGTGGGCCCACTGGTTTAGTCTCTAAGAAGCCCTACTGTCAGACAATGTCATATCATGGCAGGAGTGTGTGGGGAGGAAGTATCACATTGCCAAATGGGAAGTTAAAGAGAGACAGAGAGGCCAAACCTGCTCCTTTTATAATAACCTTCTTCTGGGAACTACCAAGGGGTTGCAGGAAAACTAGTTTCTTTCGAGGGCATGCCCCCAATGACCCAAGCACCTCCTAGTAAGCCCTACCTCCTAAAGCTTCTACTTCTATCCAATACCACCACTGTTAGCTTCCAACACGTGGATCCTTTGGAGGCAAATCACACGCAAACCATAGCAGGGAGAAAAAAATGTGTAGATAAGTTACAAGGTTACAAAATAAAATATGATCTATATCATAAGAAAAAGGACAAGCCCCTGGCCAGGGAAGGAACAGCTATCCTAGAGCTCCATGCCAGTGCTTTTACAGTTCAGAGAGTCAAAAAGGAAAGAGGTCATGTCCAGCTTTGGTTCAGGCCAACTCTGAGTAAGACTTGCATGGTGGAATTTGGACATGTGAATACGAAGGATAGAATGGCTATATTTTTGTCATATTTAAAATATTTAAGGGTGTGCTGTCTTGTTTTTCAGCTTAATATATTCAAAGCTGATGTGTGTAACAACAGTTTTGCAGCACCTTTACTTTGAAATTTAGGAACATTTTTGAAGCATAAAAAATAATTGAATCATGGCTGATAATATATGTGGAATTAAGCTATCAACACCAGGTCTAAGCCTCACCCTTGGAATATTTTATAAACCACCACAATTTGGGGACTAATTGTTTTCAAATTGTGGAGGGATAATTTGCAGATCTTGATCACTTAGGTCATTAACCTAATCCTAAAATTTCTAACTCTTTAATACAATCTCAAAAAGATTCATCATGCTGCCTAGGGAATGACATCTCCGCAGGCTAAAACATAGTTATTCAGTAAATGCTTATTGCTCCAACTCCTTATTCTGATAAATGTTCTAATGTGGTATAGAAAGATTTCTTGCCTTGGTAATGAATATAAGTTATTTTTTCCTTTGGTAATTCAATATCCTGTGGTATCTCAAATTTCTCATTCCGGATGCCAGTTGCTTCTGGACAGGATCATAGATAAGAAAGATATAGATATCTAAGAGAAATGTGTAGTCACATCAGAAGCCTCCTGGAAAACAAGTTACTCACTAAATCCTCTCTGGAATGTGTATGCATGTGTGTGCTATTCTTCTAAAAACAGCATTTAAAAAATAAGAGTTCATAGGGATTCTGATCAGTCTGGTGTTTTGTTTTCCTGACTTTGCTTTTAATTTGTAACGTTCATCTTCTGTTCATGATTCTTGTGTCCTGATCATCTGTGTCTAAGAAGCTAAAGTCCTGCCTTAGAAAGTCTTCCATATTCATACAAAAGAAATGAGAGAATTTGCCAAGTTCTAAAATTGATGCAACATTCTTTTCCCAACTGATTGAAACAAACATGTTTACCTCTTAAGAATACATACAATAATATGGAGTCTTAGTTTGATTAAATAAAATATATAAATTACTCGTATTTACTTCCAGATAATTGTCTAAGCTTTTAAAGTGCCCAAGTAAACTGTTGCCACCTGAAATCAAAAGCTATGTGGAATGAATTTTGTTTCAGAACATTTCTGTAAATCTCGTACACCTCTCTGTGATGAGGCAAAAAGGAAGATGAGAAGCAAACTTTAAGTCTACTGACAAATATAGAAAATGTTTTGCGCACTGAATGAGTGTGTCCATGTTTTCCTGTTTCCATCTGGATCCTTTTCAGTGTGATTACTTATTTTTAGGTTGGCATTTTAGATGGAAGATGAAATGGCTTCAGGAAATGATGTGAAAGGTTAGGAGGATGGATGGGAAGTGTAAGTCAAGAGCTGTCACTAAGGAAAATGTAGCCTCTGTTTTATGTTCAATGTATTTCTTAGGAAAACTAGATATCCATATTTTTGCTAAATCTATATCCTTGAACACTGGTAAACTCAACCAGAAAAGCTATAATGTAAAGGATTATGGGGGAAAATGTGGAACTTGAAGACACAGAAGCAGAGGGGAGTTGGTATAATCAAATAATGAAGTGGGAACAGACTCCCTGCCCCAAACAGGTTTTAAAAAAAGGCCTTGGAGTCCTGTGGGAGAAAGAGGTATGAGCCAGAAGAAGGGATAATTCACTGTTTTTCCTGGTGAACTCCGACAAGCCACCGAAGCTGAATTGTATAATCTTCAAAGTAGTGAGGAAGGAAGCCTTACGAATTTGTATAAATATTTACTCTTTCCCTAATACCTTGAGGAGTCCAAGATATTTTAGAAAGCTTCATGGTCTCTTAACTTCTTTATGGAGTCGGTAACCAATGAAGTAGTCAGTTCTGACTGTGCCTTAACTCAGCCACGCAGGTGGGCCCACACATGACAAGAGGGCATCAGGACAGACAGGGGCCATGAGTGCCTCCCCCACTATTTAGATATTCTATATGCATCTTTGAGCCATACCAATCCTGTCCCCTCTGACTCCTGGTTCTCAGCTGCTCCTGGGTTCTACACCTGACTTCTGAACTGGGTTTGGTATTTGTTCATCCTTGGCTCTATCAGGGTTCTCACCAAAGACCTCATACTCATCTTTTAAAACCTTCCGACTGGAGCCTGCTCCAGGAACTCTTTCAGGGAACCTCATTCCCAATCCAGCTCTAGACTATCTAGATGCAGCTTCATCCAGGCTCCCTTGCTCCTGGTGAAAGGGGAACCTAGCAAGACTGATGACTTTCATTTGCTAAGGATGTCAAGGTCCACGCAGAGAGGCTTATCCTTCCTTTCCTACACTGCCTGAAACATGGAATTGGTTCTGTCCACTGATCTGTCACTCACTCAGCACTGCCTTCCGGTACTGACATGAAAGAAAAGATACTGTCCAAAGCCTTCTCTTTACCCTTGTCTTCCTGTCTCTTTCCACGTTCCACTCTTCCAAAACCCTTTACTGGACTCCTCCTATGGGCCACACCTTATGCTAGGTGCTAGAATTATAAAGATACTGTCCCTGCCTTCTATACATTCATATTCTAGTGGCTTTTGCCTTAAAGAAATAAGTCTGACCAAGTACCACATATTCATAGACTTGTTCAACATTTTTGGGTTTCTGCCTTTGTTTAACATGAGAAAGAATAGGAATTCATTTGTCCTTCATCTCATACCAGCTTCTTAATTAAAAGCATTTAAGAGCAACTTCAGAGAACTATGTCTTCATGATCTATCACTTAACCAGTCAACCTAAGTTTTTTGTCCCTGTTTTGTTTGCTAAATAAAATTTATCTTATTTTAAAATGATTATAGGCTCACAGGAAGTTTCAAAAGAGTGCAAAGAGTTCCTTACGTCCAACTTCTCCCAAAGGTGTCATTTTGTATTACTGAAGTACAATGTCAAAACCAGGAATCTGACATTGGTTTAATATTAAGTAGGCTGTAGACCTTACTTGGTGTTCACCAGGATTTACATGCACTAATTTGTGTGTGTGTGTGTGTGTGTGTGTGTGTGTGGTTCTATTTGCTTTGACACCCCATATAGATTGTGTAACCACCAGAATAATCAGGATACAGAATTATTCCAACACCCCAAAGGAACTCCCTGTGCTACCTTTCTAGAATCACACCTCCCTAACATGTCCCTGTCCCCTGAAAACCACTAATCTGTTCTCCATCCCCATAGCTTTATCATTTGAAGTTGTTATATGAATGGAATCTTACTGCTGTTGTTATTGTTAGGTGCTGTCGAGTCCATATCCGACACATAGCAACCCTACGTATAACAAGCAAAACAGTATTGCTAGTGCTTCTCTGCTATTCATCAGGTTTTCAATGGCTGATTGTTTTTTGAGAGTGGGTTGCCAGGTCCTTCCCCCAAGCCTGCATCTCCTGGTGTTGCCAGGTGGTCTCCCATCCAAGTACTAACCAGGCTTGACCCTGCTTAGTTTCTGAGATCTGATGGGATCGGAAGCCCCAGTGGTACAGCTGTAGGCTGGAATCTTATGGTATAGCATATTTTGAGATTGCTTTTACTGCTACCTACCATACACTTGGGGCTGGGATTTAGTTCAGTTGGTAGAGTGCTGCTCTGCAGTCTCTGAGGTCCTGAGTTCAATTCCCAGCACCACAAAAACAGGAGAAGGACATGGCAACCCACTCCCGAGGCAATCCCAAAATAATCAGCCATTGAAAACCCTATAAGTGCCACTATGAGTCGGACACTACTCGACGGCACCTAACAACAACAACAACCATACCCTTATGATTCTTCCACGTTGCAAGTACCAATGGTTCACTCCTCTTTATGGCTGAGTACTATGCCATTGTAGAGATATAAGACAGTTTGTTTGACCATTCAACCACTGAAGGACATTTGTGTTATTTCTGTTTTTTTACTAATATGAATAATGATGCTATGAACATTCACGTAGAGTATTTGTGTGAACAGAAGTTTCCATTTCCCTGAGATAAATGCCCAAGAGTAAAATGGCCAGATACAATAAACACATGTTTAGTTTTTAAGAGAGCAGTTTGTTTGACAGCTTTTGAAAAAATAGCTTTATTGGCATATATTTAAAGTGTACAATTTTTTTTTTCAGTACTGGGGGTTGAACCCAGGGCCTCGCACTCTCATGCTTTGCAAGTGCTGGACCACTGAGCTGCATGCCCAGCCTATTTTTTTACTTTTTGAGACAGAGTCTTGCTAAATTATACAGACTGCCTCTGGTCTCGAACTTGCGATCCTCTTGCCTCTGCCTCCTGAGTCTTTGGGGTTACAGGTGTGTGCCACCATGCCCAGCTAAGTGCACAATTTTATAAGCTTTGACAAAATATATGCCCGGAAATCATCAGTACAATAAAAACAATAAGCACATCTTTTGTCCCCAAAAAGCTTTCTCATGGCCCCTGGTAATTCCTTGCCTCACCACTCCTGGAATGTAAGGCAACAACTGATTTTCTTTCTGTCACTATAGATTAATTTGTGGTTTCTAGAATTTGATATGAATAAGATCATTGTCTTAGGAGGAGGCAGAGTCTGACTTCTTTCATTCAGCATAATTATTTTGAAATTCATTCACATTGTCATGGATACTAGAATTAATTCTTTTGTATTGCCAAGTAATATTCCATTATATTGATATACAAGTTGAATATCCCTTACCCAAAATTCTTTGGACCAGACATATTTCAGATTTCATCTGTTTTTTTCATATTTTAGAATATTTGCCTATATGTAATGAGATATCTTGGGGAAGGGACACAATCTAAACATGAAATTCATTTATATTCTTAGGTACCTAATAAATATAACTTGAAGATAATTTTATAATATTTTTAGTGCACCTATATTTTGGTTGTGACCTGTCATATAAGATCAGGTGTGGAATTTTCCACCTGTGTTATCATGTTAGCTCTCAAAAAGTTTTCGATTATGAAGGATTTCAAATTTTGTACTTTCATATTAGGGAAATGTGTTTTCCCATTCATCTGTTGATTGTTTATAGTTTGGAACCATTGAAAACAAAACTGCTATAAACAGATCTACTCTTTGTCCTCAGGAATGGGCTAATGCCCTGGAGCCTGAGTCAAAGAGAGAAAGAAAAGAACAAGTAAGGAGGAGAGGCACTGGCTTCTGCCAGAGAAAGTTCCAGAATGAAAAGATTCTTCTAGAACAGAAGCAACATCAATAACACCTTTCATCCATTCCGCACTTTGAGGTTCATGAAACACTTTTATCTTCATTATCTTCTGTAACCTACACAGCATCTGTTCCTGGCAATTGAAGTAGGTATTACTATTACCAATTTACAGATAAGAAAGCTGATACTCAGACATTTAAAAATGACCAGAGTCATACAAGCTCAGAGTCTAAGGACATTATTAATCATTCTTACTGATCTACAACTTCTTCCATTCAGATGTTTAGGGAAAAAAAAGCTGATTCCCCACCTTGAGAAGTTTTGATGTACGTACAGACTTGATGGACTTTCAAGAGCAATTTAACCTGCCTGAATCCCTTGTTAAATTGCTTAGCAAATTGTTAAGTCCTTTAAGATTAAAAGATATGTGTTACCATTATTAATTTTTTTTTTTTAGTTTATCTCAGAATATAAGAGACACTGTACAGTGAGTTAGGAGGACTCAATTGTCTTTTTCATATGAATATATTCAGTGAGTCCACTGCTGGAGGATGATGGTCCTAGGACACTGCCTCATCTTAGGAGCCAAATGGAATTTTGTAGAGTTGAAAGATACAACATCTGAAATGAAATGATTGTGATTTGTATGATTGCTAGCAGATTAGATATGGCAAAATAAAAAGCCAATGAACTTTAAAACATAGCAATATAAATTTTCCAAAATTAAGCACAGACAGGAAAAAATAAATTAAGGCATAGTGAGATGATATGTCAGACAAAATCAAACTGTTTAACATGTAATTAGCATCCCAGAATGGGAGGCAGAAAAAAAAAATACATTCCAAATTTGCTGAAAACTAGAAACCCATGGATCTGAGAGCTCAGTAAACCACAAGGCAGAATAAATACAAAGAAAATTATACCAGGCCATATCCTAATGAAATTGCTGAAACCCAGTGAAAAAGAGAAAATCTTAAAAAGAGAGGAGTCTAAAGACACATTATATGCAGATGAACAAAGGTTTTCTGTTGACTTCTCTTCAGAAATAATACAAGATGAAGGTCAATGAAATGGCATCTTTAAGTTGCTGAAAGTAAACAAAAAATGGCCAACCAAGAATTCTATCCCTTAGAAATGAAGATTTCTCAGAAGGCAGAGATAGGAGGATTAGCATGGGTTAGAGAGTCCCAGGCCAGCTTGGGCTGCATAGGAAGATCCTATATTCAAAAAAAAAACCAAACAAACAACAAAAAAAAGGCATTTTCAGATGAACAAAAGCTGAAAAAGTCATTACTGGCAGATTTGCCTTGCAACAAGTCTTAAAAGAATTTTTCAGGCTAAAGGAAACTCAGGTTTACATAAGGAATGAAGAGCTCTGGAAATGGTAAATATGTGGGTAAATATAAAAAACTTTTTTTTCAAGTTTTAATTTATTTAAATTGAAATCAACTGTTTAAAGCAAAAGTAATCATGATGTATTATGGATTTTTACAATATATGCAGAAGCAAAATAAATGACATTAGTATAAAAGACCAGAGAAAGGAAATGTAAACACTGTATGTTCTCCAATCTAACCTGCACTCTTCCAACAGTTTTAGAAGGCTATAAAACCAGATGTGGATTATAATCACATGTGTATTGGACTTGTGCAGGTGAATCTCAAATCTGCACTTGATTCTAATCCACATCTGATTTTGTAGTCATCTACAACTGTTAAAAGGGTGCAATTTAGATTCAAGAATATATGGTATACTGATATGAACTTATTATTCTGCCTTTGGTGCGTTATAATATCATTTGAAGATGGATTGTAATCAATTAAAGGTACATATTGCTAACCCTATAGCAACCACTAATACACCAAATATAGAATTATAAGTAGTAAGGCAATAGTCATGACAAAATAGAAGAAAACTCAATTTTTCCAAAAGTGGTCAAGAAAAAAAGGTAAAGAAACAACAGATGAGTCAAAATGGGAAAAAATTGTTATAAAATGGTGTGGCACATGCCTATAATCCTAGTAATTCAGAAGGCTGAGGCAGGAGGATAGAGTTTGAAATCAGAGGCAGCTGCATAACTTAGCAAGAACATGTCTCCAAGTAAAAAAATTTTAGAAAGGGGTTGGGGATGCAGCTTGGTGGTGCAGCATTTGCTCAACATGTATAAGGTCCTTGGTTCAACTCCCAGCACTGCAAGAAAAAAAGTAAAGAAGATGGTAGATTCCTACCTAATTATACTGATAACAATGTATTAAATGTAAATGATCTTAGCATCCTGGTTAGAAGGCAAAGTTTATCATTATGGATAAGAAAAAATCAAAATCCTAAAACTTACCATGTGCAGGCACATAAGTGAGTGCGCACACACACACACACACACACACACACACACACACACACAAAGTTTAAATACATAGATACAAATTGGCTAAAAGTAAAAGGATGGAAAGAGATACATAATATTAGTAAAAGTAATTAGTAATATTAATATCAGATAAAATACATTTCAGGACCAAGAATATTATCAGTAACAAAGAGAGATATTTCATAATGTAAATAAGTTAGTTTAACAAGGCGTAATAAATCCTGATGTATGGGTAATTAATAAGTTTTAAAAAATATGAAACAAATTGAACAAAATAGAAATGAAAAATAGGTGAATTCACATAGTATTTTCAATAAATACCTCTTCCAATAATTGATAAAACAAGTAAATAGGAAAACAGTAAATTTGTGGAAAACATGAACAACAGTTATCACCAACTTAATTCATTGACATTGATTCATTTGATTATTGACATTTATAGAGCAATGTTCCCCAAAACAATATAATTCACATTGTTTAAAGTACACATTAAATATTCACCAATTGTCTCTGATCAAAACAGAATTAAATTAGAAAATAATAACCAAAGATGTCTGGAAAACCTCAGACGTTTTGAAATTAAACAACATAACTCCTAAACAACCCATTGACAACAGAAGAAATAATTAGGGAAACTTAGAAAAGATTTTGAACTGAGTGATATGAACTCATAGCCTACTAGAGAAACCTTTTCATTATCTTCTTTAAACAGCTGGGGAATCAGAAAGGGCTATTTTTCCTCTTGTATTCCACCAGCACTTTGCACATACCCTCCTCTCCAGGATAAAACTGAGGAACTGTATTTTCTCGGTCCTCAACACTTAGTAATAAGAATATTTATGTACCAGGCAGTTAGCATGGGTCAGGCACAAGACTAATTGCTTAGTGACAACATTATCCCAGCAGGATGACGAGCATTACACAATCCTAGGGGAAAGGGAGAACACCATTAATATTTTACATACCTATGTCACCCACAAAGTAGCTTCTTACTAAGTCACAGCTTTTAGCTACTTTTCCCAAACGTTGACCATCCCTTTACAACTTGGAAAAAAAAAAGTCTTAGAAAAGTCTGTTCTGTGCTTAATTCATTCTGATAAGATCTCAAGGACTAGTACATGAATCATTTGTAATTTGAAAAGCAATGAACTTGAAATCAGAAAGCACTGCTTATCAGCTGTGTGATTTCAAACTAGTCACTTCTCTAGGGTTCAGTTTTTCATGTGTAAACCAAGAGAAACAATAGCTAATTATAAGGCATGTATGTTGCTGTTGTTAGGTGCCCTCAAGTTGGGTCCATCTCATAGAGACCCTATGACAGCAGAACAAAACACTTCCTGATTCTGTGCCAGGCACAGGATCTTATTCATGTTTAAGCCCATTGTTGCAAATACTGTGTCAATCCATCTAGTGGAGAGTTTTCCTTTTTTTCATTAACCTACCACTCTTCCAAACATTATGTCCTTCTCTAGCAATTGGTCCCTCCTGACTACATGTCCAAAATAAGTGAGATGCTGTCTAGCCATCCTTGCTTCCAAGGAGCACTCTGGTTGCACTTCTTGTAGAACAGGTCTGTTGGTTCTTTTGGCAGTCCATGGTATATTTGATATTCATTTCCAGCACCATAATTTAAAAGCATCAATTCTTCTCCTATCTCTTTTGTTCAATCTCCAGCTTTCACAAGCATATGATGTGACTGAAAATACCATGGCATGAGTCAGGCACACCTTTGTCTTCAATGTGACATCTTTACTTTTCAATACTTTAAAGAGATCTTTTGTCACAGCTTTTCCCAAGGTGATGTGTCTTTTGATTTCTTGACTGCTGCTTCCATGAGTGTTGATTATAGAACCAAATAAAGCAAAATTTTGGTCAACCTCAGTCTTATCTCCATTTATTGTGAAGTTGCATACTGACCCAGTTGTAAAGATTTTATTTTTTGTTGATGTTGAGTCATAATCTATACTAAAGGTTATATTCTTTGATCTTCATAGTAAATGTTTCAAATCTTTTTCACTTTCAGTAAACAGAGTTGTGTCATCTGCATAATGCAGGCTGTTAATGAGTCTTCCTCCAATCCTGATACCACGTTCTTCATAAAGTCCAGTTTCTCGGATTATCTGATCAGCATAGAAATTGAAGAGATATGGAGAAAGGGCACAGCCCTGACACACACCTTTCTCAACTTTAAACCAAGCAGTGTTTCCTTGTTCTGTTCGAACAGCTGCCTCCTGGTCCATGTACAGATTCCTCATGAGTACGATTAGATGTTCTGGTATTCCCATTCTTTGCAGTGTTATCCATAATTTGTTATGATTTACACAGTCTTTGCATAGTCAATACATGCCCTTGCATAGTCAATAAAACATAGATAGACATTTTTCTGATATTCTCTGCTTTCAGCTAATATCCATGTGACATCAGCAATGATGTCCCTGGTTCCCCACCCTCTTCTGAATCTGGCTTGATTTTCCAGCAGTTCTCTGTCTATATACTGTTACAGTCGCTTTTAAATGATCTTCAGTAAAATTTTGCTTGCATGTATAAGAAAGCATAAGTGGAAGTGGTTTGTAAAGTGGAAAGTAATATATAAACTTGAGAGGATTTTTCATGGTTAGTGGGAGGAGGAACCATCTTTAATGGACTTGCTATCACTTGCATTAACTGAAAAGTTACATGGCAAGACCTGATCATTCATTTTACTTATTGTGAATGGTGACTTACATAAGGCTTTTCACTTCTGAATAAGAATTTTAATATGTAAAGATTTATTTTCTTGGGTTAAAGTTTAGAGAGACCATAGAAGCCTTAAGCTCTCAGCCCTGGCCTTCTTGCCTTCAGAGTGCTGGCGACAGAAGCTGATACTCCATAAAAAGAAGCCTTCAGAAGCGTGTGTGTGCACTGTGACACTATACATAGAAACCTTAAGAATGCATACCCCATAAGAGCAATATCCACTATAGCCAAAAGGTGGAAGCAACCCTAGTGGCCATCAATAGATTAATGGATAAACAAAATGTGATATATAGGTATGATGCAATATTATTTAGCCTTAAAAAGCCAGGAAATTCTGACACATGCTACAACATGGATAAACCTTGAGAAAACTATGCTCGATGAAATGAGCCAGTCACAAAAACACAAATATATGATTCCACATACATGATGAAACTAGATAAATCAAATTTCTAGAGATGAAAGCAGAATATTGGTTGCTAGAAGCTAGGAGAAGAGGAAATAAGGGAGTTGTTAATGGGTATAGAGTCTCAGTTTTACAAGATGAAAAGAGTTTGGGAGATTGGTTGCACAGTAATGTGAACATATTTAACACTATGCACTTGTTGTTATTGTTGTTGTTAGGTGCCGTCAACTCGATATCCGACTCATAGCGACCCTCTGTACAACAGGGGAAACACTATCGTCAGTGCTTCTCTGCTGTTCATAGGGTTTTCAATGGCAGATTGATTTTTGGGAGGGGGTTGCCAGGTGCTTCTCCCAAGCCTACAGCTTCTGGTGTTCCCAGGCGGTCTCCCATCCAGGTACTAACCAGGCCCGACCCTGCTTAACTTCCGAGATCTGACGGAATTGGATGCCACAGGGCTATTTAGCTCAGTTGGTAGAGCACTGCATTGCAGTCTCTGAGGTCTTGAGTTCAATTCCCAGCACTGCAAAAATGGGAGAAGGGCCTAGCAATCCACTCCCAAGGCAATCCCGAAATGATCAGCCATTGAAAACCCTATGAGGGTCGCTATGAGTCAGATACTATGCACTTATGCACTAAAGACTGGTTGATACTGAGTTTTATGTTATGTGCATTTTACCACAATTAAAAATTGTTTAAAAAATTTCAACACAAGAGATGGGGAGGAGTCTTTTAGACCCTCCAAAAACATCATGTTCAAAAAATATGGTGCATATGGGCCAGTAGCCATATGCAATCCCATACAATTCCTAGAATGCATCAAATTTGATCTCAGAAGCTAAGCAGAGTCAGCCTGGTTAGTATGTGGATGGAAGACCACCTGGGAATACCAGGAGCTGTGGGTGAGGGAGAAGTATCCAGCAGCCCACTCCCAAAACAATCAGCCATTGAAAGCCATATGAATAGCAGAGAAGCACTGACATAGAGCTGGGCATGGTAAAGTGTCAGAGAGTCTTTCATCTGTTGCACATAGGGTCTCTATGAGTCAGTTGCAACTCAAGAGCACCTAACAACAACAACACATGGGCCAGACAATATAGGACCTCATACACCATATTTATGAATTTGGACTTCATCTTAAAAAGAAATATTGAGTTAATTTGCTCATTGAGTAAAGAGCAGAATATTGACAGAATTGCTCAGATCTCCTTATTCCAAGTTTAGATTATGAAATGTGATAAAAAGAACGTTTAAACTAAAAAAAAAATTATAGTGCTGTTTTTAAGTGCTATCGAGTTGGTATTCGACTCACAGTGACACTATGTACAACTGGTGAAACACTATTGTCATTGCTTCTCTGCAAGACTCCTTCCAGCTTTGAACACACTTACCTCCTCATTCTTGCCACTTTCAGGAGCACTTCCGGAAGTCCTCTTTTGGGACTATCTTTTCTTGTGCTGTCGTGGCTGCCTTGATGTCTTGAATCTATTCAAAACATTTACCTTTCATGGTTATTTTGACTTTGGAAAGAGCCAGACATCATAGGTTGCCAGATCCAGTGAATAAAGTAGATAAGGATACGCTATAATGTTTTTACTTGACAGAAATTGCTGTACCAGAACCAATGTGTGACATGGGGTGTTGTCATGATGAAGGAAGAAACTAAAGAGTATTCACAAAAGACTTCCAAAACTGCTTCATAAAGTGGCAAAAACAATGCAATGAGTGTGTTCAAGGCCAAGGAGAGTATTTTGAGGGAGATAAATGGCAATGTGCTTTTTACTGTAATAAATTTTAAAAATTTAAACACATACCATATCTTTTGACACACCTATGCTTGTGTGGGCTGGGGTTTAACTCAGTTGGTAGATTGCAACTCTGTGCTCTCTGAGGACCCAGGTTCAATCCCTGGCACTGTAAAAATGGGAGAAGGAGATGGCAATCTACTCCCAAAGCAACCCTGAAGCAATCAACCATTGAAAACCCTGTGAATAGCTGAGAAGAACTGACATAGTACCAAGCAGGGAGTATTTCATTCTGTTCCATATGTAGGGTTGCTATGAGCAGGATCTGACTCCATAGCACCTAACAACATGTTTATGTAGGCATATGATGTATTTGTTTAATAATCATCTTAAATAGGGAAACATCTGTATAAAACATCTATATTGTAATATTTAATGTTTAACCCATGAAATGAATTGTACCACACATGTTCCAAGGAGTTAATACCAGTTACATAGGTCTTTAATTTTCTGTCATTATCACGAGCTAAGCCTCTTTGGAAACGAAAAATAAATGTAAATTTCTCAAGAAAGAAAAGGAGTCTACAAAATAACATGTATGATACTATTTTTGTAAGAAAATGTATATGCATGGAAAATACTAGAAATATCTACAACAAATGTTAGTTGGCAGTTATCTTTAGGTTGTGCAATTTGGGATAATTTTTTTCCCCTTAGTACACTTCTGCTTTTTAAATGTTTCTCCACTGAGCACACAAACTCGAAAAAATATTATTAAAGAAAAAATAGTGCTTGGGTTCACTCTATCAAATGGCAACATTTTTAAAGAACACCTTGATAACATGTCAACATTTCTGCATCCAGGAACTAATGCCCATATAAGTCCACCTGGATGTGCAGAAGAAGATGGGAATGTCAGAGCAGCTGCTAACCCAAGAAGTCCTCAGTGTCCCCTCCTTCCCTCTCTTTCTCTATTCTTCACTATACTATTCATCCCTTTCAGTCTCCTGCTCCATTAGGCTGTCTTTCTCGAATCTAACACTTGTTTGATGGATTACTCCCAAAATAGCCTGATGGTAAGATTTTAAGTATTCTAGGAACCAAGTATGCTGGGAATTCCAAGTTGAATGGGGCCGTCTTGGAGACCAAAATTCAACTTAGAACTCACTGCCTTATGAAACAAGGTCACTTTGGAGACACTCAGGAGGAACCAATGAAAAGAGAGGAAAATAACATTAGCAGAAAAATGTCAAAAGACTTGAGAACTTAAGATAGAAGAAGGAAAAAAGAGAAGAGTGAAGGCTAAATACCAGCCCTCTATAAAGGTGGGCACAGTCAATGCTTTAACAGGGACTCCAGCAAGGTGCTAAGTATAGCTTCTGATTATGAAGGTCAGGATGCTTTCCCAGGTAACTGAATAAACTCAGACTCCTCACCTCAGAAAACAGAAATCATGGTATTAAGTTCTCATAAGGAGCTCTGATATACTGAGGATGCATTATAATTTCACTAAAAGAGATGAGTAGGGGTCAGAAAATAGGAAATCTATAATCTAAATCTGTACTATCAGAAAGAACTCTCTAACTATTTTGCCTCTCAATTTTCCAGGCCTTATTGTTGTCTTTCACTCTTCCCAGCTGAAATCTTGTTTCCCAGTCTGAAATCTTGTCCCAATTTTTTTTTTTTTTCGAAGTCTTTCTATGTAACTCAGGCTGGGATAACAGGTTTGCACCAGCACACCCGACCCATCTTTCTTCCTTTGACTAATTTATCCTTCTGGGCTCATCCTAGGATTTTCTTTCTTATTAAATATCACATCTACTCAAATTATCTGTTTCTATTGGCTTCCTTCATTTAATCATAAGCTCCTTGAGGGCGAGAGCTTGGTCATACTCATCTTTGTATTTGTGAATAGATGGCATTAAATAGTGCTTAAACTGAACTGAACTAATGTGTTCACATTTCCCACTTGATGGTGAGCAACATTTTCACTGAGAACTGAGCTCAGGGCATTGACTAACCTCTAGAGCCTTTGAAGATTCAGGTTCCATCTAGAGCCCCCAAGGTCACCATCTGACAGCACCATGCCCAACCACATCCTGTGCAGGGCCCTTGAACAGGAGGGATTTCCTAGGTGCAGAAGGACTAATGAAGTTTTTCTGCTCCCAGCACCAGCTGGGACTGCCTGAAGTCTTTGATATTCCTGTCATGCAAACCTTTGACCCAATCACTTCTCCAGGAAACGATTTTCTACACTGAACAAAACTATAGGGAGAAACTCTTCCTTGAGAATGATAGATCCTGGGGTAAGAGCTTGTTCTCAACAGGAGTTGATCTTGCTCACTCCTGCAAGGCTTTCTCTTCATGACCAAATTTATAAGGCGCTCATTGAAATTCTGTGCTCAGAGCCCAGATCCAACCTCTAGTACAATTTTCCTGACTACGCCAACTGGCTCAGTTTTGGAGAACAAATCTACCAACCCCCAGAAATTTGGTTGTGTTCGTCAAATGATCCCAGTCTAAAGAAGACACAGGAATAGCTGACCTGAGAGTCAGCTGGGTCTGAGCTTACCCTCAACCTGATCTGAACTTCCTGGCACTTTGGACCATAACAGCATCAGTCACACCCAAGTTTCCACTATAAGGTCACAATGGAAATAAAGGAATCAAAAGCGCTGACCCAAGGAGATCTTCCTGAGTGCTGTATTATGTTTAAGTTTTTATTCTCTTTTGATTTGTTTATAATTAACTTGCAAAGTTGTATGAATAGACAACTTTGTGAACAGAGATCATAAAGTCTAGAGACCAATTATAGGAATTGTGTACTCTTGCATTCATTTCCTTAGAAGATTCCTCAAATTAAACCACTAAATGCATTCTTTTCTAGCTCAACATAGACCAAGAATGATTCACCACACAAACTTATGCCTTTCTTTTTCTGGTGCTTCATTTGACTGGTTCATGCCTCAGAGTAAAGCCATTATAATGACATTATCCTTCTAATGAGCAATGGTGCAATGTTTTCCTGGTGGCAATACTCAGAATTATGTAGTGTTTAAAAGCCATCATGACTTTAGGGAATACTCACTAATTTTTCTCTTGTGGTCATATTCAGAATGAATGAGAGTAATTATTTTGGTTTTTTTTTTTCAAACTCTTAATTCTTTTAATAAATCATAGTTCCCAAAAGAAATAAGCAGTTCATTAGCAGTCTTAATAAAAATGTCATCTTTAGTAAAACTTACTAGAATATCATTCCCTGGGGCAAAATGTTTTCGGGTGCTTTATTTGCCAACTTTATTAATGAGAAACTTAGTGCTTTGGATTAGTAAATTGCATATAAGGCAAAGAAGGGGAGAGAAGGAATGAGAATGAATCATCCTAAGACAAGTAATTATATGTATAATTTTTATCTTTACGATGTCTCTAAAAATTATGTCAGAAACCTTCAGGGGCATTGCAGGTTTTTGTTTTGTTGGATTGCTCTAGAATTGGGCTGGGTGTGGTGTTACATGCCCATAATCCCAGCACTTGGGAGATTGAGGGAGGAAGATCTCTAGTGCAAGGACAGCCTAAGCTATATAACAAGAACCTGTCTCAAAAAAAAGAGAGAAAAGTTCGTCATAGAAATATTATTAGTAATTCTTTTTCAAGCATTATATTCATTGTTGATGGCTTCTCTTTATTCATGTATAACCAAGGACCTTTTGAGAAATTTGAAGTATATAGTTTGCCTGCTACAGACCACAAACACAGAGGCAAGATTCGAACTTTCAACTCCCAAGGCTTTAGCCATGTGATTCCCTTCTTAGTCAAATCTACCCTAGAGAAATATAACTTATTTTAGTCTCTGGCTCATGACAGATGCATAATCCATACCAAACAAATGACCTGATGCATGAAGCTTTCACTGAAGTAGCAGACTTAACACTTGTTCTAACAGTTGTGTTTGCTCCTTTTAGGAATCATCTTCTCATTATTATGGAAATAAGTGATGACCACCTAAATGAGAACAAACAGAGGCTGGAGAACTTACTATAGCAAGGGAAAGAGCTACTATCACTTGCCTTTGACGGAGATTCAAATGCCAGTGGGAGAGTGGGAAAGTCTTACAGTAAAAAACAAAAGGAAAGAACAAAAGAAATCTGCACGTATGCTCTGATTGGAGGTGTTGTGTTGACAAGGAAAAATGAAAAAGCTGGAGGTAAGATCACTAAAAGGAGAGTGTTTATATGATTGATTTGGGGAATATATTCGGCGTTCTCTGGGTGGTCCTGAGTTAGAAGCAAGGGCAAAAATGAGGGAAGCTAACAGTCATTGAGTGAGTCTTGTTCCTGCAATTGCTGCAGAGGTTGTTGTTTGGCTTCCTGGCCTGGTTCCTGCAGAGGTTGTAGATAAGGGTTCTATTGTTATATATTGTCCAGCCATTGTCTGTGTGTACATTCAGTCTCTTGTCATATGAAAGCAGCCACTTTCTCAAATTACTTTCTTATTCCAATAACCCTTGATACCTCAAAACAGTGGCACTCAAAGTGATTTATCAACCTATTAAAATCCCCCCTCTCTCTCATTCTAGTACTGGGGAGGGGTTGAACCCAAGGCCTCACACATGCTAGGCAAGTGCTCCACCACAGAGTTGAACCCCTAGTCCCTTTTTTATTTATTTATGTTTTATTTTGAGACAAGTTCTCACTAAGTTGCATAGGCTGCCTCTGGCCTCAATTTTGTGATCCTCTTGCCTCAGACTCCTGAGTGGCTGGGATTATAGGTGTCCCCCATGAAGCCCAACAGAAATTCACTCTTAATGAGTGAGGGAAGTGGGAATGGAGGTTGAATTTTATTGGTAAATATATGTGCTTATAAACTGTTTGCAGTTTTATTTTCTAACCATAAACAGATATTAGGATTTTTGTTTGTTTTGGTTTATGTTGTTGTCTTTTGCTGTTGTTTGGGCATTTTTGTAGTGCTGAGCAATAGAACCCAGGACCTAACACATGCTAACTACCTGAGCTACACCCCTAGCCCAAGATACATAATTTTAAAACCTATGATTTTGTTTAAAAATATACCGTGAAAAACATCAGAGTACAAGTGAAGGTATTAATACCTGATGCCAATAAATAGTGGTTTTATTTTCAGTTTTTATGATTTTGGAGGAGAGAGACTTAACATTTTCACTCTCAAAGCGTCTTCTATTTGTTTCTAAGAACTTTAGGGCCCCCCCCAACACACATACACACACTAAATTTGGAAAGGTTCTGAAAAGTAATTTTAAAATTATCTATAGGTAAGGTTCTGAGAAGTGATTTTAAAATTGTGTATAGCTGGCACCACATTTAAACCTTCTTAGAGAAAACATTGTAGAGCCCTAAAAGAGGAGATTCTGCACTTTTTTTTTTTTTTTTATACTTGGGGCTGAACTCAGAGCTTCACCTTCCTTTACAAATGATCCACCACTAGTTTGCACCCCCAGCCCATTTTTTTATTTTTTTTATTTTGAGCCGAAGTCTTGCTAAATTACACAAGCTGCCTCTGGCTTCGAACTTGTAATACTCCTGCCTTTGCCTCCAGAGTCACTGGGATTACAGGTGTGCATCACTGCTCCTGGCTAGATTCTGCATTTTTGTCATTCTGGTTCTGCAATGGGCTATTTCCTCCAGCTGTCTCATTCTTCTAGAAGAATGGCCACCTACAGCAGCAACAGCAGAATATGACAACAACAACTGGAGTATCAGTTTTCTATATCTGCTTTTGGCGTTGGAATCCTGCTTGAGGGCTCAATGTGACATGGAAGTCAATGTGCATCACCAAACTCCTCTTTACATAAATTTTAAAACAATCTTTTCTTAATTAAATCATTCCATACAAATGCTTTATATTTTAATTACTAAGATTATTAAAATACTAGACATTTAGGACAAGTAGTGTACAATGATTATATTTTCTTTCTTGCACAACTCATTTTTCTGGAGTTAACTGATCACCCTCCAACAGCTCTAAAAAAAAAACTCTTCTTGATACAATTTTCCATATAAGCAAAATTGTCAAGTAGCTCACTTGCTCCACACTTCTCTCTTGGCGACCTCAATCCTGGAGTTCTCCAACCATCTCATCTGAGGTGCTTTCTCTCAGAGTTCTGCTACCTAGCTACAATCCTGAAAATGATTTAATCCTATGCCTTATTGGCTCTTCTGTTTCTTAGAATCTATGTTCTCTTTCTTGGTTTATACTCTTTTTTGTTTGTTTTGTTTTGTTTTAGTTTTTTTGTTTTGCAATACTGGGGTGTTGAACCCAGGGCTTCACACATGCTAGGCAAGTGCTCCACCATTAAGCTGTGGAGCCCTTCTATTTTTTGAGACAGAGTCTTGCAAATTTGTGCAGGCTGCCTCTGGTTTTGAACTCATGATTCTCCTGCCTCAGCAGCCCAAGTTGCTAGATTACAAGTGTGTCCCATGGTACCCAGCTTCTGCTCTTGTTTTGCTCACTTGTACTAATTCAGAAGCTTCCTAAAAAGGCATGCGTGGGAGGAAATTTTTTAAGGCACTGAAAAAAAAATTTTTAAGTTTTAAACAGATCGATAATCTGGTTGGATATCATGTTGTTGTTAGGTGCCCTTGAGTTGAGTCCGACTCATCGCAACACTCGTAGGGTTTTCAATGGCTGATTGTTTCAGGATTGCTTCTGGAATGTATTATCACATCCTTCTCCCATTTTCACTGTGCTAAGGATCAAACCTGAGTCCTCAGAGAGTGTGGGACAGCACTCCACCAACTGAGCTAATTGTGAGGAAAATAATTTCTCCTTAGAATTTTAAATGAATTGTTTCACTGTCTTCTAACTTCCAGCATTTATGAGAATTCTGATGTCATTCGGATTCTTTGTACAAACTCTCTCACTCTCTCTCTCCCTCTCCCTCCCTCCCTCCCTCTCTTTCTCTCTAATATTTAGAATTTGCATTACATTTTTAGAGTTCTAAAATATCATCAAAGCCTTTAGCCATACCACTGTGGCGTCCAGTCTTGTCAGATCTCAGGAGCTAAGCAGGGTGGGGTCTGGTTAGTACTTGCATGGGAGACCGCCTGGGAATACCAGGTGCTGTAGGCTTGGGAGAAAGACCTTGCAACCTACTCCCAAAAAACAATCAGCCCTTGAAAACTCTATGAATAGCAGATAAGCACTGACAATAGTGTTTCATCTGTCATACCTAGGGTCGCTATGAATTGGACACCAACTCTACAGCACCTAAGAACAACAACAAAATATGATGATGTGTTTTGGTGTGGTTCTTTTGCATGTATCATTGCTCATGCTCCCTAGGCTTTTTGTGATTTGTAGACTCCTATTTGTCAGTTCTGATAAATTTCTTATGCTGTTTAGTTGTTAATCTTTTCTCTATATTTTCCCTCATTCTCTTTTCTGGAATACCAATAATTTGATGTCCCCTGTTTACCAGCCCTCTCATTTTCCTGTATTTTCTCTTGGTTTGCGTTCTCTCTCTCTCTTTCTCTTTCTCTCTCTCCTCTTCCTTCATTCCTTCTTACCTCCCTCCTTCTCTCCTTCCTTCCTTCCTCCCTCCCTTGCTTTCCTTCCTTCTTTCCTTTCTGTAGGAAATTTCCTGGAATCTATCTTCTACCCCTTTTATTGAGTTTTATGTGTTGTTTTCAAGTTTTTAACCTCAAAGAACTTTTTCTTCCTTTCATTTGTAGTTTCCTTTACTTGCTTCATGAACACAATATCTTCTCTGAGGATATTAATTATAATTTCTTGAAATTTTTGTGTATTGTCTGTGTTGCTCTGAACTCTTGTTTTCCCTGAATTTTGTTTTGTTTGTTTTTTCTTCCTTCTAGTTTGTCCATTTATGGTCTCTATAATTCATAATGGAGGGATTCTGCAAATGCCTGATGACCTTTTGTTGTCTCTTCCTGCTGAAGGTTGAGCTGCCTGGAATTTCTATTTATATGGGAGGAGCTCGTTGATTAGTCATCATTCTTGAAGGGCAATGAAGTGACCAGTCTGACATTGTTTTACATGTAGCTTTATGGAGATGTTGTTGTTGTTGTTGTTGTTGTTGTTGTTGTTAGGTGCCGTCGAGTCGGTATCCGACTCATAGCGACCCTCAGGTTTTCAATGGCTGAGTGCTTTGGGATTGCCTTGGGAGTGGATTGCCAGGCCCTTCTCCCATTTTTGTGGTGCTGGGAATTGAACTCCGGTCCTCAGAGACTGCAGCACAGAGCTCTACCAACTGAGCTAAATCTCAGCCCTAATGGAGATATAATTCACATGCCACATAATTCACTCATTTAAAGTATATATAATTCAATGGCTTTTAGTATACACACAGGGTTGTTTGTCCATTACCACAATTTTGGATCATTTTTATTAATCAAAAAAAAAAAAAAAAAAAAGCAAAAAACAAAACCCCCTTACCCCTTAGCTTTCATTCTGCTAACCCTTCCTATCCTAGGCCCTTTAGCCCTAGGCAATGACTAATCTAGTTTCTGACTTTATGGATTTGCCTATTTTTGATATTTAAGTGGAATCAAGCAATATGTGCTCTTTTATAACTGGTTTCTTTCACACTTAGCATAATGTTTTCAAGGTTCATCTGTATTGTAGCATGTGTCAGTATTTCATTTTTTAATTGCTGAATACTATTCCATTCTATGGATATACCATTTTACTTTTTCCACATTTGTGTTATTTCTACTTTCTGGCTATTATGAATGATGCTGCTGTGAACATTTGCATACAGGTTTTTGTGTGGACATATGTTTTCATTTCATTTTGGTATATACCTAGGAGTAGAATTGTTTCATATCATAACTGTAAGTTTAACTGCTCGAGAAACTATTTTCCAAGTGGATACACCATTTTACATCTTCACCAGCAGTGTATAAGAATTCTGACTTCTCCACATCCAGCTTATGATAACCCGTTTGTTATAGCTATCCCACTGAGTGTGAAGTCATGTCTCATTATGGTTTGCAATTGCATTTTCATGATGACTCAGCCTAACTTTTGCTGTGACCCTCCCAACTATAAGTATTTATCAATCTTTTATTTATTTATTTATTTTTATTTTTCAGACAATTGAATTTTTGTGTCACAAGGGAATCTGCCCAACTCTGGCTAGATGGAGAAGAGGGTTGGTGTGAGGGGAGTTACTTTTGTTCAATATGCAGATTTCTCTTGGTGTTCTGTTTTTAGTATGGTAACTCACCACAACCTTCCTCAGTATCTGGTAGCTCCTAAAGACTCTCTTGTTCTTCAATTACTGAAATTTTTATCTTTTGGAGTAGTAGGAGAATGTGTCATCTGAATATGTGGAAGCCTGGGTATCTAGCTTCTCTTTATACAGGGATTTTACCAATTCCTCATTTTCAGCTCCCATTCCACCATTCTTAGCTGTACTCCCATTGTAGGGCACTGCTAGAGAGGCAGTTCATCCCAGGGCCTATCTAGGCTCCCTTGGAGGACTGAGGCTTGTTCCCCATGCAGTCACCTTTGCCCTATATCCTGGAACTCACGGTTGTCAAGCTCCCCAAGATGGCTCTGGCATCTATTCCCTTGCCTCCACCCCCTCGACACCATTTGGCTGTTTCCAAGCCCCAGAACGGCTCCTGATTGGACTGTTCTGGAACCACCCCTGATTGGCTACTTCTACAAAACCAAATTTGAATATCCCCTCTGATTGGCTGATACCTGTATGAGGTAACTGTCTCTGATTGGTCCCCAGCAAGCCCCAGAAGAGTATATAAAGGCGATACACAGAGCAGTCTGGGTCCATTCCATCAACCAGGACAGACAAGGAAGAAATAAAGAGCTGTTGGAGCAGAGCACTCAGAGTCTTCATTGGGAAAAAAAGAAGCAAGGAGCTGCGGTGGGCAGAAGCCCCTGAGCCTGCCTTTTTCAAGGCTTCTCAGAGCAGCCAAGGGCATAAGCCTCCTTTCTGGGCGGTGCGGCTCCTGGGCGCCCAGCTCCCCCTCACCAGAAGACGGGTCTTTAGCTGCTGGTTCCTGCTCACTGCCGGGGCAAGTCCAGCAGCAGGGCAACGCCACACACTCCCATCTTCAGTGGGATCTCCAGTTTTAATTTCTGCGTTCTGCAAGACAATATACTTGATTTTTAAAAACTTAAACATTTAATTAAGAAATATTTCAAATATTCACAAAAGTATACCAAATAAATAGAATAGACAACTTGATATTTATCACATACAATTAACATGTTAACATGTGCATTACATGCTCAACTTAAACAATGGTTGGACTTAATGATTTTTTTCAACTTTAAAATAGTACAAAAGCAACAGGTACTTTTTTCTTTCTTTCTTTCTTTTTTAATCTTTTAATCAATTTTTTAATCAATTTATTTTCAAAACAGATCACAACACTAACCTTTTGGCTCTTCTGCCATGTATAAGCTAGAAATGCTTGCTCAGCTGCTGAGGGGAACTCTTTAGTAGCATGTCTTAAAAATGAATAAAAATTCATATAAAACAAATGTTCAAATAGTTTCATTAGGAACACAGATAAGTGTAATTCTATATAATAGCCTTCCATATTGCTGCATCTGTGATAAGCCTACTCTTACAAAGACATTCCAAAACTAGCACTGTTGTTGCTGTTAGGTGCCATTGAGTCGGTGTCCAACTCATAGCGACCCTACATACAACAGACAAAACACTATTGTTAGTGCTTCTCTGGTGCTCATAGGGTTTTAAATGGCTGATTGTTTTTTGGGAGTGGGTTGCTGGGTCCTTCTCCCAAGCCTAGAGCACCTGGTGTTCCCAGGCGTTCTCCCATCCAAGTACTAACCAGGCCCAATCCTGCTTAGCTTCTGAGATCTGACATGATTGGACACTACAGTGCTATGGCTGCAGGCAAAACTAACACAAATTAAGTTAAATTTTCCCCCCAAAATCCCTTAATTCAAGCTGAATTTGCAGTTAACTGCTACAAAAGTGGTATCTATGCAGTATGATCAAAAAGTACAATGGATGTTTAAATAACACACATTGACACTAGGAAGCACAGGCTAGTGTCATTCCTTCTCATTTTCCTGAGCACAACACATGGACAGAGTGCTGATGTCCTGCTTCTTTCACTTCAGATAGGAAGCCATGTTTCTGGATTTGCTGCATGGGTTATCACATTGGTTATGTGGGATATCACATATCATATAATGTATAGCTATCCTCTGGAATCCATTGCAAGTAGAAGCAGCAGCAATAGTGTATGTGCCCATGTCTTCAAAGATCACCAAATGCATATTAGGCAGGTATGGCACTCAAGGGTCCAATCAAGGTTACCACATATTGGTTACCATGTGCTGGATGAGTAATACTGCTGGTCTGGTTTGGATCTCTTTGGCAGCATGGGCTTTACAGCAACAAGTTCTTTCAATTTTGAAGTTTGATCTTTTCCTGGGCTAGTAATATGTCCAACAACACTCTCTTGCAGGGCTGTACCTCCCGGTCAGCCATTCGAGCAAGGGATGAAAAACTGATACTCTATAGTACATTGTGTTGGCAACATTTTTTGAATATAAGTATTCAAAGAGGCTTTGTGTTAGATTATTTTACTCACTGCAGGCTAATGTAAATGTTCTGAGCGTATTTACAATAGGCTAGGCGATGCTACAGGGGCTAGGGTTTGGCTTAGTTGGTAGAATGCTGCTCTGTGCTCTCTGAGGCCCTGGATTTGATACCCAGTATTGAAAAAATGGAAGCAGGATGCACCAGCCCCTCCCGAAGCAATCTGGAAACAATCAGTCATTGAAAACCCTGTGAATAGCAGAGAACTGACATAGTGCCAGGTGTGGCACAGTGTTGTAGAGTGTTTCATTCTGTTGTACACAGGATTACAATGAGTGGGACCAGACTCAATGGCACCTCACAACACAACAAGGCTAAGCTATGATGGTCCGTGAAAGTATTGGAAGTATTGAATATATTTTGGGGCTATTTTTGATGTACAGTGGGTATATCAGGACACAACCCCATCATAATGTGAGGAAACTCTGTGAGTGTACGAGTCTGTGTGTGTGTGTGTATGTATGTGTGTGTGTGTGTGTGTAAAAATTTTCCCTACTTTACTTGCATTTTATTGGGTTTTGTTTTATTCTTTGTATGTGCATTTTTGACTTCTCCAATCCCCAAGTCAGGTTTGACCACTTCTTTATCTACTTTCTGTCTTGGGATTTATTAAACACTCTCATTTTCACTAAGGATGGAGGAATACATTTCTTCTTGTCCTAATATTTTGGGAGTGATTTTCTGAGAGAAAAAAAAAAAAAAAAAAGAATAGAGCTGTAGTTTTATTCTGGTCTCTTGAACCCAACCTTCTCTGAATTATTATGTTAGCATTTCTTATTAAATATTTCCTCCTCCAATATTTTTTTTTCTTGCAGTACTATGGAGTCCACAGATGGTAGGTAAGTGCTCTACCACTGATCTGCACCCCAGATGCTTTTATTTTTTATTTTTGAGACAAGGTCTCTTTAAGTTATGCAGACTGCCTCTGGCCTCGAACTCAAAATCCTCTTGCCTCAACCTCCCAAGTAGCTGTGATTTCAGGCATGTATCTTGGAGCCTGGCTCTGCTGGTATTCTTAAATTACTTTATTCACCTTCATAAGTAGCTGGAGATCCCCACCCCTTTTAAACTGGTGATTTTACTCATTATATTATTTCTCCACTCCTTTCAGGTTTGGCTTTATTTATTCATATGGTAATTTGCAATTCAAAGTGATATGCAAAAGCTTGGCTCAGTGGCCCTTGCTTATAATCCCAACTACTTGGGAGGCTGAGGCAGGAAGATCATGAGTTCGATGCCAGAGGCAGACTGCACAAATTAGTGAGAACTTGTATCAAAAAATAAATGAAGTATTAAAAGGCCAAAGTAATATTCAATTTGGGAAGTTTTTCAGCAGTTTTTGAAAGCAATTTGGGAAAGTTTCTTCAACTATATCCTGACTTTTTTTTTTTTTTTAAGTAGAGGATATTTTAACCACAAATATTCAATCTCAGTTGATAAAATTGTCTTGTGGAGAAACTAATCTAGTCAAAGGAAATTTAAATAGAAAGCAAAATTTAAGTGACTCTTTGTCCTGACTGTTCTTGTTGAGTGTGAAATGAAAGGGAATAATAAAGGAATTTATGATTATACAACATGAGAAACAGGAAAATTATAGCTCTAGTGAGTGTCATTTCTCCAAATGAAAGACTGGCACAAAATTCTTTCTTTTTAGAAGTGTATGGCAGTTTTCTATCCTAAAGGCAATTGGTTATTTGACTCAACCCGTGTCCAATTATGAGAAATCTCTTAGCTTCTTTTTGCTTAGGACATATCTCAGAAATGGAATACAAATAACTTCTTAAGATTTTAATAACATTTCTTCAAATTCCAATTAAGTTTGTATTTTCTTTTTCTAGAATAATCTGTCAGAGGGGCCCTATCTGAAGCCTTCTTAGAACATACATTAGTGGGAGATGATAAGTAGTAAGTTTATTTCATAGATTGCTGTGAGACTAAAATGAGTTAAATCTGCCTTGAACATTATATGAAGGGTTGTACCAGCATAAGTGTATATAAATTTAACTGGGAGGCAGTAATAAGTCCTACATTCACTTGTTGAGTGCCCTAGAGTTGGAGCTGACTCATAGCAACTCTTCATACAGCAGAACTAAACACTACCCAACACTGTGCCATGCACATGATCTTTTTACGTTTGAGCCCAGCATTACAGACACTATGTTTCTTCTCATTTTGATTCGTACCACATTAGCAAAAGTAGGTCCCAGGGGCTTTACTCCATTCTTGTCAATGAGGTCAACTCTACTTGGAGAAAGCAGCTTCTTCCACAGTTGTTTCTTGAAAGTTTTCCAGCCTGCAGTGCTCATTTTAAAGCACTATATTTGACAGTGCTTCTCTGCTATTCATAGGGTTTTCAATGGCTAATTGTTTCGGGAATGGGCTGTCAGGTCCTTTTCTCTAGTCTGTCTTAGTCTGGAAGCTCAGCTGAAACCTGTCCACCAGGGGTGGCCCTGCCAGTATCTGAAATAATGGTGGCATAGCTTTCAGTATCACAGCAACACAGAAGCCCCCATAGCATGAAAAGCTGACAGACAGGTGGGGGACATCCACTTAAGAACCCCTTATAATACAGAAATTTGGTGATCCTCCATTAAAAATACAACTTTAATGCCTGATTGCCTATCATGAAGAAATTTCAACTGTCCACATTATAAAGGGAATTAGTTTCAACATGTACTTTTTATTCTGATAAGAATAATCTGTGAAATAGAGTCCAGTATTGGTACCACCTAAACCAGGTAGACTGGATTCTTGATGATGATAAAATGGTACTAATATCATTTTAGTATTCAGCTGGGACTGAAATTTCAAGGTCTTAGAACTGTGGTCCCAGAGGTCATTTAGTTCAACCGTCTGTCTTGAGTATCTACCATTCTCTGACAATGAAATGCTGCTGGGTTTATTCAGCTTCTTCCTGATGAGAAACTCCCCCTATTGTTTGGAGTTTAGGAGATTTCTAACAAATTATCCTAAGGAAAAACTTGCTGTGTTCTTATAATTTTCATCCACTAATTGTAGTTCTGTGTGCTGGAACACAGATTAAGCCTACTTGAAGATTAAAGCCAAGTGCCCAGGAGCTTTCTCTTTCTCCAAAGAGATGGCCTTAGATTTTACAGTTGTTCTCCCTGACATAAGGTTTCATACCCTTGATTGTTTTGCTTACTCTCTTCTTTTTAGATCTTGGTTTATCTAGATATCTTTTAAAGTGTACTGCCAGGATATGCCTCCTGGGCTGTCATGGCAATCTGACTACTGTGGTTGCTTCCATCATTCTTGACACCATTCCTCTTCTTACAGTCTAAGCTGGCATAAGCTTTTTAGACAGCATTATGTCCTTTCCTTTTAGTGATTGCCTTTGGTATGGTCAGCATACTGCTATCTCTGATGGACTGAGACCTAAAGATGCAGTAGAATCTGGCATGACCTGGGCACCTTTACAGAAGACAGCCTGGGGGTCCTGGGGTTGATGACAAAACAGAGATGAAGAGCTACAAAGGCAGCTTGAAGGATGGTTGGGAAGGCAAGGTTTAGAAATGAGATATAATTTCTTTGAGGGCAGATCACTGACATTTCAATGAAAGAATGGGAGATTTGAGCTTTTCCTTGTGGTCCTTTGACTCCTAGGCTCTAAACTATTCAAAGGGAAAGTTAACTTAAAGTTGGAAAGTTGTGTGAACAGCTTTGACCACTAGTGTCTTGTTGAAGAGGGAACCTCTTTTATTCAAATATGTATATGTGTATTTGTGCATTTTTAATGAGGCAGTTGGAAAAGTAATCATAGCTTATATTAATCCCTATGCATTTAGCTACAGAGTTTGAGAAAATAAAAGTTATTTAGAAAAATACAGACATCATCGCTTTGTATGTTGTGGTGACATGGCAGCCAGCTCCAAGATGGCCCCCTATGATTCTTACCTTCTGGTATTCATATGCTTTTTTTTTTTTTTTTTTTTTTTGGTGGTACTGAGGATTGAACCCAGGGCTTCATGTGTGCTAGGCAAGCACTCTGTCACAGAGCTACATCCTCAGCCATTGGTATTCATATCCTCGAACAGCCACCTTTGGTGGGTGATTGGGCCATGTGGGTAGAACTCTTATGAATGGTATTAGTGCCCTTATAAAAGAGGCCTAAGGTCAAAACAAGCTCCCAATAAGGGAGCTTGTTTTACCCATTTTTTCATATGAAGATACAGCAAGATGACTATACACTAAGTGTGCTGGTGCTTTGATGTTGGACTTTTGAACCTCCAGATCTATGAGCAATAAATCTCTTATTTATAAACTAGCTAGTTATTGTACCCTGAATGGATTAAGATACAGAGTTACTTCTGAGGCTAGGTCATGAAAGATATTGTGGCTTCTGCCTTGGTCTCTTGGATCACTTATTCTGGGGGAAGTCAGTCATCATGTTATGAAGACACTCAAGCAACACTGTAGAAAGGTCTTCATGGTAACAAACTGAGGCCTCTTGTCAATAGCCTGCATTGACTTACTAGCCATGTGTATGAGCCGTATTGAAAGAGGCTCCCTTAGCCCCAGTTAAGCCTTCAGATCATTGCATCCCCAATAGACAAAATTGATGGCAATTTCATAAGACCCTGAGCCAGAGCCATCCCAAATTACTGGCCCACAGAAAACTGTGAGATGTTTATTGCTCTTTACTTAATTGGTGATGTGCCCTAACTGGAACATAATTGACATAAGTGATTTCAGGTCACTAAGACCTGCATCCTTTCTAAGAATGGGTAGTATTTCTTTTGGTAACAAGTGGCTTTGTGTTTTAATTTAAAACTTCTTAAAATATTTTGTCTCTTTTGGTTTGGAAATATATATGTATTAACATTTTATAAACAAAGTTAGTGTTGCCCTTGAGTGGGTATCTGACTCATAGCAACCCCCATAGGGTTTTCAATGGCTGACTGTTTCGGGATTGCCTTGGGAGTGGATTGCCAGGCCCTTCTCCCATTTTTGCAGTGCTGGGAATTGAACTCTGGACTTCAGAAACTGCAGTGCAGCGCTCTACCAACTGAGCTAAATCCCAGCCCCTAAAATTAGTGTGGACAAGGTAAATGTAAATACATCCCTCAGGTTTATTAGACCCATACATCACCAGTTAAGTTACTGAGCTACTATGTTTCAAACTCTCAAGCTTTGAGGAATTTATTATGCAGCCTTAAATAACTAACACAGAAAGACAGAAACAAAGAATGAATAGTAAGCCCCCATATGAGGCTGGACCTATCCTATCCTACCTAGGGGTAGAAAAGTGCTGGATTCATTTATGCTTTTGGACATTGCTGACAACCAAACAGTGTTGTCACAGAGGATGACAAGAAAGAAGGGCAATATTCTTCTTTCATCTCCTCTTCCTCTTTGTTTTTAGGGGAGGATTAGGATGACATTGAGAACTCACACAAATTCTGTTTTAGTCCTCAGCTATCCCTGGGAAGAGTTCATTGGCCATTGTCCATGCCCATGTGTTATGAGGCTTTGGGTCCTTGAGAGCAGAGTTTGGCTCTTATTTATTTCTATCTCCATTGACCAGCAAGTTAATGCGTGTGTGGGGTGTGTGTGTGTGTGTGTGTGTGTGTGTATTTTTTTAACCCAGGGCTTCATGCCTGGTAAGCAAGCACTCTGTCACAGAGCTACATCCTCAGCCATTGGTATTCTTAACCTCAAACAGCCACCTTTGGTGGGTGATTGGGCCATGTAGGTAGAACTCTTATGAATGGTATTAGTGCCCTTATAAAAGAGGACTAAGGGAGCTTGTTTGCCCATTTTTTCATATGAAGATACAGCAAGATGACTATACACTAAGCCTTGGTAATAATAACAAGTATGCAATCAGCCATTTTCACTATTCAATAGCCCCAACCCTGTGTTAAGGTTTTTTTCTTTTAGAAGACCACCCCCTTTCACTCTCTTGTCCCATTTCCTCTATGCAATGTTGCTCTAATTGTTGCTCAAGATCCCAGCATGCTTGACCCAGCAAGGCATAAAAATCTGCTGCCAATATACCAACACACCATTGTCAAGAATTGTCCAAAATCATAGTGGAAAGAGCCCTGGGTTGGAATTAGGAGACCTGAGTTGTGGGTAGCTTTGTCACTGATTAGCCTATATGGCCTTGGGAAAGTTGCTTTCCCTTTTTGGCCTTCAGTTTCTTAACTTCAAACTGAGAGTGGGTCTACATGAGTTGTAAATTCTTGGGCTTTTCACAAGTCAGGGTTCTGAGGTGCAATCCAAAAATGAAATCCAATTGTTAGCACACCTCTGAGTAGGTATTATGGTTAGGTGCAAGGTTCCTAAGACTTTTCTTTATTAGCCAATGGATACACCCTCACTGAAAGACTGTCAGGTTTACTGCAAAGAACGTTTTGGTTTTGACAGACATGATGTCTGGGGTTTCAGTTCAGTCATTAATTCTGAATGACCTTGGGCAAATTCTTCTCCTGGACCTCAGAGCTGGGACGACAGGTCCCTGTTATACAGTAGAAGCTCAAAGACCTGGGTAGTGACCTGGAGAACTTTCCTAGAGTCCTTTTCTGCAAGCCGGATGGCTCACCCCTGGAGCAAGTCCTCTGCTGACTGGTTGTTGGGGTCTAAGGTTCACAAAACTTAAACTAGCTGTGCAGGTTGAGGGAGGCTTAACTTCAGAAGGGGTGGCTACAGGTGAGCTCTAAAAGAGACCGCCAGAACTTGGTTAATACCCCAGACGATGACTGGGCGGGGAAGCAAGCAAGGGAAATGAATGAATGAATGAATGAATGAACGAACGAACGAAGCTTCACCTTAAACGCACTCATAATGGAATTAATCACCAAGACTTCAAAATGCTCTGAAACCCGTGACTCTTACTTAAGTAACCAGTCTCCCTGTTTTACATTCCCTTCCTTAATGAAACCCCTTAAACCTCTGAGAGGCGAACGGTAACTTGAAAAAATCAGTACAAAGTGGAAAGCAACGTAGAGAACCACCCCTTCCCAAGCCCAGCCCTCCTCCGCCCCCTAACCGGGGTGGGTGGTGCAATCAGCTCAAGTTCGCTTTTCCCTGTTGGAGATCCACTCCCAGGGTTGCCAGGCGCTCATCCTGCCCTAAAGTTGGAAATATGTTCAGTGGGGTCAAGAGGTATCTCGGACTGGGAGTCCTAGATCTAGTGTAAGTGCGGTTATGTCTTTCTTCAAACACTTCGACTCTCCCGGGCCTGGCGCGCTAATAGCTCAGAATCGTAGGGACACACCAGTGAGCTCCGACTAGGTAAAGCACGCTGTCCCAGAGCCACCCCAGACCACCTGTAGAGCCTGTGTGTCAACTCCTTTGTTCTCAGAGCCACTTCGATGGCCGCCCCTGCGGGCGAGGCGCTTCCCCCGGGATGCTCTCCGGGCCCCTCTTCTAGCTCCCCAGCCCCCTCCCTGCTCTCCTCCCCTTTCCAACCCAAAGGTAACAGAGCTGAAATCCTGGGGCCCGGCGCGAGCCGCCTCCTCACTTCTCATTGGCTGAGAGCGCCGGGAAAGCAGTCACGTGGGAGCGCGGCGGTTCAGCTCCGGGGCCGCCATCTTGGCGGAAAGTTTGGGGGGAGAGCTGCTGGGGGCGCGGAAGGAAGCGAGGTTCCGGGGGTGGGACGGCTAGACGGCGAGAGGGCGAGCTGGGTAGCCGGTCGCAGCTAGTGACAGGGCAGCGGTGGCCGACTAGTCAGAAGAGGCAGTGGGGGTGCGGCCGCCGCGGGGAGCTCCTCCCCCGTTCCCTCACCCCCTCAGCTGAGCTCCACCAGCTCTGGGCGGGGCGGGGGTACGTGGAGCTGGGCAGGACGGGGGAACTGCCCCGAGGGGTCCCGGGTGCGCACCCTAGGCTCTAGCTCACGCCGCTCGCAGGAACTTTGTGGCGGCGCCGCAGGTGTGGGGGCTCGCTGAGGTGTGCATGTGGGGCGCGAGGGCGTCGCGGAGAGCGGCAGCGGTCTTGTCCGGCCCCAGTTGGAGTATCCCGGAGGAGGAGGGCAAGGAGAAAGGCAAGCGAGGGGAGGGGGCCCGGGCAGGGCGGGGTGACCAGCCCAGCTGATTCCCTCTCAGCCTGCTCTGCTGCCGTGGCTGGTTCAGGGACCATGGGTCGGAGCTCCTCTTCACCCGACCGCCCCCAATAGCAGGTGGGGAGTGTGGGTACTTATGCTTGGGGAGTGGTGGCCCCATTTCTTGGTTTTAGGTGCCCTTTGAAGGGGGGGCTCCTTTCGAGGAGAATTGGAAACGGGCTTCTTTCTGTTTTTAATTTGCAGCGGGTACCCACCCCTAGGAAGAAGCTTTCTTTTCTGATACTGTTGGGGTTTGAGGTTCTTCCTTTCACTTGGGAAAACTTTGGAAGGTGGACATTTCAAACAGGACTGGGAGGTTTTCGATTCCAGATTTAAGGGGAAATACTCGACCACGATTCAAGTCTTTAGTTCTTTTCTCTTTCTGTTTTGTGTTTTAAAGGTGTGTGCCTTCTTCCTGATTCTGGAGAAAAATGCCGGTCCGGAAGCAAGGTGAGAAATTCTTTAAGAACTCTGTTTTAGATGTCACCTGCTTTTCTGCATATCAGTTTTGTGATTGCTGTTTTAAAAATGCTCGTATAACTCTGATGAAACGGCAAGGTCCTACCTTTATTGCTTAGGGAATCTAAGCCTCCCATCATTTCAGAAGATGGAAACTCCAATGTTTTTGTTAAACTTAACTTTCTTGACGTCTCTCTACTGGTGATAGCACCAATATATTTCTTCCTCTTCCAAAATGTCTCTTTAAAAATTCAGGAATGGTGTTTTTAGTATTTGACTTTATTACTTTTACTGTACACTTTATGAGCAACTGTGGCATAGTAAGAACTAATGTTTTGAGTCACTTAAAATTTAGAGTATGATGACAAATTGTATCTGAAGTTAACTTCCTAATACTTTGATCAAATGTTTTTTTTGCTGTTGTAAACTGTCAGTCCACCTTTATTACAAACTGCTCACCTTCCTTCTTTTTCTGTTGTGATATATGTTTAAATTTTTTCTTGGTCAATTTTAGGAATGTGGGAACATGAACTCAGTGACCTTAGTTGACCTGGAAGATTTGGAGAACTGTTTAGATGTCTTGTAGAATCATTTGCCCTAGCATGTAGTAGGTTTTAGTTTAAAAAAAAGGTATATATATATATATATATATATATATATATATAAAATACATATTATATATTTACATAATATATTATATATTATATGTTTATATAATATATTATATATATTTTTAATCGAACTCTTCTTTTCTTTTCAGATACCCAGAGAGCATTGCACCTGTTAGAAGAGTACCGTTCGAAATTAAGCCAAACTGAAGATAGACAGCTCAGAAGTTCCATAGAACGGGTTATTAACATATTTCAGAGCAACCTCTTTCAGGCTTTAATAGGTGGGAATTAAAACTTTATTTGTGTCAAGTGTGTATCAGTTAGGCTTAATGCTTCTCTCAATTCAGTTTTAAACTTTAGAGAATGATGTACTTGGTTCTCTGTGAGTGAGGTATTTAGTAACTTGAACATCTTCAATGGGTTGTATGTTTTTCATAGGCGAGTGTCCCATCTAAAAATATTTAATAACCAAAAAACTTTCTGTATGATTATTTCAGTGGTCTTTGATAACAGTGTTTCATATCCTTGAATTAACTGTTAAAAGATGGAGAAGTTACAGAAATATTTCAGGACCCAAAAAGTGAATTACTGTTAGCTTGTTTCTGTATTTGTCTTATATTTCTCTGAAGTCATTAAAAATGTTTGATGGGGTCTAGGTTTAATAACATTGATTCCCTTAATACAGACCTCTTAAATTTGGCACTTGTGGAGTCAGAATTTTAGACCTGGAAAATTATTTTAGAGGTGATTTTGTTGAATAACTTTATTTTACAAACAATAAAATTGAAAGTCTTATTCTTAGCTGTATCTTAAATTTAAGATGATGCATTGTTTTAAAGGAGAATTGGAGAAATAGTCAACAGTCCTGAATTCAATTCCTGACAGTAGTAGTAATGAATGATATTGGGCAGGTCATTTAATTTTTTTAAGCCATTCTATTAACTATAAAATGTCGGTAGTGAAATGAAGCAATGTGTTTTTAAGATTTTCTCATTAAAGTGGCTAGATACATTTAAAAAACAAAATATTTTGTTTTGTACACTATCCCCAGTATATGCAAGCAAGGTGGTCCCTCTCTGGCCCTTTTCTTCACATACCTCAAAAAGTTTGCAAGCTACTAAATGTAGTCATTAACTACATAACATTTAAAAATAAAATACATACTTCATTGCGTTACATTTATTTCCTCAGTAACTTCTAAGCCCATGTGGCCTTATGCATGTCTGTTGATAGAGTGATGGTGTAATTTAAAGACTACTTTCAAATCAGTGTGCCTGGTCAAGTAACTTATTGATAAGTTGATGTGCTCTAGTAAATTTGTTTTAGAATTAAAGATTTTTAAGAAGACCACTTGATATACTGAAAAAACTTAAATTTAACATTATAGGCTTATAAAAACATACAGTAAGGATAAAGAGTACAGTATAATGAACTGCCACCTATCTGTCTTCTGTCTTCAGAAATTATCAACATTTTGCCATTGTTTACATTAATTGACATTTTTTGTATTTGACTTTCTAAGCTCTGAGGCATAAGGTCCAAATGGATAATCAAATTGATTCTTCTGAAGAAATAATAAATGAGAAAGAGGAAAGTCAGTTTTTAGTTATTTTAATGCAATGTTTTATTTTAGTTTTGCAGATATTTCAGAATTAATAGGTAACACTGTTCATTTATGAATTTTTTAGTTCATCTATTGGTACTCTGATAGTTACACTAGCTCTTATAAATATGGTAAAGGCCATTACTGTGTCCTTTTTTGCAAATAGTGGGTTTCAGAAGTATAACTTCTGTACCATGTTACCCATTTTGAAATGTATAGTTAGGAGTGTTAAGTATATTCATGTCGTTGTGAAACAGATCTTTAAAGCATTTTCATCTTGCAAAAGTGAAGCTGTGTATATATTTAACAACCACTCTCTGTTCCCTTCACCCTACCCCTAGCCTCTAGTAACTACCATTTTACTTGTTTGTATGAGTTTGACTATGTTAGATAGGTAAATGGGATTATACAGTATTTGTCTTTTTTGTGAGTGGCTTATTTCACCTAGCATGAAGTCCCTAAGATTCATCCAAGTTGTAATATTTGACAGATTTCCTTCCTTTTTAAGGCTGAATAATATTGGATTGCATGTATATGCGACATTTTGTTTATCTGTTCATTCATTGAGGGAGATTTGAATTGCTTCCTTTTGACTATTTTGAATAGTAAGTACTGCTGTGAACATTAATGTGGAAATATTTCTTTGAGATCCTACTTGCAGTTCTTTCGGATGTATACCTAGAAGTGGGACTGTGGGATCTTATCATAGTTATGTTGTGAATTTTTTTGAGGAGCTGCTATACTGTTTTCCCTAATATTTATACTGTTTTATAATCGCATTAACAGTGCACAGGGATTCCAGTTTCTCAACATCCTTGCCAATACTTGTTTCCTTTTTTTTTTTTTTTTTTTTTGTGGTACTGGGGTGATGAACTCAGGGTCTTGCGTATGCTTTGCAAATGCTCTACCACTGAGCTGCACCCCCAGCCCTTTAAAAAAAATTTTTTTTTTATCTTGAGACAGGGTTTTGCTAAGTAATACAGGGTACATCTGGCCCTGAACTCACTATCCTCCTGCCTCTACCTCCCTAGTAACTAGGATTATAGGTGTATGTCATCATGCCTGACCTCCACTTGTTTCCTTTAAAAAAAAAAGCTTAAAAAAATTAATAGCCATCTTAAGTAGTATGAGTCCATGACTCCTTTTTAAATGTATGTAAAAGGTAATAATGGCAAATATTTATTGAGTGCTTTCTATCAGTTAATACGTATATCTCAGTCATCAGAACCCTATGAGGTATGTATTCAGCAATGAGGCAATTATATTATTTTATGGAAGAGTGAAGCACTGAGAAATGACCTGTCTTGCCCATAGACCCTCCATTGCTAAATTGTGTAGCCAGAAATTGAACTCAAGTAATCTGAATCCAGAGCCTCTTTTCACCTTCAACAATTAGAATGTTCTTTATCATTATTTTCAGACTTGAATATTTAAATGTAATAACTTTAATAAAGATGTTTAAGACAGATACTGGCTGGGTGTGGTGATGCACGCCTGTAATCTGAGCAACTCAATAGGCAGAGGCAGGAAGATCGCAAGTTCAAGAGCAGAGGCAATCTGTAATTTAGCTAGATCCTGTCTCAAAAAGTTAAAAAATGAGCTGGAAATGTAGCTCAGTGGTACAGCACTTGCAAAGAATGCAAGTGTGAGGCCCTGGGTTTGACCCCCCAGTACTGCAAAAAAAAAAAAAAAAAAGCCTGTTGATCTGTAGGGTCAGTGGTCATTTATTTATTTTTAAAAACTGTCATCATTTTGAAGGAGATTTATAATGGTGAATTGATTTTATAATCAGAGTTTGAGAACTGGCTATCTGTAGGTAAAATACCAAAATTTTATAGTGGGGCGTTTTTGCTTATTATACTTGGTGTTAATGTTTTGGTTGGTTACTAACTTGTATAACTTTGCAGGTTAGGTTTGAGTAAGAAAAACATAACAGGATATGGATTAGATTGTTGGATAAAACTTTATGGAACTGAAAAAGAATTTTATTAACTTTTCATTTGGTGGTTTTGATTTAATTAGATTGAGTTATTTATTTGCTAATAGTTTTGCATACTGCAATTCTGCAGTGTTTTGACTATACTAGATTTACCATGGTATTGAAAAGTGACAGTTTTCTAACAGCAGAACTTTTTTTAAATTTCCCAGTTAACAGTTGGCATTTTACAGTAATCAGAAGCCCACCTTCTTTGTCATACATTTGAAGATGTATTTCTTTCAGTGGTTTATCATTTTTTTTAACCATCTTTAATGATTTTGGTGCTCCAGTTATCTCAGATTTAGACATTGGGATCCTTCTTGTGCTTTTTTGTCATGCCCCATCATTTTTTGAGCACTTTATTAATTTTTGGCATAATAAGATGTTTCCAGGTTCACCTTGTACTTAACTTCCCCCAGCCCAAGAATCAGCAATATTTCAGAGACAACTGGTTCTTTTATGTACAACTTTGTTTTAAGGAGTAATCATATGAATACTGTATCACTCTTAGTCAAATAGTGTCTAGAGTGTTGAAATTTATTTTTCATACTGGTTGACACCTGTTTCTAGTATGTTAAATACAAATTGTGTATAATACTTTAATTTTGTAGGGTATTCTTTTCTCTTTAGGCATCACAATGGCTTTTTAAATTTACATTGGTTTAGAAGAAATCTGAGTATCTGCTTGATTAGATTTTGTTGTATATTTTAGTGTGTATAATCATGGTATGGGAGAAGGACATGGCAATCCACTCCAGAGGCAATCCTGAAACAATTAGCCATTGAAAACCCTATGAGGGTCGCTGTGAGTCAGACATAACTTGATGGCACCTAACAACTACAACAACATAATCATGGTACTTGATTTTGATCAGTGAACTGGTAAAATTTTTTTCCCTTTGAGTTGGCAGGGTCATATTTGAGTGTTGTTCAGTTCTTTACTTGCCTTCTCTGTAGACCTCCAAAATGAAATTTATTATAAAGATAAAGTATGTTCCATATAAAACATTTAAGATCAGATAACTGTTGTTGTTGTCAGGTGCCATCGAGTCCAGTCCGACTCAGAGACCCTATGTACAGCAGATGGAAACACTTCCCGATTCTGTGCCAGGCACACGATCTTACTTACGTTTAAGCCCATTGTTGCAGACACTATGTCAGTTCATCTCGTGGAGGGTTTTCCTTTTCCTCATTGACCTTCCACTCTCCCAAACATGGATGTCTTTTTCCAGGGATTGATCTCTCCTGACTACATGTCCGAAATATGTAAGCCACAATCTGGCCATTCTTGCTTCCAAGGAGCTCTGGTTGCACTTCTTCTAGGACAGATCTGTTGGTTCTTTTGGCAGTCCATGGTATATTCAATAGATGTCTCCAGCGCCATAATTCAGAAGCATCAATTCTTTTCCTGTCTCCCTTGTTCAATGTCCAGCTTTCACAACCATATGATGCGACTGAAAATACCATGGCATGAGTCAGGCGCACCTTCGTCTTTAGTGTGACATCTTTACTTTTCAATACTCTAAAGATCTTTTGCCACAGCTTTTCCTAGAGCAATGCATCTTTTGATTTCTTGACTGCTGCTTCCACAGGTGTTGCTTATAGAGTCAAGCAAAGCAAAATCATGGACAACCTCAATCTTTTCTCCATTTATTGTGAAGTTGTATACTGACCCAGTTGTAAGGTAGTTTGTGTAAAATATGAAGTGAATATCTTTCTAAAATAATATTCTATGTGTATAAACACATGCATTCATCTTGTACAGTCAACTTCCTACACAAGTAAAACATAACATTGTTTCCTACTTGAGATATTTGAATTCAGTGTGTAGGGTGAAAAGTCATATCTGTTTAAAATTATCTTGGAAAAAATCTTTCAGGGATTTAGCTCTGTTGCCCATTAACTACAACACAATTATTTTATTTTTTGTTCTTGTGGGAAGGAATAATGATTCCTTTAGTTTATTCAGTTGAGTACCAAAGTAGTTGGTTTGTGTTTAAGTGACCTCTTATACTAAAAACACATAATTGAAGAATCACACTCTATATGGGGAGATATAGCAAGTAGCTTACTCTTGAGCTGCATGAAAACTAAGACTACCTCTGGGAACAGTTTTCTCCCTCCTTTTTTTTTTCTTCAGTGTTCATTTATTGAATAGACTGTATATAGTGTGACTTCGTGAACTAAACAGAATTATTTTGATTTCCCCCCAAATTTGTCAATAGGTGTCTTTCTATATCAGTATATCTGTATCATTTTAAATGACTATTTACGTTATATAGATACTTCTGTAATTTTATTAATGGCTATATAAGAGCATTTAGATTTGTGATTTTTCTGAATGATAAGCACTGCACTTAATGTGTATTTTGTTTGTTTCATATTATATTCTTAGGACAGATTCCTAGAGGTGAATTACTTGATCAAAGGGGATATACATTTTAAGGCTTTTGATGTAATTTGCTAGATACTCTTAAGAATGTTACATCAATTTAATTGTTTAGGTAGTATGTAGAAGAATGACTAATTCACTGTATTTTAAATAATAGAGTAACAATCTATCTTTTTAATATTTTCTCCTCTGATATGTGGAATATACCTTTAGTAATTTTGAAGTTAATTGTACATTTCTTTGATTAAAGAAATAACCAAAGATATAAAAACGTCCTTCGATTTTTTTAGTTTCTTTTGTGAGTTATCTGTTCATGTCATTGAGCTCCCTCTTTTCTTCCTTTTACTTGGAGGTAGTAAATCTACCTAGACATATGAACTTTGCCACGTAAATTGCAAATAACTTTTTGTTGTTTGTTTTTAAACTTGGACTAAAAATAAAAACAGGTATTTATGGTTAGATTTACCAATATTTTTCTTTATGTCTACTGTCCTTGGTATTGTGCTTGGAAAAGTATTCCTAGTATTATAATCCCCAAGATTATTATAATCTATTCCTAAGATTATAAGAGCATTCACCTATATTCAAATTATTTCAAGACTGTTTAAAAACATTTTAGTATTTTATACCTTTGGAAGTTATCTTGATATAAAGTATGAGATTGCTAGTTATTAAAATATGTTACTTATTATGCTCCGTTATATTTGTTGTTGTTGTTTTTGTTGTACTTAGGGGTTGAACCCAGGGCCTTGCACATACTTTGCACGTGTTCTACCACTAGGCTGCACCTCCAGCACACCTTTTTTGGTCTTGAGACAGTGTCTTGCTAAGTTATGCAGGCTGCCTCTGGCCACGAACCTGCGATCTTCCAGCCTCCAACTGCCACCCGAGTTGCTGGGATTGCAGGTGTAAACCACCATACCCAGTTCATTTTTAAAAATTAGTAGGGCTATTTTCTATAGAAAAATTGAGTGGAAAATAGTTTCCATATCATCTCATTCCTGTTATTTAACATCTTGCATTAGTGTGGTATATTTGTTAAAATTGACAAGGCCGTTAATGCACTGTCATTATCTAAAGTTCATAAATTTTCATTAAGACTCACTTTTTGTCTTATACATGACCAGTTTGACATATACATTTATTGTTTTGACAGATGTATCCACCATTCTGATATCATGCAGAATAGTTTCACTGCTTTAAAAATCCTGTATGTTCTGCCAGGTCATCACCCTCATCCCCAAACAACTGATATTTTTGTGCCTCCGTAGTTCATACTTTTTATAAAATGTAATATAGTTGGAATGTTATGTATATTGCCTTGTCAGATTGGCTTCTTTCACTTGGCAATGTCTGTTAAGGTTCTTCCATGCCTTTTCGTGACATGGTGGTGGTTATTGTTAGGTACCATGGAGTTGGGTCCCGCTCATGCATCCCAATGCACAACAAAATGAAACACTCCCCAATTCTGTGCCAGGGACATGATCTTTTTTATGTTTAAGCCCATTGTTACAGCCACTGTGTCAATCCATTTAGTTGAAGGTTTGTCTCTTTTTGTTGACCTGTCACTCTCCCAAACATGACGTCCTTCTCCAGGGATTGGTCCCTCCTGACAACATGTCCTGACAACATAAGACGCAGTCTAGCCATCCTTGCCTCCTAGGGGCACTCTGATTGTACTTCCTCTAGGACAGATCTGTTGATTCTTATGGTATGTTCAGTATTCATTTCCAGCACCATAATTAAAAAGCAGCAGTTCTTCTGTCTCCTTTATTCAACATCCAGCTTTCACAACCATGTGATGCCACTGAAAATACCATGGCATGAGTCAGGTGCACCTTTGTCTTCAATGTGGCATCTTTACTTTTTGACACTTTTAAAGAGGCCTTTTGCTACAGCTTTTCCCAGTGCAATGTGTCTTTTGATTTCTTGAGTGCCGCTTCCATGGATGTTGATTATAGAACTAAGTAGAGCAAAATTTTGAGTAACCTCAATCTTGGTAGCTCATATCTTTTTATAACTAAATTATACTCCATTGTTTGGTTCTACTACAGTTTTGTGTATGTGCTCACCTATTAGGCAACGTCTTGTTTGCTTCCAAGTTTTATAAGTTATGAGTAAAGCTATACATGTTTATGTGCATTGTTTTTGCAGACATAAGTTTCAACTCATTTGGGTAAATACCAAGGAACATAATTGTGAGATAATTCAGTATGAATATGTTTAGTTTTTAAGAAACTGCCCAAACTGTCTTGCAAAGTGAGTGTTCCATTTTGCATGCCCATTAGCATTGTGTTGCTCCACAGCCTTGCCAGCATTTGGTGTTGTCAGTGCTTTGAATTTTAAACATTTTAAGTAGTGTGGTGCTATTTAGTCAGTTTTTTGTTTGTTGATTTGTTTGTTTTTGAGACAAGGTATTGCTGTATATCATTGATTGTCCTTGGAACTTGCTTTGTAGTCCAGGTTGGCTGGATCTTTGGATGAATATGGAATCACTTTCAATCTATTAAATATCAATCCTTTAAACTGCTGTGCTCTCCCATTCTCTTTACATTTTCATGGTAAAGCTTTTAAGTTTAGATTTGAGTTCAAATTAAATGTTTGCATAGGTTTATTGAACGACTTTCTTATTTTACACCGGATAGTAAATTTGGCAACTTCTGATAAAATAGATTGAGATATTTGATATTTGAAGCATTAATTACTTTGGTGTAGTTATCTTTTGCTTTTCATAGTGTGTATAAAATTATTGTTGTTAGGTGCCATCGAGTTGGGTCCAGTACAAAATTATAAGTAGCTCTTATTATTGACATTGGATATTGAAACACATGAATTGATGTATATAAATCAAAATTGAGGATGAAAATTTCATTATCAGAGAGGTGGTTAATTCAATTTTCAAAGTTTTCCTGGTGGTGTAGCCTTTCTCTGGCTCGGTTACCTCAAGTTGTCTCCTCTTACCCCTTTCTGCTGTAATAATTTTCAAATATTTTTACACATTTAGTAATAGAAATTTAAAATAATATATGCCTAAGTTTCTGTAGTATCTTAAACTATCGCTATGAAAGTTTTATAAAAATGTACCTTTTTAGATTTTTTTTTTTTGTGGTGCTGGGGATTGGGCCCAGGGCCTGATGCATGCTAGGTGATTGCACTAGCACTAAGCTATACCATCAGCCCCTTTTTAGACTTTTTAATAGAAAAAGTTTAGGTGTGATACAATTTTTTCCTCTCATTTTTCTTGATCTTCCAAAGACATTTTTGTATTGTATCTCATCTTTTAACTCTTTTATTCTTCTAAAACTTATTCAATTAGTATTTATTGGTTGAATACCCTAAGTATTCAGGGTAAGCTGATTAATTTCCTCATTTTTACAACATTTTTTGAAAGTTGCATGAATGTTGCATGACTTTGTCATGTTAGATTTATAGGAAATATAAGAGATTGATGGGGCTGGAGTTGTGCTCAGTTGGTAGTGTTTGCTCTGTGCACTCTTGAGGCCCTGGGTTGGATCCCCAAGACCACCAAAAATGGAAGAAGGACCTGGCAGCCCACTCCTGAAATAATTAGCCATTGAACACTCTATGAATAGCAGAGAAACACTGACGTAGTGCAGGGCATAGTATATTGTTGGGGAGTGTTTCCTTGTACATGGGGTCATTATGAGTCAGACCCAACTTGACAGCACCTAACAACAGCAACATAAGAGATTGGTACTGTACTTGAACTTACTGTTTGCTTTTGTCTTCCATTTGGCATCTATTTAGGTACTAACTTTTGTTTTACTTTAGGGTAGGTACCTTGTAGAACTCAAAGTTATTCCCCTCAGTAAAGACACATTAGAAAGTATCATTTTGCATCCTAGAATGTCATTTTGTTAAAATAATATAGCCTTTTTTTCTGCTAAATCTTTGTAATGATCAGTGATATAAATTTTTTCTGACATGTAAAATGTGGATTAAGTATAAAGTCTAGGGACTTCTGATAACTTGGGAAAAGTAATACAGGTACTTTGTGCTCACAAGCATGGCATGGTATATATATGTAGTTTTTCCAGGCAGTGATCTTTTTAATGCTCCTTTGAAAAAAGTCTTAGCTGATATAATTGAAGGAATTGTAATGAGAAAAAGTGTTTCTGAAGAAGTGTTATTATCACTATATTCTTGGGGCACCCTAAAGATGAAGACATGGTAGACAAATGAAATATATAAACTGTGGCGTGTTTAGGATGTCTAGATGAAGTGTGGGTCAGAATTAAAGGAGTGTGTGTGTGTGTGTGTGTGTGTGTGTGTGTGTGTAAGTATTTTTTTTTTAAGGAAAGTAATAATTGTAACAAATTATCATGTCAAAGACTTCACCACACTTTGCATGTACTACCAGAAACATTTCAGGACTTGTGCAAATGGTTTTAGTTAGCCAAGTATGATAATTAATCTCTTTTTAAGTTGAGAATTATCTGGCAGTATCAGTTACGCTGACTTGAGTAAGAAATATTTCTAGATAGCTAAATACATATCAAGGAGAAGAACATGGTCCTCCATTCCCGAAGCAATCCCAAAACAATCAACCATTGAAAAACCCTGTGGGGGTCGCTGTGAGTTGGAGTTGGATCCAACTTGACGGTATCTAACAATAATAACAACAAAATATATATTACAAAACCTACACATGCACTTTATTCAAGTAGGTGCTGAGCATGGTGACACATACTTTAAGTAACCTCAGCATATTTGGGAGGCAGGAGGATCGATGTGAATTTGAGGCCAGCCTGGTCTATGTAGTGAATGCCAGTTCAACTTGGGCTAAACACCCTGTCTCCCAAAAAAAGAAAAAAGAAAAAAAAAACTCCCCTAGATGCTTGCTCAGCTTTTTAGAATTGTGGTAAAATATATATAGCATAAAATTTACCATCTTAATCATTTTTATTGTACAGCTCAGTGGCATTAAATGCATTCACATTGTTGTGCTGTGTTACCATCACCACTATCTAAGAACTTTTTCATCAACTCCATCTGAAACTCTGTTTCCATTAAGTAGCAGTTCTCCATCTCCTCATTCTCCTCTAGCTCTAGATGACCACTATCTGTATAAATTTGACCAGTCTAGGTACTTCATATAAGTGGAATCATAACAATATTTGTCCTTTTATGTCTATTTTATTTTATTTAGGATATCTTCAGTATTGACCCATCTGTGTTGTAGAATGTATCAGAAATTAATTCTTTTTTAAGGATAAATATGTTTCATTGTACATGGGTATGACATTTTCTTTATCCACTCATCTTTGAAGCATATTTGTTTTCACTATTGTGACCATTTATGTACAAATCTGTTTTAGTCTCTGCTTTCAAAAAAAATTTTTGTATGGATATCCAGAAGTGTAATTGTTGGATCACATGATAATTCTGTGTTTTAATATTTTGAGGAACCACCCTTGTATTTTCAACAACAGCTGCATCATTTTACATTCTTAGCAGCATTGCAGGAAGCTTCCAATATCTTCCCATCCTTGTTATCACTTGTTGTTTCATTTTATTTTTTGTAATAGCCATCCTAATGGGTATTTACTCAGCTTATTTTGTCTTAACCCTGATGTAATTAAAATAAGATGGATATTTGATTATCCAGTTGTAGGACTTTGGAGCAAATTAGCAAGGGCTGAATATAGTGCCAATAGTTGAGGCATTTCAGTTGGCAGGAAGGAAAATGCTAGTGAACTTTTAAAAAATTCACATATGAAATACTGTATTTGTTGATCATTCTAGTTAAGTGTCATTTAACTCATTCCTCTATTCCCTGTATTTCTTGTGAATTGCAAGTTCTGTTTGATTTAGGTTGGCATTAAACAATTTTTGGTAAGAACACATTGTAGGTGGTGCTTTTATTTTTATTTTTAATTTGTAATGGTTGTGTGTCAGTTTTATACAGTGATTACTGGCTTATAAAATGCTTTTACATACAGCTTACCTTATAAATATTCTTAACACCTGTAAGGGGGGTTGATATTATACTTACTGTGCAAACATTAGTTTTTAATTAGCTCTTTACTTGGAATGTTTTCTAATTCCACTGGCCATTAGAACTGAAAACGGAGTTATTTTGTCCCTATTGTCTTGTAAGGTTTATTTTTAAGGGAGATAATAATGCTTTCAAAATATTGAGAAATGAAGTAAAAGTTATTCTGTCTAAATGTTATTTATAGTTATTGTGCATGATTCTATACAGGATAATGCCCAACTTTACTGTTAAATAATTCTCTCCTTTTATAAAAATCAATTCAAAATTATGCTAGTGCATAAAGTACTCACAGTGTGAGTCTAAACAGTATGTAATTGCTACTCAGAGCTTCTTGAGCAGTATGAATAACTACTCTTAATATATTAAGTTCATATAATTCCAGCTGATAGCAAAGAAATTTCATTAAACTGTGCTATTGTAAGTTTACAGTTTCTTTTAGGGTTTTGTCATACCTTTAACTGTTTCTAAAATACTATAAAATATTTAACTTATTTTTGAATATTGAGACTAGAGAGTATCTACAAGTCCTTTTGGTTCTTTGATTTTAACTTTTTTTATTTTACTTTTTATAAATATGTTTTACTTTGGTGAGAAGGACAGTTAAAACCATTTGAGGGATTTACATTCCCAGTCTGGATATTGATGATAAAGATATAAAATATTGATAATGACTCATAATTGGAAAATCCATCATGGTAGTGATATTAGCTAACATCTGCTAGGAATCTATTATGTGCAACTGTGCTAGGCACTTTTTTCTGAATGTTTACAGTAATTACAGAGGCAAGTTATCAGAGCATAAGTAACTTGCTTATAAATATAGCTGATTGGTAATTGCGTTGAGATTTGAAACCAGCACTGACTTTTGAAGTATAAAATGCCTATTACTTTTATACTGTGCCCTGCAGGTTTTGATATAATTGTGACATAATGAAATGGGAAAATATTCACTATTAAAGTACATTATAAGATCAGACTTATTTTTCTAATTATGAGTAAAATTTCTGCTTTCGAGTTACATTGCTTAAGCACTGCATAGTTTAATTAGAAAATATACGTACTTTTGAATTTTTCTTTTCAATTCTCACGTCTAGATATTCAAGAATTTTATGAAGTGACCTTACTGGATAGTCCAAAATGTATAGATCATTCAAAGCAGTCTGAACCAATTCAGCCTGTGAATAGTTGGGAAATTTCCAGCCTTCCAAGCACTACTGTGACTTCAGAAACACTGCCAAGCAGCCTTAGCCCTACTGTAGAGGTAAGGTAAAAAATTTTTTTCAAAAACTGTTTTTCAGTGATTAATTTATTTGGGCTACTAATTTTTTTCATTTTGTTAAAATGGATTTTTTTGGGGAAATATTTATAATGGAATAAATACTCTCAAAGTTCAGAGTCTCTTTTGTCTTAAAATGTTGCTACTGGTTTTAGGTCTGAAATACTTGTTTTAGGCTATTTAAAAGTACTTTGCATGATAGACCTTAAAGATGCTCCATCTGTGTGATAATTAACATGGAAATTGTACTTTGAAAAGATGATTTTGCTCTGGTATTTTCCCCTAGAAATAGAATACAGTTTAATGGTTTTGAGCCCTTTAGTTATCCCAAGGATTCTTGGTTCACTGGCTTGAGAGATTGTATTAAAATGATTGATCATCAATACTTAAGGTCAGCATTGGTTTCTACATTTTTTTGTAGTTAAGATTGCTGACTTCTTTGTGTTTTAATAACTATTTTAGTAATTTTTTTTATTGTGCTATACTGTTGCGGGTAGAATTGCATATGGTACAGCAGAGATATGAAGCATTTTGTAATGAGGATTCTGCCTCAGAAGCATTAGTCATTTGAAAGTGGTTGTCTAAATTTGATTCTAGTCCCTTCTGGTTAGTACTAGAGTGCCTGGAAAATTGAATCACCTTCTGTTTGGTGAGCAACAAGTGAGGGAAAAGTAGTGGTGGACAGCAATAAGATAGAACTTTGGTAGTGAACCAGTCTCTTCGTTTTCTCTTTTTATGTTAAGATAGAACGCTAACATTCTAGAGCAAGATGACTCAGGGCACACCTGATTCCTCTCCTTCATTTTAAAGAGGAGAAAACTGAGATACAGAGGAAGATAACATGACCCAGAATATTCTGCTAGTTTGGCCAAGTCTATGTTCGGATTTCAGACCTCTTAAGACCCAGTGTACAGTTCTTTTAGTAATCCTGGCATGACCTTATATCTCTTTGATCAGAGATTCTAATGTTATATTGTATGTGTCCTTATTTTCTTTACTCATTCATTTTTTTCCATCACTTTCTCTTGGATAATTTCCATTACCAATCCTTTCTATAGTCTGTGTATTATTTGCTTTAATGATAGCTCATTTCCATTGTCTATTTCAAATGGGATTTTAAAATGTCTGTGGTCATTTATTGCTGTCGTTCAAATGTGTTGCCTCAAAATGCAGTGGCAACATTAAGAGGTAGAGCCTTTAAGACCTAATCAGTTGCCTTGCTTATGTGAAAATGGGGATTCATTACTCAGAACTTGCAAAGGAAAAAAAAAAGATGATTAGGGCATGAGGACTTCTTTGTGAATGAGATTAAGGCTCTAATAAAAGAGCCTCTATCTTGAGGTTAAGTCTGCCTTCTGCTATCTGAGGGTGAAGCAAGAAGGCCCTCACCACATGCCTAGATCATAGACTACCCAGCCTTCAGAAAAGAAGTAATACATTTCTATTCTTATATAGCACTCAGTCTCAGGGGTTCTGTTTTAGCAGCACACATTGGACTAAGACAGGTATACAATTTCTGTTTCACATTTATCATGCTAATCCTAGGTTAAAAATTTTGTTTATGCTAGGCATGGTGGTGTATACTTGTAATCCCAGCTCTGGGGAGGCAGAGGCAGGATGTGAGTTTGAGGCCAGCCGGCTACATAGTGAAAATTTGTCTCAAAAAAGCAAAAAAAAAAAAAAAAAGAAAGAAAGAAAGAAAGAAAAGAAAAGAAAAACTTATTTATGTAAAAAATATTAAACTTTAAAAGTATTGACTTCCATGTTTAATTTTCTTTGTCTGATTTATGATACCTGTGGTTATAAAGCATAGAGCTCTTATATTCATTTTGCCAGTTTTTTATAGATTATGTAGATAATGGTTGGCTAAATACAACCAGTGAAAGTAAATATTTATTGCTGTTAGGTGCCATTGGGTCAAATCCAACTCATAGCTACCGTGTGTATAACAGAAAGAAGCACTTCCAAACAGTATGCTATTCACACAATCTTTTTATGTTTGAGCCCATTGTTGCAACCACTACATTTCTTCTCATTTTGAGTTGTACCACATCAGCAAAATGAGGTCCCAGGAACTTTACTCAATTCCCATCATTAAGGTTGTCTATACTTTGAGGAGGCAAGCCTTGCATTAGTTGTCTCTTGAGTGTCTTCCAACCTAGGGCGCTTATTTTCTGGCACTGTATTTAACAGTGCTTCTCTGCTTATTCATAGGATTGTCAATGGCTAATTGTTTCAGGGGGGCTGGGATTTAGCTCAGTTGGTAGAGCGCTGCGCTGCAGTCTCTGAGGTCCCGAGTTCAATTCCCAGCACCGCAAAAATGGGAGAAGGGCCTGGCAACCCACTCCCAAGGCAATCCCGAAACAGTCAGCCATTGAAAACCCTATGAGGGTCGCTATGAGTTGGATACTGACTCGATGGCACCTAACAACAACAACAACAATTGTTTCAGGAGTGGGCTGTCCGGTCCTTCTCCTAAGTCTGTCTTAGACTGGAAGCTCAGCTGAAACTTGGCCACCTTGGGTGGCCCTGCTGGTATCTGAAGGTACTGGTAGCATGGCTTTCAGCATCACAGCAACATTCAAGCCCGCATAGCACAACAAGCTGACAGACGTGGGGGAAATATTCGTTAAGTTAGAATAAATGGACAGTTTTGTAAGGTGGAAGTTGGGCACCATGGCTGTAATCCCAGCAATCGAAGAGGCTGAGGCAGGAGTTTCTTGAGTTTGAGGCCAGAGTTGGCCTGCTCAACTTAGTGAGGTCCTGTCTCAAAATAAGAAAATATAAAAGTGGCTGAGGGTACAGGTCAGAGATAGAGCGCTTGCCTAGCATGCATGAGACTCTGTCTGGATTCGTCCTCACTGCTGACAAAATAAAAAAGATACTGGACAGTTACAGGGGTAGCTTAATGGTAGAGTGCTTGCCTACCATACATGAGGCCTTCTGTTTGATCACCAGCATCTAACAGCAGCAACAACACACACAGAAGTTATTAGAATCCATCCATCCATCCTTCCTCCCTCACTCCCTCCTTTCCTTCCTTTTTTTTTTTTTTTTTTTTTTTTTTTTTAGTGGCAGTACTTGGGGGTAGAACCCAGGACTTCACACACATTTTGCAAGTGCTCTACCACTAGGCTGCACCCCTAGCCCATTTTTAATTTTTTATTTTATTTTATTTTGGGTCAGGGTCTTGGTACGTTATGTAGGCTGATACTACCCTCAAATTCATGGTCCTCCTGCCTCAGCCTCCTGAATCACTTCACCCACCTCACTCACTGAAACATTTCAGCTTTTATAAAATAAGGACACACTTGTACCTAGTGTGCAATTCTGGTTTCTGCACCTCCTGTAAGATGTATTCTGGACATGATAAAAAATACTTCAAGTGAATAGAAGAATAAGAACTTTCAGATGGTAAACATTAGCTCTTGTTTGAGAAGTGGAGGAGAAGGGACTGTGATCACAAAATGTTACCTAGGACTTGGCACATGGAAGGTGCTCTGGTAATGTTTGAAATCTGTACCCATTCATGGATGAACTCTAGGGAAACATTGGGATCTACCCATCAAGTCCTAGGTTTTTAAAAAGAGGGAAAAACTATGTGTGTGTCAAACTTGAGTGAGCTAAGAGGTTACTAGGAAGTACTATTTTTGCAGAGACGATGGAATAACCTGACAAGTATTAGTCCAAAAGTGTAAGTAGTTTGAAACACATTGATAGATGACAGTTATGATGACTTATGAAAACAAACAAGTTGATATTTTCGGAGATTTAATTTGTTATTTTGAGGATACTGTAGGAGAAGGTAAATATATTCCCTTAATACCCATCCTTCTTGCTGCATTTGGATGGAAAACTTGGCTAAGTAATCATTGATTTAATCACTTGTGTTGATCATGTTTATGAGTGAAAAGAGATTCAGAGAATCTACTGACCCAAATTAAAACAAATACAAAAAAGTTTTTATTAAACTATGACTTGAAAAATAATCTGAAAACATAGAACTATTTTGTCACGCACAAAATTTGGATTATTAATACACTTGTGCACTATATTCTTAGATAAAAAAGCAAAACAATCTTTTTCTGACAAAGTGCCATGCATTATGGTCTTGCCTCTTTCACTTCATGTTTGTTCTTGCAGGACTATCATAAAAAGGGTTAATTTTGCAAAAACTATTTGAGATTGGTCAATTTAGACAAGGACTTCCCCATCTTATTCTCTTAAAATGATATAGATCTTTGCATTTTAAAGCATCTATGCAGTTTTTAAAATAATTGTTAACTGCACTATTGCCAAATCCTCATTTGTCTATGACCTTGTAACATACTTTCCTCTATTTCTTTTGAGGTAAAATTAAGCCTGTTTATTATTGTTATTATTAGTGTTATTATTATTATTATTATTATTATTATTATTGTTGTTGTTGTTGAGCTTCCAGACTAAGACAGACTAGGGAGTAGGACCTGGCGAGCCACTCCCGAAATAACTAGCCATTGAAAACCCTATGGATAGCAAAGAAACACTGTCAGATATAGTGCCGGAAAATGAGGCCCCCAGGTTGGAAGGCACTCAAAAGACTACTGGGGAAGAGTTGCCTCCTCCAAGTAGAGTCTACACAGTGTCTGCAACAATGGGTTTAAACATAAATAAGATTGTTTGCCTGGCACAGAATCGGCAAGTGTTTTGATCTGCTGTACATAGGGTCGCTATGAGTCGGACTCGACTCGACGGCACCTAACAACAACAACAACATTATTATTATTATTATTATTATTATTATTATTATTACTATTTTATTTGTACATGTTTGTGGGATACAGAGGAATAAGTTGGTTGGTACATCTACTATTGAACTATCAAATTCGTATTGCTTACATTTACATCTCCTTAAACATTTCACAGAACAAAATAAAAAGCAAAAAAAAAAAGAATGAAAAATAAGAATTTTAATTAACATGTAATGATAGTCATGTGCAAGCATGGATTATACTTTGGTTTTTTTCCTTTCCTTTTTTTTCTTTGTACTTTCATAGTTGCATCCTATATTTTGTTTTTTTCTCTCCCTCTTTCCCCTCTACATTTTTCCCCCTCTCCCTATCCACTGCCCCCATCTTTCAGTCCCTCCCACTAGTCCCCACCCCTTCATATTGGGTCCACTTGTATTTTCTATTCTTAGATAAGTATGATTTTTTTTCCTTTAAGTTGGATTTAGCTCCCACATATAAGGGTGAACATGGGGTATTTCTCTAAGTCTGAGTTATTTAGCTTAAAATGATATTCTGGAGTTCTGTCCATTTTGCTGTACATGACATAATTTCATTGTTCTTTACTGCTGAATAATATTGCATTGTGTATATATACCACAGTTTTTTAATCCAATCCTTTGTTGATGGACATCTGGGTTGATCCCATACCCTTGCAATTGTGACTAGTGCTGGATTAAATATGGCAGTACAGATGTCCCTGTGGTATGATGACTTATCTTCCTTTGGGTATATTCCTAGAAGTGGAAACCCATTTATTTTTAAAGTGACATGATTAGTATCCCATTTTCTTACATTTCTGTGGGCCTTTTTTTTCTCTTTTCTTTTTTTTTTTTTTTTTTCTTTTTTGGTCTGCCATTTACTTTAACATACGCCTACTAAGATGTTTAGAAGATTGATTTACTGATTGTTTCCAGTAAAAGGGCTTTTTTCTTTCCTTATTTGTACTTTTCTGTTATTTTTAAAAAATAGTCAGCATATCATTTTTCTGAAAACAATTCTATTCCAAATTAAGAGTGAATACTTTGAGAAATTGTGTTGTTAGGTGCCATTGAGTTGGGTCTGGCTCATAGCGACCCCATTTACAACAACACAAAATACTCCCCAGCACTGTGCCATGCCTGGCACTATGTCAGTGCTTCTCTGTTGTTCATAGGGTTTTCCATGGCTGATTGTTTTGGGATTGTTTTGGGAGTGGATTGCCGGGTCCTTCTCCCATATTTGCGGTGCTGGGGTTTGAACCCAGGGCCTCAGAGCATGCAGAGCAGCACTAGAGCAACTGAGCTAAGCCTCAGCTCCTGAGAAATATAATGAATAGTATATCACTCTGATAGAAATAAAGATGAAAGAATAGAAAAAATTGCCTGATTTACAGGTATATTCTAATAGAATAGGATACACTATCTTCTTCCTAATATCACATTTCAAATGGAGCAAAGATACAAAGGTTTAATAAAATGAAACTATAAAAATAATTTTTTTCTGATTTTGGAGTAGGGAAATTTTCACAACATAACAAAAATAAAAACCACTACAAAAATTAAAAGTTTATAAATAGCTGTGCATGTTGATGTATACCTGTAAACCCATGTGTTCAGGAGGCTGAGGCAGAAGGATTCCACACTGAGTCCAACCTGGGCAACTTAGTGAGACCTTATTTCAAAGAGAATAAATATATAAAACAAAAGGGTCTTGCATGTTAGAGGCCCTATGTTCAATCTCCAGTACTGGGAATAAAAATAAAAGGTTAGGAATGCTAACTTTGTAGAATTTCTTTGTGGACTTCAACTTTGATTATTTGATTTTTAATTATAGGACTTTTGCCAAGTATGGTGATGCCCACCTATTATCTTAGCACTTGAGAGGCTGAGGCAGTGGGTTCACAAGCTTGAGATTAGCCTGGGCTTCATTGTGAGACCCTGTCTCCAAACAAACAAACAAACAAACAAAAAACCCCATAGAACAACAAAAAAGAAAGTTTGTCACATAAATGCAAAAGGACTAATTTCCTTAATTTCCAACCCTCTCAACCCAAGAAACCTCTTCCTGATCACTAAGAAAAAGTCTCCCTTCAGTAGAAGAGTGACCAAAGGATGTGAACCAGCAGTTTGGAGGGAAGAATGCACATGGGCCAATAAATTTGTGAAGAGATGCACCGCCTCACTTTAAAAGAAAAATACAAATTAAACCTGGGTGCAGTGATGCACATCTGTAATCCTAGTGACTTAGGAGGTTGAGGCAGGAGAATCCTGAGTTTGAATCCAGAGGCAGCCTAAATAACTAAGTAAGATCCTGACTCAAAAAGTAAACATGAGCTGGGAGTACAGCTCAGTAGTAGAGCATTTGCAAAGTGAATATGAGGTTGTGGGTACAGCTCCTAGTTACCATTTAAAAAAATACAAATTAAATTCACAGAATATTTTAAAATCATTTGATTGTCAAAGATTAAATTTGAGGAGACAAATTTAAATACATTTGGTTGGGGAGTGTACAGTGGTGCAATTATTTTGAGAGATAACTTAGCTGTGTTTTTTCCTATCCTATGTATATTGAGGGGCTGGGATTTAGCTCAGTTGATAGAGTGTTGCTCTGCATCCTCTGAGGTCCCAGGTTTGGTTCCCAGCACCGCAAAAATGGGAGAAGGATGTGGCAATCCACTCCCGAGGCAATCCCGAAATAGTCAGCCATTGAAAACCTTATGAGGGTCACTGTGAGTCAGATATGACTTGATGGCACTTAACAGCAATGTATATTGACCCTATGTACTGCTCATTTACTCATACAAATTATTAAAGATCTATCTACAAGGATGTTTATTGAAGCATTTTGTGTTATACTAATACAAACCAATAAGGAAATAATCTAATGGTCACCAGTAAGGAACTAAACTCATTATGGAACAGACGTTCAAGGCAGGATGAAATAGGCATGAATATGAATTCTGTGTATCTATTCTACATATGGGAGAAGGATGTGGCAATCTATTCTTGAAGCAATCCTGAAACAATCAGCCATTGAAAACCCTATGAGGGTCACTGTGAGTTGGACCCAGCTTGATGGCCCCTAACAACTATGCATAGTACTCAACTTGATGATTTGACTAACTACTTTTTGACTTTGTGGCAGTGCAAAATGATGTGCATTCAGTGGAGACTGTATTTCAGAGTTTGAATTTTGATATTTTCCCAGGCTAGTGATACGCTGTTTGTGTTCTCTTTGGGTTCTAGGCAGGCTGCAGCACATCTCCCAGGCAGCCATGTGATCACATGGGTAAACAACTGATATTCTGCAGTGTATGGTTTTGGTAAATTATGATGTTCAGTAGATTAGGTACCAGATGCATTCTCAGTTTACCATATTTTCATTTTATGCCGGATTGATCAGGACATAACCCCAGTGTGCTTGCAGCCATACTACTGTGGCGTCCTATCCTGTCAGATTTCAGAAGCTAAGCAGGGTTGGTGGGCCTGGTTAATACGTGGGTGGGAGAATGCCTGGGAACTTCAGACACTGTAGGCTTGGGAGAAGGACCCGGCAACCCACTCTCAAAAATCAATCCGCCATTGAAAACCTTATGAATAGCAGAGAAGCACTAACAATGCTATTTTGCCTGTTGTATGTAGGGTCCCTCTGAGTCAGACACTGACTCGATGGCATCTAACAACAACAAACACCAGTGTAAGTGAAAGATCATCTGTATATGTTCAATGAATGAAAGCATGTTATATGTCAGGAGTTAAGACTGTGTAAAAAAAAAAAATTGAGGTTAGTTATGTCTGAAAGAATACACGGTCTGCTTTCAGACGAGATCAAGTGTGTTCATGGTGGTATGGCCAGAGACTTAGTCTGCTTTCAGTATTACTTTTATTTTTAGTTCTGTCTGTTCCCTACAGGATCTTTTTTCAGTATTTTAGAGTTAATCTTAGGGGGATGTGCATTATCTGAGTGGTATAGTGAGATATCTCCTTTCTCTTTAATCTTGTGATTTAATGCTTTAAAGTAATCCATCTGCTTCAATTTAAGTAGAGGTTTAGGAGGTACTAGAGTTAAAACAGGGCTGGGATTTAGCTCAGTTGGTAGAGCACTGCTCTGCAGCCTCTGAGGTCCCGAGTTTGATTCTCAGCACCGCAAAAATGGGAGGAGGACAGGGCAATCCACTCTTGAGGCAATCCCGAAACAGTCAGCCATTGAAAACTGTATGAGGGTCGCTATGAGTCGCACATGACTCGATGGCACCTAACAACAACAACAAAAGCGTTGGGGCTGGGATTTAGTTCAGTTGGTAGAGTGCCGCTCTACAGTCTCTGAAGTCCTGGGTTTGATTCCCAGCACCCCAAAAGTAGGAGAAAGATGTGGCAATCCACTCCTGAGGCAATCCCAAAACCAACAGCCATTAAACCCTACGGGGGTGGCTATGAATCAGACGTGACTCGATGGCACCTAACAACAACAAGAGTTAAAACAGTTAAAAGCATTTTTCTGACCGATTTTAATCTAAAGTCATCTAAAGTTGGACTTAAAATTGTAATGAAGCACTATTGCTATGTGCTGTTGAGTCGGTATCCGACTCTAGCGACCCTCATAGGGTTTTCAATGGCTGTTTCCGGATTGCTTTGGGAGTGGATTGCCAGGCCCTTCTCCCATTTTTTGCGGTGCTGGGAATTGAATTCGGGACCTTAGAGACTGCAGTGCAGCACTCTACCAACTGAGCTAAATCCCAGCCCAATGAAGCACTATAAAACATATAAATACAAATGTACACAAGTCATAAATTAATAGCTTGATTAATTACTGCATTGTGAGTATACCAGGCCATCGAATGACTACTAAGCGATTTTGAAATCAGATGGTAGTGATGGTTGCACAACTCTGCGAATATACCAAAAACCACTGAATTGAACACTTTAAAATTTGATTATGGTGTATCTGTTGTATCTCAGTAAAAAAAAAGAAATATGCCAGTAGCCCATAAGTCCCTTCTCTGTTCTTCCTATTCACTACTTATTTTGTCTTTTTCAAAGGACCATCCTGATTTCTGATATCATAGGTTAGTTTTGCATCTTTTTTTTTTTCCCCCAGTACTGGGGGTTGAACCCAGGGCCTCGTTCCTGCATGCGTTGCAAGTGCTAGACCACCTAGCTGCGCCCCCAGCCCATTTTTTTGACTTTTTGAAACAGGGTCTCGCTAAGTTATGCAGACTGCCTCTGGTCTCGAACTTGCGATCCTCCTGCTTCCACCTCCCGAGCCACTGGGATTACAGTTGTGTGCCACCGCGCCCAGCAGTTTTGCATCTTTTAAAATTGTATATGAACAGGATTATATAGTATATACTTTCCTGTAGCTGCTTTTTTTCATTATATTTGTGCATTTCATCAATGTTGTTGAAGTTTTTCCATTCTTACTGCTGTGTATTATTCTACTGTATGATATACCACAATATATTTATCCTTTCTACCACTCATAGGTATTTGAGGTACTGTTAGGGATTTTTGAGTAGAGAAACCTTTTCTAAACATAACAAAACAAAAACTACAGTTTGCGGCTGGTGCTACTTTGAGCATTCTTTTATAGTCAGTTCTACTATAGTGTAGCATATATATTTCTAAAAATTACCACGCTATGAAAAATGGCACAATTAAAACCACAGGACTTATGGGAAAAATGAAGTTGGACCCAGTACTTTGTGAGTAATATATTAGAAAGATATGTGACAGATTAAAAAGGATAAAAACAATAAAAATGATAGCATAGTTTTACATATGTTAAATTGTTAAGAAATGTATAAATACGCCAATAAATATGGCATTTTATCTTAGGAAAAAACCTTCATTTTCTTATGGGAGTATGTATCATACAGTTGGAGCTTAGGAGTTACTGTGCGGTGCTAGTAGCAGAAGTTAAGGAACTAAACAGAAGATTTCAAAGGACAGCTCAAGAAGACAAAATCAAATATTATAATGATGTACAAAGAGCTGGAGACAGAAAACCAGAAAAGAACATGCTGTGTTTTACTCAGGCTGAAGGAATTGAAGAAAAAATTCAAGTCTCAAGTGGCAATGGTGAAGGATTCTACAGGGGAAATATGAAATGATGCAGGAAACATCAAAAGAAGGTGGAAGGAATACACAAAGTTATACCAGAAAGAATTGGTAGATGACCAACCATTTCAAGAGGTTGCATATGGTCAGGAACCAATGGCATTGAAGTGGAAGCTGCCTTGAAGGAATTGGCGAAACACAAGGCTCTAGGAATTGTTGCAATACCAATTAAGATGTTTCAACAAACAAATGTAGCACTGAAGTACTCCTTTGTTTATGCCAAGAGATTTGGAAAACAGCTACCTGGCCAACTGACTGAAAGAGATCCTTACCTGCGCCTGTTCCCAAGAAAGGGGATCCAACCGAATGTGGAAACTATTGAACAATATCATTAACATCACATGCAAGCAAAATTTTAACTAAAGATCATTCAAAAGCGGCTTCAGCAGTATATATACAGGGAACTGCCAGAAAATGAAACCAGATTCAGAAGAAGGCGGGGACCTAGGGCCATCATTGCTGACGTCAGATGGATATTAGCTGAAAGCAGGGAATACCAAAAAGGTGTCTTATCTACGTTTTATGGACTATGCAAAGGTTGTGTGGATCAAACAAACGATGGATAACATTGTGAAGATTGGGAATATCAGAGCACCTAATTGTAGCTGCATATAGGCCAGGAGGCAGTCCTTTGAACAAGACAGGGAAACACTGCTTTGTGTAAAGTCGATAAAGGTATGTGTCAGGGCTGTATCCTTTCACTGTACCTCTTCATTTTCTATGCTGAGCAGATAATCCGAGAAGCTGGACAGAACAGGGCATTGGGATTGAAGGAAGACTCATTAACAACCTGCATTATGCAGATGACACAACTCTGCTTGCTGAAAGTGAAGAAGGTTTAAAACATTTACTGATGAAGATCACAGAACACAGCCTTCAGTATGGATTGTGTCTCAGCATCAACAGAACAAAAATCCTTACAACTGGGTCAGTAAGCAACTTAATGATAAATGGAGAAAAGATTTAGGTTGTCCAAGATTCTGCTTTACTTGATTCTACAATCAGTACCAGTAGAAGCAGCAGTCAAGAAATCAAAAGATGCATTGCATTGGGAAAAACTGTAGCAAAAGACCTCTTTAAAGTATTGATAAGTAAAGACATCACATTGAAGACAAAGGTGTGCTTGACTCATGCCATAGTATTTTCAGTCACATCATATGGTTGTAAAAACTGGACAATGAATAAGGGGGACAGAAGAACTGATGCTTTTGAATTAGGGGGCTGGAGATGAATATTGAATATACCATGGACTGCCAAAAGAACCAAATAGCTCTGTCCTACAAGAAGGGTAACCAGACTGCCTCTTATGTGTTTTGGACATGTAGTCAGGAGAGACCAATTACTGGAGAAGGACATCATGTTTGGGAGAGTGGCAGGTCAACAAAAAAAGGAAAACCCTCACCTAGATGGATTGATACAGTGTGTGCAACAATAGACTTACTTAAACATAAAATAGGTTGTGTGTCTGGCACAGAATTGGGGAGTGTTTTGTTCTGTTGTCACTAGAGTTGCTATGAGTTAGACCTGACTTGAGAGTACCTAACAACAACATATTTACTTTTAGTATGTAGTGCCAACAGTTTTGCAAAATGATTATGCCTATTTTCATAATTCCCACCAGTATGTGCACACATCAAAGGTACTTCTATCTTTGTCAACACTTATCATTTGTCTTTTTATTAATAATTTAAACCATTGTAGTAGGTCTGTAGAGGTACCTCATATTGGGTGGTTTTTTTTTTTTCATTTTTCCTGTCATTAACAAAATCAACAATTTACAAGCACTTTTTCATATTGTTCACTTTGTTCATATTGTTCACTTTGATTCTTCTGTGAAGTGTCTGTTCAAATTTCTTGTCTGTTTTTTGTTATCTTTCATAAAATAGTAGGAGGCCTCTACTTGAATATAATTCCCTTGTCAGATGTATATATTAAAATATATTTCTTCAATTCTTTGGTGTGCTTTTCCTCATCTTTTAATGCTCAAGATTTCTTAATATGGTCTGATACGATTAATGTATATTGTGCTACTAAAGTGTTTCTACTTCTAAGATTGTTAAAATTTTCTGTTATTTTCTTTTCAGAAACTTTTATTTTGCATTTCACATTTACCTATATGATCTATGCTGCAACTTGTGAAATTTCACCTTGTCTAGTTTCTGAAAATTGTTTCATATTTGCCCATTTTCTTAGTTTAAGATGGGAGAGTCAGTCTGTTCCCTGTTATTGCATCAGAGCTGGAAGCAACTGCCTGTAAACTATTGATATTCTAAAATACTGCTAAGTATCATTTGTACCTAAATATTAGGTGAAGGTATTGTCATCCCCAAACACTTACATTTGAGTCCTTCTAAAGTTGCTCATTGCTTGCAGCCATACCACTGTGGTACCGATCTTGTCCGATCTCTGAAGCTAAGCAGGGTCGGATCTGGTTGGTACTTGGATGGAAGACTGCCAAGGATTACTGGGTGTTGCAGGCTTGGGAGATGGACCTGGCAACCCACTCCCCCAGTCAGCCTTTGAAAACCTTATGAATAGCAGAGAAGCATTGAGAGTAGTGCCAGACATGGCACAATGTTGGGGATTTTCGTGTGTTGTACATAGGGTCGATATGAGTCGGGCCTGACTCGACAGCACCCAAGAACAACAACAACAGCACAGTTGTTCAGATTATAAATTGATTTAAAATTATTTCAAATGATTTCTAAATTATTTTTATTTAACATAGACTAAATAATTATTCGAGTATGAATCTTAAGAACCACAGGTATTAGAGTTATATGCAAGCTTTCTTGAAATAGTAATAAATATGTTAACAATTAATGTAGTTAAGTGGTTATGTTTTAGAGATTATAAATATATACATACAGCCCAAATGAGAAAAATTGGCTTCCTAATATGTGAATGGGCACTAGGAATAATTTTGGGAAAGTGGTCAGATAAAAATTTTAAAAGGACAACATCTCAAAACAGTTTAAATTCTGTGAAACTGATGTTTGAGGTCAAATAGATTTGATTATTCAGAAGTAGTTGTAGTTATAATGAAGGCCGTAATGTGTAGGATGAATGCAAAGAGTTTGACTAGAATTGTTTCCTGAAATACGACTGGAATAAATAATATTTTAGATACATTATTAATATATTGTTAAATATATGTCAGACTGACTCAATACATTTAAAACTTAGATATTTGACTGTTTCATCCATTATCAGTTTGTATTTGAATTGACAAAACTATTTCAAAGAGTTTTTCCTGGGGAAATTGGGTACCTTATATTCTTCAGGGTCAATTCAGACTGTTTTGAGTTTGGTAATTGCCTATAGTTTAGATATTAGAAAACCAAGAAAAGCTGTTCATTAATTCAGTAAGTATCTATTGAGCCCTTGGTACAATCTGGCTGCCATAGCCTGCTTCACAGGTGCTGGGGATAAAATGATAGGTGAAAGAGACATTCTTGAGTTTTGTCCCGTTGGAGCTTAGAATCCAGTGAATTTAGAAATTGAAACAGGAATAAATGGAAGGGCCTTTAGAAGTCATTGAGTTTTTTATTTTATAAAATAGGAAACTGAGACCCCCTAAAAGAAAACAATTTTATAGCCTGTTAATTGTCTGAACATTATTTCTGACTTGCTTCAGGGATTTTCCAACCTACACTATTAATGAGGTTGGCCACGGTTTTGGATGCATTCCCTCTGTGGACCAAACTGTTTAGATATAATAAAAATTTCATGAGAGAGAAATTTAAGAACACCTAATAGAGAAACCAGCTGAGGGTTTCATATACCTCATTTTCTTGCACAAAATGTAGTGCCCAGCTAGTACTTTGTTATTACCTACATTGTTTTCAGTAATCTGCTTAAAAATGATAAACCAATTATTTAATTATTTAAGGAGTCATGAGCTTTGAGTAGGCTTGACTTTTTCATGTTAAGAGTATGTGATTGATTGTTGAGGGGTGGAGTCAGGAGAAGGGAATACTTTAGTCTTCAACATAGCATTTGCTTTCCAGGTAGTGTTGTACTTGGAAGAAGGGATATGTTGGCTCATAATGAAATGTGCTTTTGCCCAGTACCCCGCAACCTGCTAGCTATGTTATATGTGCATTGGTCTTAGAGGAGACAACAAACCATTTTTCCCTTTACTCAGCAAACCACAGAGCACTTCTGTGCTCAGATATGTGGGCCATTCTCCAGTGGACACGTATTGCGTGTCCTGTAAGTCAATTCAATTCTGAAACTGAGAAGAAATTGTACTAGGTTGGAGACTAGCCCCACAAGACTGTCCTGACATCATATGCCAGTTGCAGCTAGTAGGTTGTCACCTATGCTTCTGACTGACCAGCTATAAATCAGAGTTCCCTGTACCCTCTCCGTGGTTTTTATTAATTTGCTAGGATGGCTTATAGAACTCAGGGAAATATGTGTACTCATTTGTCTTTTGTCCGTTTCCTATTCCAGAGAACCTAAATAACTTAAATTCTATATAATGCCTAAAAGAGCATTATATAGCATACAGGTGAATCAGCTAGATGGAAATGTATGAAATGTGAGGTCTGGAAGCATCTTGAGCACAGGAATTTCTGTCTTGGTGGAATTGGAATACTCTACCCTCTTGGCATTTGGATGTGTTTGTCAATCCAGAAGTTCATCAAATCTTGTTAATTAAGGGTTTTTATAGAGCTTGATCCCCAGTAAGCCCCACCCCCACTTCTTTCTTGGAGTGAAACTGAAAAGTTAATGGGTGAAACTGAATATTCCAGCCTTCTGATACTTTAGTCTCTTGGTCTTTCTGGTCCTCTCATCCTAGATCACCTCATTAGTATAAGCATAGGTGTGATAGAAAGAGCTTGTTTTGAATAACAAAAGATGCTTACACCGGAATTGCCAAGGATTTTTTAGGGTCTCTGTGTCTGGAGCCAGGGACAAAGACCAAATATATTTCCTATTATACCCCAGTAGATACATACACCTACTGTATGTAAGTTCTGTAGCTGGCATTTACTGAGTACTTAACAATGTTAACATTATTCTTAGTGCTGTGCATTTAGTATTTCGTTTAATCCTCACACAGTAGTCCCTTCAGGGTCAGGGTCTATTTAAGGTAAAGTCCCACAGGATCTATCTAAAGTATATACTATTAGTCCTTAAACAGAGGCTATCACTTGATTAATACCAATAACAGTAATAACAACAGTGATATTTGCTATTTGATAACATATATATATATTTTTTTTCACATAACCTTTTCAGTGAAATGGTTTAATATGAAAGTTGCTGATGCAGCCCATGTATATTGGTAATGTTAGGAGTTGGAATGGTATACAATAAGCAAGTGGGAACAATTCAGTTTGAATTTGAGGTCATTCATAGTATCATAGACAATGAAGAAACATTGTAGGGAAAAATTACAGGTAATACTCTTCCTTATTATACATTTTGTAGGGGAGTGTGTCTAGAAGCTTGTAAGACTGAAAGTCATTTGCCATCCTTATGTTGCCTCTCCTGTCTGTTAATCTAATGCTTTTCCTAATGATCGAGAGGACTGGATGCAATTCACAAAGTTAGGTGACTTCTGGGTTAAAAATGAAAATTCTTGAAGAGTTTGTAATGGTACATAGTTACAACTATCTTTTTATACTTTTTTTTAAGATAAGGAATTAAGTGAAATAGATTTAGTAATGCACTAAAGTTAAAATCTGGCTTCATTGATAAATATTGTTTATTTATTTTAGTAAAGAGAGAAAAGGTAAATTTTAGAGACATTTTAAGTGTTGCTTTTTGTTCTTTCTGCTCCCCTTCTCGAAAATACCACATGGAATATTCCATTCATTACTGCCTGAAAAAGTCATTACTTTGCAAGCTGCAGTTGCTGAAATGGTCTAGTAGAAGAAATGTTTGCTTGCATTTCTTTAGTGATTTTTTTTTCTTGGCAGTTGTTTTTTGTATATCCAAACTATAACAGACAAGGAGAAACAGATTTACATTTATATCGGGGAAACCTCCTTGTGGAGTATTTTATCAGATGACTCCCTGTCAACCTCCTATCTTGAAAAGAGGGATTAATGAGATAGCATCTGAAGCAGCAGTGGATTCTTTCAGACTAAACCTTGACATCTTCCACACTGTTTTGTGGGATAATTTCAAGTTCTTCAGATACAGATTACATAAAGAAGATTGTAGGGCACGTGACACATTCTGGCTTCTTATATTTCAGATAGTAGAAAAATTGCTACCTCTAGGAATGGATCCTGGAGATATCTTGTCACAGTTATAACTTTTCATCTATGATTTTATCTCACAAATTTATTTTTTATTTTTCTTTAAGAATTTTTGTTTAAATAGGCAATTTAAATAGTTTTGTGTGTAAAATATTACTGTAATGGTAATGGATTGCCTGTGCATTGTAACCACAAAGGTAAGATATAATATGCTTTTCTGTGTTTCATTGTTAATGACAGATGTGAGAGATCTTTCGTTCATAATGTGCTTTAAAAATAAAGTAGAATCATTGTTAGATGTTTGAAAATGGATATTTGGATCTATAGGATGCTTAGTTCTTATTCTTTAAAAAAGGCAGTAATTTGAAATGTATTTCACATAGCTAAAAATAGTGTTAGAGATTATTTTTTTATCAGAGATTTACAGGAAACTTTTCTCCTAACAACAAAGAACTTTAAGGCCTTGATTATTTTTAAGTCTTTTAAATATATCCTCAAAGTTCATCTCTTCCACATTATTTTGTGTCCCATCATGTCATGCCACATGAAAGTATAACTCATTTTGAGAATATTTTCTGGACTCTTTCATCTATTGCAAATATAGTTAATTTTTTTTTTTTTTAAAGAAGGAAACAGGTTCTTTGTTGCCTTTGGGAAGATGTTAATTTGGATTTAAAAAGATTAAACTTTTTAAAGTACTTGGTTTAGAACCTTTTTTTCTCATTGTCCTCCAAGTGCAGCATACTTAACTTAATCTCCAAGTTTGGCTTTTATTTCTGAGCACTAGTTTGTGGACATTATGTGTGATTGTGTTATTTTAGATTCCAGGTGCTTGTATTTAAAATTTAGACATAGGTTTTTAAAATTTAAAAAAATTACCATTTTGGTTTTTATTTTTATACCCTGGTGATATCACAGAATGATTGTTAGACATGATTGTTGAGAATTAAAAATTATATTTAGTGGTAAAAGAATAAGTAAATGTATAATTTTCTAAAAGTAGGCTATTATTCCTGTGGAGCGAATTATTTCTCTCATGAGGAAAAGTGGGAATATTGATGGAAATTAGTATTCTTTTCTTGGTGTATAGAGTTATAGTTAAAATAGTTTGTGATCAGATGCAGACATGCCCATTATGTGGGCCCATCTCCTGTTTATAAGAGGTTATCTTCTGTATCTCTAAGGAAACTATCTTACTGAAATATTCCTAAAGGGCATATCAGCCTGGAAAACAGCTGTTTTTTTTTTCCTCCCCTCTACACACTCTTTTTGTTGATGTATGTGGTTGGCTCTCACCTGTGATTTACCTTTTATCATTTCATTCAGTTTAGTTTTTTACTTCTTGTATTATAGCAAGGTTATTTCAAATGATCTGTCTCTTTGTCTTTCTTGATAGATTTAGAATTTTTTGCATTTGACCCATTTTTAGCATAAGAGAACTACAATTTTTTATTGCTTAGGAACATTGGATGTACTCATTATCCTTAAAGTATTTATAAATTTTTATTATGTAACTGTTAAAACAAAAATAGAAAAAGATGTAGGTTGAAAATTAGGAAGACTGAAACATTGTTTGTAGTTACTTTTGAAAAAGCTAAATTAAAATGATTTGTTCTATTATTAGAAATAAACCCTTTGAACATTTTTAACCAATGGCTATAGCAGGAAGAACAAAATTCTTGATTTTCTTTTTAACTAAAGGCTACAGTGCATCCTCTCCCTTCTCATCTCCCTACCCTAAGGTCTTTTCTGTCTTTTATGATCTATAGAGAGCTTTATGGTGATATATGTGTTTTTAAAGTCTGACAATGTAGTTGATGTAGTTCTATCATGTTAATGCTAAAACACTTTTCGAAGTGAATTTTTTTCATCATCCGCCTCTCCTTTCTTCCACTTGTGTAGGCACGGTGAGCTAGGTAGGCATGTTGCATCACTGCTACCATGGATACCCTTAAGAACAGGCATGTGGGTTGAGCTAAAGCAATGATGATTAGTTATCTAGATTTTTTTCCTGCATAACTATATGTTCTTCACAATGAAGACTCTTATTTTAAAACGTTAACACATGACTTGGTTGTGAGAAGTAGTGACTAAATCTTCACTGTGACTGAACTGCCAAATTGTGGTCTTCATTTACAGTAGTATTAATGCCACTTACTAATTTAAGACAGTCATAAATAGCTCTATATTTCTCTTCTGATTAACACATTTTAAGGAACTAAGGTTCATTTGTTTTTTGTGGTGCTAGGGATCGAATCCAGGGCCTTGCTCATGCTAGACAAGTACTCTACCACTGAGCTACATCCCCATCCCTGATTAATACATTTTAAACAGAAATGTAGTGATTTTTTTTCTCTTAGTGAAATAGAAAATGTATTTCATCTATGAATTAAAATACTGTTCTGGATTTATATATCTTGGGAGGAAGAGATGCTAGTGAACATTTCTATGATGGGACTATTTATGATTATTGTTAGTATGCTAACATAGGTTTTATGTTTTTTAATCAGCTTGGATACACAACATTTTGTTTTGTGCTTTTCCTCATGGTGTTCCAGAAGAGATTTAGTTTTGTGTTTATAAGTTCTTCGGTTCTTAGCTGGCTGCTTTGTAAATATGTCAGTTTATGTGGAGCTATGGTAATGTTATTAGGACCAAGCAGAGAAGTATGGTTTTGTTAGGCTCATTATCATTGTAGGAAAATTAACTGTGGGCACACAAGGTCTGATGAATGATTTGGGAATATTGCTATCTGCAGAATATTTTATGTTAGCAATAAATTGCTATGTTTAACTGCAGCTAAGGACATTCATATTCTTTCTCAGAGTTGTTTGATTTTTGCTGCCTCAGTAACTTCTGGGAGGCAGAGAAGGAGGGATAGAGGAAGGAAGGCATAACTTTAGTACCAGAATTTTTTGTAGAACCATATATTTCTCTATCTTTTGTTATACTACTTTTTGATCAAGTAAAAAGGGATGTTCTCTATATTTATTTGAGGGTCATTTAACAGAAGCTTAGGTGGCAGAGAAAAGAACAGAAAAGAGGATCAGTTTTGTGGATTGTTCCTAACTAAGCCTAGGAAGGAGAAAATAAGTTTTTCCATTTTAGGAGAGTCTCACACATTCAGTGCCAGTTAATATTTTTATTATTTTACCTAACTTGCCAAAACTTAGAGTCCATATTAAATGCTATCAGGGCAGAGTTTGAAGTATATGCATTCTTGGGTCTTGTTCCCAATTAAGGAATTGGCCATGCATTTATTTTAAGAGAGAACAAGTTTTTATGAGTTTTGTCACAGAACTTTTTCCATTTCTTGTGTTCCCTTCATTTTTGAGATCTTTATGCATTACAGTTTACAAGTCCATACCCCTAAGTCTTACTAACCATCTGACTCAATAGTTTACTTTGTCAGAAAAGCCTTCCTTTACTCTTGATTAAATCAAGTTCCTATCCTTCCTTAAATGTATACTTATTTTTCTTTTATAACACACAGTATATCATGTACTTGTATGATTCTTTATTACTGTATGTTTCTCACTGGACTGTGAGTGTGACAAAAGTAAGATTGTTTTGTTTTCTATAGTGTGTCTGCCTAAGTGTCTGGCATATGGTAGGTACTCAGTAAATATTTGTTAAATGAATGAAGCTTTGGTACAGATGATCTAAACTTGTGGATTAAAAAAAGTTTCATGTGGTAATACATTTTAAATCCTATTTTTAATATAGTTATATATTGATAGTGTAGAAAATGGTCACAAAAATTTATTTATCATTCTATATTTATAATGAATTCAGAAAGGCTCCAGAAAGTTGCTTATCGTCCCATTGATTTCCACCTGTTTCTTAGTTTCTCATCTTGGCATTTAATTGGCTATTCAGCACTTAAAACATTTGACTCATTTGTTGATTGCATATACAAAGTGGGTATTTGTTTCTGGCTTATATTTGATTTGAGTGACAGAATCTTTTCTCATTACATAGTGCTTACTTCCATCTCCAAGCTACAAAATGTTAACTAGCAACTTTACTATTGTCTAGTAGAACCTTATGTAATGATAGCAATGTTCTTTATCTGTACTATCCTATCCAGTAGCACTTGAAATGTGGCTAGTTTGACAGAAACTGAATTTTTAATTTTAATTAATTTAAATACTCAGTAGATTATTGGTCTATAACAACCATTCTTACATACCAGCCAACCTTTCATTTATTTACTCTTGAATTTTTTTAAACATTATTTTGAGTAGATAATGAACTCAGTTTAAAAAATTAAAACTAGCTGGGCATGGTGGTGTATATCTGTAATCCCAGCAGTTTGGGAGGCAGAATCAGGAAGACGGTGAATTTGAGGCTAGACTGGCCTACATAGTGAGTTTTGGGTCAGACTAGGGTACATATTTAGACCCTGTCCAAAAAAACAAAATAAAAAAGCAAAACAATAACAAAAAATAAATAAAAATTGCTGTTAAGAACTTTATGTAGATAATTATTTCCTTATACAATAGGTAGTATGCTTTATATTTATATGATTTTATAGCTGGTTTTACTTACAATATCCTGAAGCCTTCTTTATTTTAGTACATAGAGCTTTTCCTTATTCATTTTTAAGAAATATATTTGATTGTATGAATGTACTTAATCAAAGACAGACTTTTAAATAAATAACCTGTAACAACTGGTTCCACTGGAAAAAAGATGAAATTTAGATCTACACCTAATACTGTGTATCAGGAAAAATTCTACATCTTCATAAGATATCTGCTATGGTTTGAATGATGATATACCCTCCAAAATTCATATTAAAACTTAGTCCCCAGAGCAGTGGCATGAGAAGTGTAGCTTTTGGGAGATGATTATGTCAGGAGGGCTTTGATTTCATGAGTGAAATTAGCATTCTTATAAAAGGACTCAAAGTTGAAGAAAGCACTTTATTGACCTTTCCCCCACTCTGCCAGTGGAGGCACTGTTCCTCTCCTGAAGGAAACAGCAACAAAATGCTTTATTGGGAGCAGGAGCAGCCCTCACCAGATTCCTGTCTTGCTGGTGCTTTGATCTTGGACTTACAGTCTCCAGAACGATGAGAAATAAATTTCTGTTTATTAATTACCCAATCTGTGATATTTAATTATAGCAGGACAAATGGAATAAAATAATATAATTGCACTTTTGCTGGACTGTTGCTGAGGTTTTTTTAAAAATGTTTTACCATTACAAGCAGTGCTTTAGTAGACATCTTTGGATTTATGTCATTTTATGTTTCTGTAGATCTGTCTGTCTGATATGGGATTACTGGTTCAGAGAGTAAATGTAATTTTGGTACCTGTTGCCAGATACCCCTCCATAGTAATGATGTTATTTTGTATTTCTACTAATAGTATGTTGTTGTTAGGTACCATTGAGTCAGGTCCAACTCATAGTGACCCTATGTACAACAGAACAAAACACTCTCTGACACTGTGCCATGCCTGGTACTATTGTCAGTGCTTCTCTGCTGTTTATAGGGTTTTCAGTGGTGGATTGTTTTGGGAGTAGGTTGCTAGGTCCTTTCTCCCTAGCCTGCAGCACCTGGTATTCCCAGGTAGTCTCTCATCCAAGGACTAACCAGGTCGACCCTGCTTAGCTTCTGAGATCAGGCGGGATCAGATGTTAAGGTTCTGTGACTGCAGATCCACTGATAGTATATGAGAGTGAATATATTCTTGCAACTTTGTCAACAGAATATGTTTTCAGACTTTTGTATTTTTGTCATTTTTCCAGGTGAGCAATGATGTATATGTGAAGTTTTAATTTGCATTTCTTCTATATATTTAAGGTTTATTATACTTTATATATATGTTTTCTATTGTACTTTGATCTTTTTTCTTCTTAATTTCCAGGAGCTCTTTGTATATCATGGAGATTAGCTTTTGTTTATGTCAATTACAATCTGCCTTATCCCCACTACACTTTGTCATTTGTCTTTACTTATGATATTAGTCCTCCCCTCCCTTGTAGTAAAATATTTTTTTCAGGTGGCTACCTGTTTTTTTCATTGTCATTTATTAAAACGTCTCTATGTACTCTCACTGAATTGAGATACCACCTTTTGACAAATAGTAAATTTCCATGTCTTTGGGTCTATTTCTGGATATTCAATTCTGTATTTCACTGCTCTGCCTATGAGCCATCTGAACAGTGTTTTATTAATTGAAGCTTTATACAGTATGTGTTCACATCAAATCTGGTTATCCTCTCTCATTGCTTCTCTGTTCTAGAGCTTTTCTTTAAAAATTTTCCTCTATTTATTTGTGCATATAAACTTTAGGCTCAACTTATCCAAGAAGAAAGCATTTTGGTATTGAGACTCTCTAAATTTAAAGTGGTAGTATGCCATAGGGATGTTTCTTGCCTATCAGAGAAAGGCAACAGAGCTGGGTAAACTTATCTCTTATACACCTTCCCAACTCCTAGTATAAATTGCCAATAAGATGATAGGCAATAGTATTCTTGATTGCCTATCTGAGGAGGGCAGGTTTTAAATTAATCTTGTATTGTCCTTACCAGTTGATTTTTGTTAATAGGACAGAGTGGGAGGGACAAATTAAAGATACATTTTGCCTGTTTCACATGTTTGCTTAACTTTTTGCTCCATGACTTTACTAGTTGACTAAGTCAAAACCTACCTGTTTAACTCAAACATTTATTTTGGTTTTGGATGTCTAAGGGAATGCATTGAGAATTCTCCTAACAGGTTGAAAGAGAAAGTGTCATGATTAATTAGTAGTTTATACCATGGCTGAGTGATTAGAGAAGGATAGGAATAGGATCATTTGTATTTAATGTATTTTAAAAATCCTTAGCATGTTCTTGAATGCTTTCCTGTAGCATTTTAAATGACTTCATTTTTTGGATGTTTTATAATTTCTTTAATCAACATTTGGATTATTTCTATTTTTTTCTCTTAAAATGATAAGCATGATGCTGAATCTCTTGAGTACAATCAATTATTTGTATGAAAAAATTTTAATATAACAGACATGAACTTTTTAATGTTTTAATAAGTATTGACAAATTTTCCACAATTTAATTATTTTCAGACCATCTTTTCTGTTAAAACACCTTACTTTATATCAAATATATTTAGTTTCACCAAATTGTTTTTCCGTTTATATCTGGAATGGCTCACTATGGCTCCTTAACCATAATGATTAGATTTCTTTAAACTTTCCACAGTATGTTGTCTTATTTCTTAACTATTTCACCTTTTTCTTAATTTTTAGTGTTCAGTTAATATTTTTGATTAATTTGAGACCTGCTGAATTGAAAATAATAGAGGTTGCTTTATTTTCTGCTTATTCTTTTATAATCAGTCTTTCCAAATTAATAAGGTTTCCATTTTTCTTACTTTGTCATTCTTTCATTTTTAAAATTACTTGTAGTCCTGTTTTCTGTAGCAGTTACTCAACAGAAGTTGTGCTACTTAGAATGGGCAGAGAGTAAAGGATATAGCTAATTGCTCTTACTGTGGAAACTGTTGACGTTCTAATCCCAGTACTTGATTCTGAGACCCATTACTTATTATTCCCTCTGAGTATCAATTTCCTAATCTGTAACATGGGAAAAATCATAGTACTTGCTTTGTTGTTGTTAGGTGCCGCTGAGTTGGTGTCCGACTCACAGCAACCCTATGTACATCAGAAGAAACAGTATTGTTATTGCTTTTCTATTGTTCATAAGGCTTTCAGTGGCTGATGGTTTTTGGGAGTGGGTTGCCAGGTCCTTCTCCCAAGCCTGCAGCACCTGGTGTTCCAAGGTGGTCTCCCATCTGAGGACTAACCAGGCCCGACCCTGCTTAGTTTCCAAGATCTGACAGGATTGGACACCACAGTGGCACGGCTGCAGGCAAGAACCTACTTTTCAGGGTACTTAAAAAAGATTAATTGAGCTAATACCTATCAAGTGTATAAAACTATGGCCAGCACATGATAAGACTTTACTAACATTAGCAGATCTTTTAAGTAATTTTTATTCAATAGTGAAATATATTGCCTCCCGGCTGAACAAAACAGTCAAGTCTCTTCTGAACCATTCTTTCTCTTTTTTGCTTTGTAATTCTCTTTCTTTTCCTTTTTTGACTATTGTGTTAGTTCTGTTTGTCAGGGGTGGTGGATGATTTAAGTATAGTTCTATCATCAAGACAATTTGTAAGTTAGAGTAACAGGAATATGAAAGAGGATGGGATGTATAGATGCTTCTACTCATGCTTGTTTTTGCTTTATCAACCTCTTTGCTGCTTCTATTTTAGGTGTTAGACATATGCATTAACCTGGTATTCTGAGACACAGTTCTCTTGAATGTCTAGTTGCCAAAAGTTTATGACCGTAATACCTATGATACTTCTTTTGGTATGTAACTTTCTTATTTGGATATAAAAAAGCCCTTATGTGATAATAGGCATTTGTGATTCCAGTGGGTATTCAATAAATAACTTGTTTTAACAAGAACTGATAAAATGTTAGGTAATAAATTACCAGAAAAATTTAAAAGTATTTTTGGTTTATCTGGTTGGGAATTGTAAATACCAAATTTGTCTTCTTTGGGTAAGATATTTGTATTTATATGTCAGGACACTTTTACTTGTAGCAGGTTGTATTAAAATGACATCTTAGTAACTTTAAAGGAGGTGTGAAACCTTTTACAGAGATTTCAGATTTTAAAAAAATTTTAAGTTAAAATGAATAGAAATGCTGCCCTCTACTGTTGGTTGATTTTTAAATCCCATATGAAAATGTTCACTAACCTGTAATAGTATGACTTTTTAAAAGAATGTATTATACTACTAGGTTCAATTATAACTACATAAAACATCCTTGTAATTTAGTTATTAAAGTATAACTAAGTAATACTAATTTCCCTGAACTATGTTGTCATTTTGGCTGTTGGGAAGAACTTGAGTCCTAGGACAACTATTAGTTTAGTTTTAGCTTCTCATATGGTGAGCTTGGAGAAGTTGCTAGATTGATCACTTTCACTTGTGTGCCTGAAAGCTTGCATCAATAACTTATAAGCAAACTGTATGAAAAGATACTTTTTCTAAAGTAATTGTTCTATTTTTTCTATATAGTGTTTGAAATTTTGAAACATTTCAAAATAATCTTTCAAATTTTGAAAATTTAAAATCTTAATCAGTACTAAGTAGAGATATAAGGTCTTTGTAAACAGTTGCAGGATATGGAATCAGTCAAGATGTCCAACATCAGAGGAGTGCATTGAAAAATTGTGGTATATGTACACAATGGACTATTAGCGATAAAGAAGAAATGAAGTTATGTAATTTGCAGCAAAATGGATGGAACTGGAGAACGTCATCTTAAGCAAACAAACCCAGTCCCAAAAAGAGAAATACAATGTGATCTCACTCACATGTGGGAACTAAATCTAACTTAAAGGGAAAAAAAAACCTATACATATGTAGATATATAAAAATGAACAATAATATTTAAGAAGGGAAAAATATAAGCAGAGTAGAAAGGAGGAGGAGGGGATCAGCGATAGGAATGAGGTAAGGGGAGGAGAAATAAAGTAGAGGGAAAAGGAGAAAGGAAAATTCTCAAAATATATGATGCAACTATATGACTACATGGTAAAAATAGGGGAAAGGAAAGAAAAATATCAGTGAGAATATAACCCATGATTGCATATAATAACTATTACATATTAATCAAATGGTGCTGTAAAATACCTAAATTGATGAAAGCGTAACCAAAAGTGGTGTAATAGTTGCATAATGGAAATAGCAAGTCTTATTACTCTGCACCCCACCAACGTTTATAAATAAAGGAGAGATAAAAGATCTTGTCTAAAGGGAGACACTGCATTTAAAATGGTGGTGAGTAAATTTTAACCCCTCATTTCATGTTCTTCACTGTAAAATGAAGATATTAGATAATTTTTAAGATTCCTTGTAGCTTTGGTTTACTGACTGCCTACTGTATATAAAATCTTATGCTATATATAAGATAAATATTGAAAACAAAGTTCTTGCTTCATTTCTTGCTCCAGTTCAAAGATTGGTGAACTTTGACCAATGGGATAAGTCAGGCTATGCTTAGTCGTTTATTGTGCATAGCTGCTTTTCTGCTACAATGACAGGTGAGAAGTTGGAATAGGTACCATGTGACTTCTTTACAGAAAATGTTTTCCTGACCTCTGCCCCAAATGAAATTGTGGTCTAGTGCAGAAGATAAATATCTAAAATGATAATTTTAAGTGGGTGTTTCTAAAGAACATGGACAAGATGCCAGGAGTTGTTTAAAGGTAGCATATAACTAAGGAAATATACTTGCTTCATTGGGATCATTCTTTTATAGTTGAGTAGTATACTACCATTCTTCCATTAATTCCTACTTTCCTGTCCATGGACTATTAGCATGTATCATATCTTACAGCATGGTTATCATCATCATCATCTTTAATGCTGTTTTTTCCTTTTGGTAAACTGTACATATTTATATATGGAGCCTGATACCTTTTCTATGGCTGTGTAATCACCACCCATATAAAAACATAAAACATTTCCAGTACCCTAGAAGTCTCCTTTTTGTTCTTTCCCAAGACTGTACACCTTCCCAGTGGTAATCATTTATCTGACCAATATCTCTGTACGTTAGTTTTGACTTCATATAAATGAGATCATACAACATATGTTATTAGTAGGGGCTTCTTTTATTCAGCGTCTATAGAACTGCCCATGTCAGTACTTAGTTCCTTTTTATTACTGATTAGTATTCCATTCTATGAATATACTACAGCTTGTTCTGCTCTTGAGAGAATTTGAATTTCCAGTTTGGAGCTGTTATGAGTAAAACTTCTTTGAACATTCTTGTAAAGTTTTTTGGACATATGCGCTAATTTTTCTTGGGTCTATAACTGGGAATAGAGTTTTTAATTTATCTTGTAGTACTCTTACTAGAAAGTTTTTATTTAATAGGGAAATTTGGGAATGGGAAATCAAAGTCATATTTTCACCTCCTTTATATCTTGCCCTAATTCACTGCTCTATTAGAAAATAGTAACTTTATATTTCTTCATAAACTAAGTGACTCAGTGACTAAGGCCACTTACATTTTGACTAAATCAAACAGGTTTTATTTCTGGTGCCAACTCTTAACACTTTGTTGGTACCTAGCGGTCTGTGCCAAGAATTCTAACAGAGTGAAACAAAGAGTGCTGTGATTGACTAGTAGTCTTTGTCATGGCCAAGGAATTGCAGAAGTGTGGGGGACTTGGCAAAAGAATGAGATCACTTGTACTTAGTATATTATGAAAGTTCTTAAGTATTGAATATACTTCTGTAGCATCTGAGATTACTTAAGAACAACAACAAAATAACCAAACCAAACCAAAACAAAAAAAATCAAGAAAACAGAAAAGAACAAAATTACTTATTTGTGTATGCCACAGGCTGAATTTCATTTATCATACTTGTCACTTTTTTGAATATCTGTTTGTTCCTCCTTTAGGATTCTACTTTTCCTTTAAAAATTCATGTTTTGCATCCATTTTACATATTTTTCTCTTTATGTATTTAAATTGCCATTTTCAAGTTCTTTTCTGCTTGTTTCAACATCTGTGTCTAGTTCTGTGCATCATTGTCTTTTGATTGTTTTTTTTATTCGTGTTTTCCCACTTCTGCCCAGATCTCAGAATTTTTTGTTATAATGTATAAAGGAACCGTTGAAACTCAACCAATGATCTTTCCCTTTTAAGACACTGGAGTGAGACTAATAAGTTAGGTGAGTTTGGGGCTAGGTTACTGCTGTAGTTTCATGTCACCTGTGTTTTCAGATATGGTAAGTGTGAAATCAGTCCTTTCTAAGTTCTCCTCATGAGCAGAACTTTAGGATCTATGAACTGTGAGACTGCAGAAATATTTCACTGTTTTTTGAGCGCAATTCCTAGTCTCCTTCATGGTAATATCTTCAGTAAATGCCCCATGGGAATGATTTGTCTGGGGACAAGTAACTCTCCAGTTTTGGCTCCTCCAGATTCCAACTAGTCCTGTCAGCTCACATGTCCTTAACAGTTCCACTCATTACACTAGCAGAGCTGATCTAAGTGAGGCCCATCTGTTGCCCACCCAGATCTAGACTTAACATTTGCTCTGTTTAAATAAATGCCTTCTTAGGAAAGACTCATCTCTTTAGAAGTTAGATTCTTTTTCTTGGGGAGTAAGATTGAGACAGGGTCATGCTATGCAGTTCAGGCTGGCCTGGAACTCACTTATATAGACCAGGCTGGCCTTGAGTTTGCTGTGATCCTCCTGCCCCTGCCTCCCAAATGCTGGGATTACAGTCTTGAATTTAGATTCTTTAGATTAATTTGTGTTCATAAATTTTTATTTCCATTGTCCCTTGTTAAAATTTTTGAGATAACTGTAGATACGTGTGTATTTGTTGAAAAATTTTTTCAGACATCTCATGTGCTGCGTTTACTCAGTGTCTTCCAGTAGTAACTGTAGCATAATATCACCAACTAGGATATTAGCATTAATATAATCAAGATAGAGAACATTTCCTTCACAGTAAAATCTCTTAGGTTGCTTTTTTCTAGCCATTCCTACTTCTTTTCACCCCAGTCCCCTTTTTAATTCAAAGCAACCACTAATCTGTTTTCCATTTCTACATTTCGGGAATTTTGTATAAGTGAAGACTAGCCTTTTTCTCTTGAAAATCTCAGATGAATAATTTTCTGGAGATTCATCCAGAAAAATATCTATATCTATCTATCTATCTATCTATCTATCTATCTATCTATCTATCTATATATATATATATCTCAATATTTTGTTCTTTTTTGTTGCAAAGAACTATTTTGTAGTATAGATGTACCACTCTTCAGCCATTTACCAATTGAAATACTCTATACTTTTCCAGGTTTCAGCTCCTATAAATAAAACTATTACTAGACGTTTGTGTAGAGATTTTTGTGAGAACATAATTATTCATTTCTCTGAGATAAATACCTAGGAATGATTGCAATTGCTGGGTCATATGGCAGTTGCAAATTTAAAAAATATACATTTTATTTTATTTATTTTTTTCAGAAACTGCAAAGCTGCTTTCCTGTACTATTTGCTGTTGCCATGTGCAATATATAAATGATTCACTCTGTCTACATCCTTGTCCGTTTGTGTTATCTCCAATTTTCATAGGTGTGTAGTTACAGCTAATTGTGGTTTTAATTTATGTTTCCCAGGATTTAGCTCAGTGGGTAGAGCGCTGCGCTGCAGTCTTAAGGCCCCGAGTTCAATTCCCAGCACTGCAAAAATGGGAGAAGGGCCTGGCAATCCACTCCCAAGGCAGTCCCGAAGCACTCAGCCATTGAAAACCCTGTGAGGGTCGCTATGAGTCGGACACGACTCGATGGCACCTAACAACAACAACAACAGTGGTTAATAGTGTTGGACATCTTTTCATGTGCTTACTGGCCATCTGTATATCTTCTTTGGAGAAATGTCTATTAAAATCTTTTCCCAATTTTTGATTTTTTTATTATTGTACATTAGAAGTTCTCTTCTAATTACTTATTGGATGTATGATTTGCAGATATTTTCTTCCCTTCTGTGGATTGCCTTTTTGTAATGTTGATGAAATCTTTTGGTACACATGGATTCTAATTTGTCTATTTTTTCTCTGGTTGACTGTTCCCTTGGAGTCAGATCCAAAGAATTATCACCAATTCTTCTAAGAGTTTTATATTTTAGGTGTTACATTTATATCTTTGATCAATTTTGAGTTAATTTTTATATATGGCATTAGGTAAAGGTCTAAATTTGATCTTTCACATGTATATAGTTAGTGTTCACAGCACTGCTTTTTGAAAAAAACTGTCCTTTACTCATTTGATTCATTATCAATTTGACACTCTTGTCAAAAATTATTTGACCATACATTTGAGGGTTTATCCCTGGCTGGCTGTTTTGTTCCATTTGTATGTCTGTCTTTATTCCAGTACCATACTGTTTTGAGTACTGTTGTTGTTCTATAAAGTTTTGAAACCAGGTAGTCCCCTAGTTCTTTAACTTTGTTCTTTTCCAAGGTTGTTTTAAATACTTGGGATCCTTTGAGATTTTATATGAATTTTGGGGTGGATTTTTATATGTCTTCAAAAAACATCATTAGGATTTTGATAAAGATTGCATTGAACCTGTAGCTTGATTTGGAAAGTTGTTGTTGTTGTTAGGTGCCGTCGAGTCGTGTCAGACTCATAGTGGTCCTTATAGGGTTTTCAATGGCTGATTATTTCAGGATTGCCTCGGGAGTGGATTGCCATGTCTTTTTCCCATTTTTGTGGTGCTGGGAATCAAACTCAGGACCTCAGAGACTGCAGAGTAGTGCTGTTCCAACTGGGCTAAATCCCAGCCCTGATTTGGAAAATATTAACATCTTAATAATATTAATTTAATCCATGAACATGGGACATTTATGTCTTTCTTTATACCTTCTTTAGTTTCTTTTCTTTCAGAAAAGTGTTACAGTTTTCTTTGTACATTTGGCCCTCCATATCCCTGGGTTCTGAATCAGTGATTCAACAAACAGTAGCTTTAAAATACCTGGGGTGCTAAGTGCTGTGGCATGTGCCTCCAATCCCAGTGACTCTTGAGGCAAGGGCAGGAAGATTGCAAGTTTGAGGCCAGAGGCAGGCTGTGCAATTTAGCAAGATCCTGTCTCAAAATAAAAAATAGGAAAAGGGGTCAGTATCCAGCTCAGTGTTAGAGCACCTGCCTAGCATGTGGGAAGCCCTGGATTAAACCCTCCAGTACGTAAAATGAAACAAAGCAAAACGAAACAAAATGGAACAAAACAAAAAACCTCAGGGGCCAAAACCGTGTATCTATATTAAACTTGTACAGATTTTTTTTCTTGTGGTTATTCCCTAAATGTTATAATATAACAACTGTAAGGTGAGATTGAAAGACACAATGAATGTTTAAATTAAAAAATTATGTGATAATAAGAGACACATTGCCATTAATCTCTCTAAAAACATTTCCTCTAGCTTTGACCACACTTACCTCATTGTTCTTGCTACTTTCTGATGCAGTTTTGGAAGTTCTTTCATTGAGTGTCTTTAATTGTACTGTTGTGACTGCCTTGATGTCCTGAATCAGTTCAAAACATTTACCTTCATTGTCATTTTGACTTTGGGGAAGGGGTAGAGGTCTCATGTTGCCAGATCCTGTGAATATGGTGGACGAAGACACACCATGTTTTTATTTGACAGAAATTACCATACCAGGCAGTATGTGACATGGAACATTGTCATGATGGGGGATAAAACTAAAGACACTTGCAAAAGAGGGCTTCCAGAACTGCTTCAGAAAGAGGCAAGAACAATGGGATAAGTGGGTTTAATGCTAGGGGGAGGATTCTGAGGGGGATAAATGGCAATGTGTCATTTACTGTAATATATATATTTTTATTTAAACATTCACTGTATCATTTGATCACACCTTGTGTTTACGTAGCATTTACACTGTACTATTATAAGTAATCTAGAGATGATTTCAAGTATATGGGGAGATATATGTAGATCATATGCAAATACTGTTTAAGGGTTTGATATTCTAGAGGGTCCTAGAATAAATCTCTTCAGGCTACCAAGGGACTGGCACTTTGTTAAATATTGTGACATCAGTGTTGATGCGGTATGTTTGGCTTCTAATAAGGGTAATGAGTTTGAAAGGATTTCTTCTTTGATATTTTAGAAACATTTGAGAAAGATTAATGAATGTTAATTCTTTTTAAGATGCTTGGTAGAATTAACCAGTGAAGCCAGCAATGCCAGGACTTTTTTGTTGGGAGATTTTTGATATGATTCAATGTTCTTACTTGTAATAATAGATCTCAGATTTTTCTCTTTGTGGCTTAGTCTTGATAGGTTTTTTGTTTTTAGGAATTGCACGTTTCATCTATGTTACCCAGTTTGTTGGCATACACTTGCTTATTATCCTATTTCTCTTCAGTTCATAGTAATGTTCTCACATTCATTTCTGATTTTAAAAGCTTAAGTCTTTTCTCTTTTTAAATTCCACTTAGCTAAGGATTTAATTTTGTTTTTTCTTTTCAAAGAACCAATTTTGGTTTCATTATCTTTTCTCTGTTCTCTAATTTATCTCCATTCTGATTTTTATTATTTCTTTCCTTCTACTAGCTTTGTGTTTAGTTTATTCTAGTTAGGTACATTTTAAAGTTAGGCTCTTAATTTGAGTTTGGTTTTTTTTTTTTTTTTTTTTTTTGGGTACTGGGAGGCTGAACTCATGGCCTCATGAGTACTTTGCAATTGCTCTAAGTGCTCTACCACTAAACTGCACCCCCAAGCCCTCTTTTTATAATGTTTTATCTTGAGACAGGGTCTTGCTGAGTTATGCAGGCTGCCTCTGGCCTTGAACTCATGATCCTCCTGCCTCCACTTTCTGAGTCTCTGGAATTATAGGGGTGTGCCGCCATCCCTGACTTGTTATCTTTCTTGTTTTTAATGTTAACATTTAGAACTAGAAATTTCCCTCTTAGCTCTGCTGTCATTATATGTTGTTGTTGTTGTTGTTAGGTGCCATCGAGTTGGTATCCGACTCATAGCGACCCTCATAGGGTTTTCAATGGCAGACTGTTTCGGGATTGCCTTGGGAGTGGATTGCCAGGTCCTTCTCCCGCTGTCATTATATAGGTGCTCCTTATCATGGGGTTTTGTCTCATTAAATCTGTTACAAAGTGAAAATATCATTATACATGCATTTACTACACTTAACCTATTGAACTTTATAGCATAATAGCACACAGTACAGTGTAAAGTATTAGGTTTGTTGTTTTACACTTTTGTTATTGCATGGCTAACTGGGAGCTGCTGGTACCCAACATCAATAGAGAATATGATATCATGTATTGTTAGTCCAGGAAAAGATCAAAATTTGAAGTATGGTTTTTACTGAACATATATTACTTTTGTACCACTGTAAATTCAAAAAGTTGTAAGTCAAAGCATCGTATGTCAGAGATCATCTGTATACCATAAATTTTGCAATGTTGTGTTTATGTTTTCATTCACCTCAAGGTATTTTCTATTTCCTTTGTGATTTCTTTTTTGGTTTATTGGCTATTGAAGAGTGTATTGATTTCTGCAAACTGGTGCGTTCTCTGGTTTTCCTTCAGTTATTGATTTCTAACTTCTAGTTTTGGTTGGAGATAATAGTTCAGGTATTTATCTTTTAAATCTGTGTAGTCATCTTTGGTTTGGCTATGGTTTGAGCATATTCCCCAACGGTTCATATGTTAGAAGGTTGGGACAGATAAAGGTGGCACTGTTGAGAAGGTGGTAGAACTTTTAAAAGGTAAGGCCTGGTTGGAGGTTAGGGTTACATTGGGAGCACAGCTTTCAGAGAGGATTATGCTGACCTTACAGAGAGAGTTCTCATGAGAGCAAGTTGTTTTTTCTTAAAGAAAAAAAATAATAGTAAGTCAGCCCTGACTCTTTCTGGCTTCCTGTCCCATCTATGTGATCTCTTCCACATTTGCTTCTACCATGATGGGACTGTTTGCCATGTTGTGATGCAGCCAAGGAAGCCTTCACCAGAGACATGGGGCTACTCAATCTTGGGCTTTCAGCCTTCTAAACTGTGAGCTCAACAAATCTCTTTTTTGTAAGTTACTTGCCTACAGATACTTTCAGCCTGCAGCGGTAGCCCTGTGGTATCCGATCCTGTCAGATCTCAGAAGCTAAGCAGGGTCAGGCCTGGTTAGTACCTGGATGGGAGACCGCCTGGAAACACCAGAAGCTGTAGGCTTGGGAGAAGGACCAGGCAACCCCCTCCCAAAAATCAATCTGCCATTGAAAACCCTATGAACGGCAGAGAAGCACTGGCAATAGTGTTTCCCCTGTTTTACAGAGGGTCGCTATGAGTCGGATACTGACTCGACGGCACCTAACAACAACAACAACAACAACAGATACTTTCATTTAGCAACCTAAAATAGACTATTGTGGTCTATTCAACAGAGTGTCCCATGTGCACTTCATAAGAAATGTATATTCTCTTGTGAGTATTCTGTATTTGGCTGTTATATTTACTTGGTTTGTTGTGTTGTTTAACTCCTCCATTTCTTTATTTATCTTCTGCCTGATTATTCTATTCATATGGGGAGTTGAGTATAAAGTCTCCAACTGTTGTGGAACTGTCAATTTCACCCATTAGTTTTGTCAGTTTTTGTTTCTTATATTTTGACAGTATGTTGTTAGGTAAATAAATGTTTATAATTGGATCTTTCTGTATTGAACTTTTATTCATATATAGTATCCTTTGTCTCACAACCTTTTTTTGATTTTAAATGTATTTTGCCTCAATATAGTCATTTCTACTCTCTGGTATTGTTGGCATGGAGTATCTTTTTCTGTTCTATTACTTTCAATCTATGTCTTTCAGTTTAGAGTACATCTTTAAAATGAGTCTCTTGTAGACAAATACAATTGAATTATGTTTTTTAAAAAATCCATTCTGCCAATCTCTGTTTCTTGGAGAGTTAAATCATTTACATTTAAAATAATTACTGATAAAGAGGCTCTTTTACCACTTTGCAACTTAGTTCGTATTACTATATATTTCATAGCATTTTCCCGCTCATTTTTTGCATTACTATTTTCTTTTATATTTAGTTGATTTTATACAGAGAAACCTTTAAATTCCTTTCTCAGTTCTGTTTGTATGCATCCTATTAGCTACTTTTTTTGTGATTGCCATGGAGATTACATTTAACTTCCTAAAGTCATACCACTGTATTTTGAACTTAAATTAGCTTATACCAAAACAAAGACAAACTGCCTTTTTTACAGGTCTGTCCCAATCCCTTTTATTCTTAATGTTATAAAAGTACACCTTTATATTCCAAAACACAAACTAATAATTCTTTTAAATGCATTAGCCTCTTAAATTATGTAGGAAACAAAATATGGTGATATAAATCAAAGTCAGAAATATAAACTGTCCAGGCGTGGTGGCCCATCTCTAATCCTAGCACTCAGAAAGCTGAGGCAGGACAATTGACTCAAGTTTGAAGCTAGCCCAGCCTGGGATACACAGCCAATCTCTATTTCAAAAAACCAAAAATGAAACAAAAATAGATTGATTTTCTTATCTGAAAATCTGAAATGCTTTGTAATCTGAAACTTTTTGAGCACTGACATGACCCCAGAAATGGAGTCACCTGACTTACCTGTGTTAGATCACAATCAAAATATAGGTGCATTGTTTAAAATTACCTTCATGCTGTGTGTGTAAGGTGTTTATGAAACATAAATGAATTTTGTGTTAGATCACTAAGATACCTCATTTTGTATATTCAGATATCCCAAAATGAGAAAAAATTCAAAATCTCAAACATTTTGGGTCTCAAATGTTTTGAGTAAGGGATACTAAACCTGTGCTAGCTTTAATACCAATTTTTAAAAATTTGCATACAGTATAATGAGATTCATTATGGGATTTTCTACAGTTGCTTCATGTACTTTGCACTTGGTTCTTTCTCACTTTAGCCCCCTGTGTTGGCCACTAATGGCCTCCTCTCTCCAGATAAATCCCCTTGTATTTTCTAATCTTAATTTTTCTGCATATGATTGAAACTGGGTATTTTTCTTTCTGAGCCTGGGTTATTTCACTTAAAATGATGATCTCCAGATCCATTCATTGTTCTGCAAATGCTGTAAATGCATTCTTTACGGCTGAATAATATTCCATTGTTTAAATACACCACATTTTTTAATCCATCCATCTGTTCGTGGACATCTGGGTTGATTCTATATCCTTGCAACTTTGAACAGTGATGCAGTATATGTGAAAGTGCAAGTGTCTCTGTGGTATGATGACTTAGATTCCTTTGATTACATACCCAGGAGTGGCTTTTATATCAATTTTTAAGAAAGGATTAGTCTCTTAAGTCATATAGCAAATAAAAAGTGGAATTATTGATATTTTTCTTTCTTCATACAGCTTTGAGTTACTGTCTAGTGTTCATTCACTTCATCCTGCAAGATTCACTTGAGCATTTCTGGTAGGATGGGTCTAGTGGTAATGAACTCCAACTCCTTGTTTATTTGGGAATGTCTTAATTTGTTCCTCCCTTTGGAAAAGCAGTTTACCAGATAAAGGATTCTTGATTGACTTCCTTCTGGCATGCAGAGTTTCTAATGAGACATCTGGATAATCTTACTGAGGGTTTCTAGTATGTGATGCTTCATTTTTCTCTTGCTGAAACTACTAGAAGAAAATACAGGGGAAATGCTTCAAGACAGTGATCTCAGGAAAGATTTTTTGGATATGACTGCAAAAAGCAGAGCAACAAAGCCGTAAATTGAATGGGATTACATTAAATCAAAAAGCTTTTGCAGCAAAGCAAACAATCATCAGAGTGAAGAGATAGTGTATAGACTGGGAGAAAATATTGACAAACTATTTATTCATCAAGAGACTAATTTCCAGAATGTATAAAGAACTCAACCCAAAAGGAAAAAACACCAAATCATCTTATTAAAAAATGAGTAAATGACTTGAATAGATATTTCCCAAAAGAAGATATATAAATAGCATACAAATCTGAAAGTCTGCAGCCGTAGCCCTGTGGCATCCGGTCCCGTCAGATCTCGGAAGCTAAGCAGGGTCGGGCCTGCTTAGTACTTGGATGGGAGACCACCTGGGAACACCAGAAGCTGTAGGCTTGGGAGAAGGACCCGGCAACCTCCTCCCAATAATCAGTCTGCCATTGAAAACCCTATGAACAGCAGAGAAGCACTGACAATAGTGTTTCCCCTGTTATACAGAGGGTCACTATGAGTCGGATACTGACTCGACGGCACCTAACAACAACAACAATCTGAAAAAATGCTACTGATGATTGAGGAAATGCAAATCAAAAGTTTAGTGAGGTATCATCTCTCCCCAGTTAGAATGGCTATTATCAAAAAGATAATTCTCGTGAGGATGTAGAGAAGGGGAACCTCTTATACACTGTTGATGGGAATGTATAGCCATTGTGGATCAAAAGTTTAAGATTTTAAATTTATAAGGTAAAATGTTATAGTAAGCTAATTTATTATTGAAGAAAGAGAATTTTAACATAAAGTTGTTGTTAGGTACCATTAAGTCAGGTCCAACTCATAGTGACCCTACACTTCCCGATACTGTGCCATGCCCAGCACTGTTGTCAGTGCTTCTCTTGTTATTCATAGGGTTTTCAGTGGTTGATTGTTTTGGGAGTGGGCTGCTGAGTTTTTCTTGGAGTCCTTTAGTACCTGGTATTTCCAGGCCATCTCCTTTCCAAGTACTCACCAGGCTTGACCTTGCTTAGCTTCCAAGATTAGCTTCTGAGATCAGACAGGAGTAGTAGGAGTAACATAAAGTTGGTGTATACAAAGTGTATAATGTTTATCAAGTCTACAGTAGTGAATAGTCATTTCCTAAGCCTTTAACATTCACTCACTACTTATTTACTGACTCACTCTGAGCAACTTGCAGTTCTGCAAACTCCATTCATCATGGTAAGCACCTATACAGGTATATGCTTTTCAAAATGTTTATTTATTTATTTATTTATTTATTGATTGATTGATGGTAGTGCTGGGTATTAAACCCAGGACCTTATACATACTAGGCAATTGTACCACTGAGCTACTACGTCCCCTCTTGGTTTTTTAAAACAGTGTCTTGCTATGTTGCCCCATCTGGTCTCAATCTCTCCATCCTCCTGCTGCTGTCTCCCAAGTGCTGCTATTATAGGCATGTACCACTCGCCTAGCTAAATTCTTATACACTGTATTTTAACTGTACCTTTTCTGTATTTATTGTTGTGGTCAGGTGCTGTTGAGTCAGGTCTGACTCAAAGTAACCCTATGTACCATAGAACAATACACTTCCCAACACTATGCCGTGCCCAGCTTCTCTGCTATTCATAGGGTTTTTGATGGCTAGTTGTATTCGGGAGTGGGCTGCTAGGGCCTTCTCTCATTTTTTTGCAGTGCTGGGGATCCAACCTAGGGCCTCAAGAGCACAGAGTAAACACTCTACCAACTGAGCTAAACTTCAGCCCCTTTTCTATATTTACATACATAAATACTTACATGAGTTATGTTGTTGTTAGGTGCTGTCGAGTTAGGTTTGACTTATAGCAGCCCTGTGTACTACAGAAAAAAACACTACCCAACACCATGCCATGCATATAATATTTTATCTTTGAGTCTATTATTGCAGCAACTAGGGTTCTTCTCATTTTGAGTTGTGCCACCTCAGCAAATGGATGTCTACGTGCTTTACTCCATTCCTGTCATTAAGGTTGACTCTATTCTGAGGAGGCATCTCTTCCTCAGTCATCTCTTGATGAGCCTAAGGGGCTCATTTTCCAGCACTTCTCTGTTGTTCATAGGGCTTTCAGTGGCTAATTGTTTTGGGAGTGAGCTTCCTTCTCACAAGTCTATTTTAGTCTAGAAGCTCAACTGAAACCTGTCCACCATAGGTGGGCCTGCTGGTATCTGAAATACTGATGGCATAGCTTTTAGCATCACAGGAACACGCAAGCCCTCACAGCACAACAAGCTGACAGATATGTGGGGAACATGTGTTTTGGTTGCCTACATTTTTTACTTAGAGTAACATGTTGTATATATTTGTAGTCCAGAAGCAAGAGGCTATACGACATAGCCTAGGTGGATAGTAGACTATATAGTCTAGGTTTGTGTAAATTTACTCTTGATGTTCAAGTGATGATGAAATTGCCTAACAACATATTTCTCATAGAATATCCACATTGTTAAGCAATGCATGACTGTATAGAGTTTGTAGCTTCAAAAGCTAAGTTATGAAAAAAATGAGGTTTCCCCCTTACTCTCCTGGATCATCTGCTATGAGAGCAGCCAGTTGCCAAATCATGAAGACACTCAATCAACTCTGTGGAGAACTCCACATGGACACAAAATGTAACCTTTGGTCAATAGTCAACACCCACTCATTGGCCATTTCAGTGAACCATCTTGGAGACAGATCATTTGGTCCTGTTCCGGTTTTTAGTTAACTATTGCCTGGCTGATACATCATCACTTTACCTCATGGGAAACCACCACGCAGAACCACCCAGCTAAGCATCTCTTAGATTCCTGCCTACAGAAACTGTGTAAAATAATAAATATTATGATGTTAATATTTGAAGTAATTTGTTACACAGCAGTAAGTAACACATACCCCACACAAACTCCATGACTTGTGAAATACTGATTTCAAATACTTGTTGTTCTTAGCTGCTGTTGAGTCGAGTCTGACTCATAGAGACCCTATGTACAACAGAATGAAACACTCCCCAATACTGTGCCGTGCCTGGCAGTATGTCCATGCTTCTCTGCTATTATAGGGTTTTCAGTGGTTGAGTGTTTTGGGACTGTTTCAGGGTTGTTTCATGAGTGGATTACCAGGTCCTTCTATTTTTGTGGTACTAGGGATCGAACCCAAGACCGCAAAGAGTGCAGAGAGGCCCTCTTCCAACTGAGCTAAATCTCAGCCCCTTCATATACTTAGCTCTCCAAATATAACTGCCTAAACTTGTATCACATGTGCAAATTTGCTCATTGTAATGTGTTTATCCTTCCACTAATCTCTCCACATTATTGAGCCATGTTTTCATCCCCACTTTTGTCTTTTCAGTTTCAATTCGGTGTTTCTTAAATTTAACATTTTATTAGCAAACACTCTTTTTGTCCTCTCAAGCTGTCTTATTAGATACCAGGTAAAACTGAAATTGGTTCAGTCATTTACCTTCTTTATACCTTTAAACAGATATAATTACCCATTTGGCTGATTCTTATATTCATAAGGTAAGATCTCACATGTTCTGCCAACTGTGTGCTAGAATTCTACCATATTTCTCAGATAAGCATGCTTTGCTATTTCCCAAGGTTACTCTTTCATGGTTTTTTTCCCCTCCCTATGTCTTCACTATCTCCCCTTAGTTGAAGTGCTTGCTTCCTATCCAACTTTTAAAAATAGCTATCACATGGAACCCCTTTTATATTTTTAGCACAAAATCCAAAATCCTCTCTCATCTTTTGCCCTCTTGTTATAATGGAGGAAGTAGCTCTCCTGTCAAAGGCCAGTCTTCTGTACCCCATCTCTTCTCTGTTAGGGATGTTGCTTTTGTTATTAATACTTCCACTTTACTATAATTTCTTTCAATATGCAAATATACCCTATCATTTCCCAATTTAAGAAAACTCTCTTGATTACTCACGTCTGTTCTTACTTCCCTGTTCTTTTATAGCTGCATTTCTTTAAAGAGTATCTGCACAAGCTGTTGCTACTTTCTCACCTCATATTAACTTTGTTTTGTTTTGTTTGCAGTACAGGAGGATTGAACCCGGGGCCTGTGGATGGTCTCGCTAACATGCATAGGCTACTTCTCAAACTGGCTGTCCTCTGGCCTCAGCCTCCTGAGTCACAGGGATTATAGGTGTGTGTCATAGTGCCTGGCTTCATTCCATATTAACTCTTAAATTCACTTTAATCTACCCTTAACACTGCATTTGAATTGCTTTCATCAGTATTTCCAACAGCTTTTCTGTTGTCAGTCTAATGAACACTTTTCTCCCCTATTGTCTAGCCTTTTAATATCATTTTCTATGATTAACCATTTTTCTCTCCTATTCTCTAGCCTTTTAATATTGTTTTCTACAATTGACCACTTTGATTTTCATGAAATACACTTTATCTCTTGGTTCCCGTCATAATGTACTGTTTTGGCTTTTTTCCTCCTACCTTAGTAGCTCGGGAGAAGGACCTGGCAGCCCATTCCTGAAACAATCCACCATTGAAAAGCCCTGTGAATAGCAGAGAAGCATTGACAGTAGTGCCTGGCATGTCCATGGCACTTAACAACAACAACAAACTTGGGAACTCACCAGCTTTTATGAGTTTTCCTTTACCTTATTTATAATTTGGTATTCTCTAGGGTTCTGACCTCGCTTTTGTTTTATTCCTTATCGCTAAGGACAACTTTGTTTATTCTTTTGACTCCCCAATTTATATCTCTAGGTATCTTTCCTGGATTTGATGTTCAACATCTTACTTAGATATCTAAGTAGATATTTTAAATTTAAAATGTCCAATATCTTTTCTGTTGCTTCTCTACCTAACACCATGTTTCTCAGGCTAGAAAATGTTACCTCAACCTCTTTAAAAATAAAACCTTAATCTGCCTTCTTACTGCCACAAGTATAGAATGTCATGTATCCATCTCTGTAGTATTATACAGAATAGTTTCATTGCCCTGAGAATTACAGTGATCTACCTAGTCACCTTGTCCCTGCGCCTCTGGAAACTATTGATCTGCACAGTTTTGCCTTTTCTGGAACATCATGTAGTTGGATTTATGCAGTTTATATAATAGTTTTCTGATTGGCTTTTTAAGTTTAGTAATATGCTTTTAAGTTTCCTCCATATCTTTGTGTTGGATGCTACATTTCTTTTTATCACTGAAGAAAACTGTATTATATGGATATGTACTACATTTTATTTATATTTTCACTCATTGATGAATATCTTGATTGCTTGTAAGTTTTTAGCAATTAGGAATAAAACTTCTGGGAACATTTGGGTTCAAGTTTTTGTGTGGATGTAAGTTTTAAAATCATTTGGGTATGCAATAAGGAATGTATGATTGTTAGATTGTGTGGTAAGCTTATATTTAATTTTGTAACAAACTATTAGCAACAAATTACTTCTAGTTGCTTTACATCATTGTCTACATTTTTGACTTTGGTCGTTGTAATAGGTATGTAGTAGCATCTTATATGTTTTTTGCCGTCTATATATTTCCTTTGGTAAAGTTTCTATTCATATTTTTTGCCTATGTCTTGAGTTTTTGTTTTTATATCACTGAGTTTTAAGAGGTTTTCATATAATTTGGTTGTTAGTCCTCTATCAGATATTTTACAAATATTTTATCCCAACTTAAAGTTTGTCTTTGCATTCTCTGAATATTATCTTTTGCAGAGTAATAATTTTTAATGCTAGTGAAGTCATATTGAACACTTTTTTGTTGGTTCACAAATCATGTTTTTGGTGATATGTAGAAAGTTATTGTCAATCCCAAGGTCACTTCTCTATTATCTTCTAGGAGTTTGTGGTTTTGTAGCTTATATGATATTTTCTCTTTCAGTGTAAAGAACTTCTTTAGCTTTCTTTTTTCCTTTTTTCTTTTCTTTTTCTTTTTGTATGTTTGTTCTGTTTCCTTTTGAGGCAAGGACTCACTATGTAGCCCGTGCTGGCCCTAAATTCTTGATACTTCTGTCACAGTCTCCCAAATGCTGGGATTATAAGAGTGTGCCACTATACCTGGCTAACATTTCTTGACATACTTTTCTTATAATGATAAATTCTCCAAGGTGGGTGGTTTGGTTGTTCTTGTTTGTCTTTGTTTTTTGACTGAAAAAATGTTTTGCTTTTATTTTTGATATATTTGATGAATAAAAAATTCTGGATTAAAAATTTTTTTTTGTCTTTGAGTATTTTGAAAGCCTGCTTGCAGTGTTTCTGATGAGATGTCTGTAGGGCTCACCCCTCTATTTTCCTGCACTTAATGTGTCATTTTTTCCTCTTGTTTTAATTTCTTTCTTTGACAGGTTTCTAGTAATTTGAATATTTTGTGCCCTGGGCTGTATGTGTATGTGCATTTATGTAGGTTTGAGCATGTGTTTGTGTGTTTATTCTGCTTGAGAGTTGTGAGCTCCTTGGAACTGTGAGATTGTAGTGTTCATTAAATTTGGACATTTTCTGGCTATTTTTTAAAATTTTTTTCCTGCTTCTATCTCAATCGTGGGATTTAATTATGTGTACATTAGATTGCTTGATATTGTATTACAGGTTAGTCAATATGGCTGTGTTTATTTCTGTTCTTTTTTTTTTTTTTTTTTTTTTTTTTTTTTTTTTTTTTTTTTTTTTTTTTTTTTTTTTTTTTTTTTTTTTTTTTTTTTTTTTTTTTTTTTTTTTTTTTTTTTTTTTTTTTTTTTTTTTTTTTTTTTTTTTTTTTTTTTTTTTTTTTTTTTTTGTCCTTTAGTGTGGATAATTTCTATTGTAACTTTAAGTTTACCAATTTTCCTTGTCTCTTTAGTTGCATCCAGTGGATTTTTCATTTCAGATATTGGATTTTTCATTAGTAGAAGTACCATTTGGTATGTTTTTATTGTATCCTTTTGTATCATTATGTTCATATTTTCCTTTAAATCCTTGGGCATACTTTAATTTTATAAAAGTATTTCAAAGCTTTTGTCTCCCAACTCTACCAGGCATTTCTAAATCTGTCCCTATGGACTTATTTTTCTCTTGGTGATGGATCACAGTTTTCTGCATCTGTGTATGTGTAGTGATTTTTCAAAAATTGTGAATGTTGGATGTACTGGATACAGTATCCACCCTGCCCCCCCCCATCTGTGGTATGTTCCAAGACCTTCAGTAGATGCCAGAAATTGCAGATAATACCAAGCCATATATGTGCGTGTGTGTGTGTGTGTGTATACTTTTTTTCCTATCCATACATACTTATGATAAAGTTTACTTTTTAATTAGGCATAATTAGAGATTAACTATGATAACTATTAATAAAATAGAACAATTACAGTGCTGTAATAGTCTCAATACTCTTATGCTTTGGGGCCATTATTAAGCAAAATAAGAATTACTTGAACACAAACTCTGTGTTACTGATATAGTTGATCTGCTAACCAAGTTAACTGTGGATAGGGAGGGTTCATCACATTACTTAGAATAGTGCACACTTTAAAACTTATAAATTGGTTTTGTTTTGGTAGGAGAGGTTATTGAGAAAAGATCTTGCTGTGTAGCCCAGGGTTGGCCTCAAACTCGTAATCCTCCTGCCTCAGCCTTCCAAGTGTTGGGATCATAGGTATGCATCATGTTTGGTTCAAATTATTTCTGAACTTTCCATTTCATATTTCAGACTTTGGGTAACTAATACCTCAGAAAGTGAAATGATATTTAAGAACGGGCTACTATATTGTTTTTTTTAAAGAGTACAGTTATTTGTGTTGGCAGACTGTTAAGTCTTTTGCAGATAAAGATGATCTTTTCAAGACCTCTTTTTAGGTTTTTTAAGACCTGGCTTTTTAAGACTTGGGTCTTACAGGGTGCCCTGGCACATGGTTATAATCTCAGCCACTCTGGAGGCAGAGGCAGGAGGATCACAAGTTCATGGCAGTCTGTGCACAGAGGCAGTCTGTGCAAGTTAGCAAGACCTTGTCTCAAGGTTAAAAAGTAAAATAAAAAGGGGGTTAGACGTGTAACTCAGTAGTAGAATGCTTGCTTAGCCTATGGGGGGCCTTGGTTTCAATTCCCCAGCCCTAGGGGAAGAAAAAGTTGGGTCTCGAGTACTAACCTTTTCTTTAAGGCTAATTTAGCTTTAATACTAACAGTTGGCTGCCTGGGAGTCTCTGCTAATTGTTCCAGTGGTGATTTTGAGGTTTTTCTATAGATTTGAATTCATCTCAGCCTACTGTGTGCATCAGAACTTACTCATCGTTCTCCCATCGTTCTCCCATCGTCCTCTCCAGTTGTTTTTTGCTTGTCTTTGTTACAGAGTTTCATATCTCTCTTATAGATTCATATTCAGAGTACAGTCTCAAGGGGACTCCCTATATGAATTTCTGGAGCTCCTTCTTTGCTTAGCTTTCTCCTTTCTGGTATTCTGTCTTGCAAATTCCAGTGTGTCAGCCTCACATCAGTTTCACTTCTTCCTTTCCACCTGTATGCCATTTATTTATTTATTTGTTTATTTATTACCCGATTACACTGGTTAGAACCTCCACTTCATTTTCCTTCTTTCTGATCTTAAGGAGAAATTATTCACTATCATTCAAATATGGTGAATTGTGTAGATTTGTTTTGGTTTTGTTTTTATGATATCCCCTTTATCAGATTGGGGAATTTTCTTAATTTTACAAGTTTATTGAGTTTTTTTTTTTTTTTTCCATGAATAGGAGTTGAATTTTGTCATTCTTTTTCTACATCTGTTGAGGTTCTTGGTAGTTTTCAGAGTGACATTTCATGTCACACAATGAAGGATTTCATGACTTTTTTCTTGGCGATTTTAGGATCAAATATATATTATATAACCTTGGAAAATGGTTCTCATTTATTAAACAGGTATTTGTGAAGTACCTGCAATTTGTGTTTCTGTCATGTAACTAGATTCTGATGAACACTAGAGATTTAGAACTAGTAAGTTAGAGGCTGGAGTTTCAGACCCATAATAACAAGTTTAGTTTCCCCTGTGAATTTAATTAAAAAGTAGTTTAAAATATTTAAACTTTAAAATACTTAAAATATTAGCTATAAAACCTCAGTATGATAGAGCCCAGTTCCATCTTTCCCTAAAATAGTAGCTTTTCTTTTTGTTAAGATGAGTGGTATCATTAGCGTGGCTCTTCTTACACATTTTTATCACCCATGACTATGATTAAATGAAACACTACCACTAAGATTTAGAGTGGCACACCGAAGAGCTGTATTTCTTGAACTCAAATTGGAGTGATTGAAATGGTGCTAGGTTTCCTTTTAGAATTGCTTTATAAATAATAGCCATACTCACAAAGCAAATTGTTTGCATTAATTTGTCCTACTCCTATAATTTTGGTATCGTATGCTCCATATTGGCCTGCAGCTGTACCACTATGGCATTCAATCCTGTCAGATCTCAGAAGCTTAGCAGGGTCTGGCCTGGTTAGTCCTTGGATGGGAGACTGCCTGGGAATACCAGGTGCAGGCGTGAAATAAGGACTTGACAACCCTCTTCTAAAATAATCAGCCATTGAAAACCTTATGAATAGCAGAGACGCACTGATAATAGTGCTGGACATGGCACAGTGTTGGTGAGTGTTTTGTCTCTTGTGCATAGGGTCACTATGAGTCAAACCTAACTCGATGGCATCTAACACATATAGCAATTCTCCATATTGACCATGTGTATTGAGGTTTTATGATATATTTTATGTAATACTAATTTGCCCTGTTATTTGAATTTGTACGTAGTCATAGTTTAATTTGTTCATTTCTTTCAGTTCACTGTCTTCATCTGTGGAAGCAGCTAAAAGTCTGTGGTTAGTTGAAATCAATCAAGCTATGTAGTTTGATCTAGAATGAATTTAGCATTTGACTTGACATTAGTTTTAATTTTTGTTATTCAACATTTTATTTGACAGAGTAGTATTTTAGTATTCTTAATCACAGCCAAATATACTTAATTTGTTTTATGTATTTAATTTGCTTTGCTAAATCATCTCAAGCCTACTAATAACAGAAATGTCCATATCTTGGACTACTCTTTTCCAGAAAAAATGATAGCAAGTTAATAGGTATATAACATTGTTTGAAAAGTCTTGGTTTTTAAAAAATAAAGCAAATCAGCAAAACTTCAGCATTACTTCATCTTGTGATTGAATAGAAATAATGTTTCTCTAATCTCATTACCATTCGAATCCTGTATAGCCTTCTGTAGCCCTCATAACAGCATTGTGATTTATCTGTATTTTCTTTCTTTTTCTCCTTTCTTTCTTTTGACACTGTGGGGTAAATGTTCTGCCACTGATCTGTACCCCTTATTTTTTATTTTGAGTCAGGGTCTCACTAAGTTGTGCAGGCTGCCTCTGTCCTCTAACTTGGGATCCTCCTGTTTTTGCTTCCCAAGACCCTGGGATTACAAGTATGCACCCAGCTGCATTTTCGAGTTTCTGTTGAATATAGTCTATAATGTTGAAATCAGTGAATGTTCATCAATGCTTCATGATGGAGCTATCACCATCGAGACTCAGATGTTAACATTAGTTGTGTACTACAACTTTAAAGTTTAAGTCATAAAGATTATTCAATAAATTACTATATGCAAAGCAATTGGAAGAACCCTGGAAAAATAGCACCATATGTTAGTAGAAAATACTGTTGTTTTATTCTTGTTTTTTGGCAAATGTGACAATTAAATTAAGATATTCTTTAAGATTAAAGATTCTGGTCGTTAGGTGTTATATGTCATTGTGATTTCACCTAAGTACTTTGCCCTGTCAGAACTACAATTTTTTTTCTAATTTTGTGATATGGTATTGAGAAAACACCAATTTAATCAATTGATAACTCTGTTGGGGTATTTCTGTCTGTGTTTTTTCCTTTTGTTTTTGAGACAAGGTCTTGATAAGTAGCACAAGTTGGCCTGGAACTTGCTTTATAGACAAAGCTGACTTCAAACTCGCATCTATCTTCCTGCCTCAGCCCCCTGAGTGCTGAGATTATAGGTGTGCACTACCATGCCTGCCAAACTCTGTGTGTGTGTGTTACTGGGGATTAAACCCAGGGCCTTGCATATACTAATGAAATGCTCCACCACTGAGCTATGTCTCCTGCCTGGTAACAGTGTTGTAAAGAGTGCCTTATATTGCTGCAGACTAGCTGCAGCCTAAGATCCAGGGGTTCCTGAAGGCAGATGAGGAGTTGGCGATGGGTAATAGACATAGCAGCTTGGAGGCAGTGTGGATCTGTTCCAATTTATTTCCCAGATAGCCCAGCCTTTTATACAGAACTACAATTCACTAAATCTTATGAAAGGTCAGAAAAAAGACAAAGAAATTGGTAGCATTGATGGATTACATCAAGGTTTTGTCAATAATCACTTGATTAAATTATCACATGAGTGTTAGGGGGTGATCAAAGTAGGAGATGAACTCAGAGACAAATTGTGTTTACTTCAAAGAGATAAACCAAGACAACCTGAGCATCTACACCTCCTGTAACAATTAACTATTCTTAACTTTATGCGGGAATTAGGGGTGGTTAACTGTTACCTGTGTGTCACCCCACTGAGTCCATTGTTATGACAAAAGGGTGCTTTATCTTATCAGAATGATTTGTTTACTGTAGAGCTGTCCATAGAAAGGCTTTTGTTTGTGTTGACTTAAGGAGTTTAGCTGTTGGAAGTCATTCAAGAATTTCCCTAAGAAAGCCTGCTAGGGAGGTTTCTCAACTCCCAATCTGAATCAGCACTGCCCACAGAGCCAGAAGATTATATATTTACATCTATGACTTGTTTTTTATTAATATCTCCCAGAAATCTACAATATGAAGTAAACAGTGACCAATTCAAATTTAAGAAAAAGAAAAGACGAGACTCCAAGTCCCTTTCCATGAAGAGACCTTTCTGGAGGTACTCTTCCCCTTTCGGTAGACTTTCCCTCCAATGCCTTTATTAAAGATACTCTTCCTCATGTGGGGACTCTGTCTACCCATCGTGAGTGGATCTGGACCTGGCATCATATAGCTGGGCACAGTAGCACATGCCTGTAATCCCAGCGGCTCGGGAGGTGGAGGCAGGAGTATTGCAAGTTCAAGACCAGAGGCAATCTGTGTAATTTAGTGAGACCCTGTCTCAAAAAAAGTAAAAAATTGGGCTGGGAGTGCAGCTCATTGGTCCAGCACTTGCAAAGCATGCAAGTGCGAAGCCCTGGGTTCCACTCCCAATACCGCAAAAAAATAAATAATAAATAAATAAGCGTGCCTTATATCTTTAAATGCCTGCAGCCATGACCCCGTGGCTTCTGATCCTGTCAGATCTCAGAAGCTAAGCAGTGTTGGGCCTGGTCAGTGCTTGGATGGGAGACCACCTGGGAACACTAGATACTGTAGGCTTGGGAGAAGGACCTGACAACCCCCTCCCAAAAATCAATCTGTCATTGAAAACCCTGTGAATAGCAGAGAAGCACTGACAATAGTGTTTCTCCTGTTGTACGGTAGGGTCGCTATGAGTCATATACCCACTCAGCGGCACCTAACAACAACAATATCCTTAAATTGCCATTCTAGCAATTAGACAGAAAAGGAAGGACATTGGATTTCAACATTGGCTTACCAAAGAGCTAATCATTACTTGCATTTATTAATTGTTGAAAATCAGATTTGGAGTCAGATAGGATTCCCTTTTCTGCTAACTGTGACACTGTTGATAAATTATTTAACCTCTCTAAGCCTGCCACATGGACCATATAATCATTTATACCTCATGAGATATTTGGATTATACAAGCTAAATACATGTGTGATGTTCTAAAAAGCTAAGTCATTGCACTTATGCAAATATAAAATGCACACATCACAGATTATATTCTATTTACTTACTAATGAGAGAACTAGTAATATGTTAAACCAGCCTAGGGTACATTTGTGAATATAGGTATTTATAGGCATTGTTGGGCTGAGGTTAGGCTCAGTTGGTAGAGTGCTACTCTACACTCTCTGAGGACCTGGGTTCAATCCCCAGCACCGCAAAAATGGAAGAAGGACATGATAATTCACTCCTAAAGCAATCCCCAAACAATCAGCCATTAAAAACCCTATGAGGGTCGCTATGAATTGGACCATACTGAGGGCACCTAACAACAAATAGGCAATGTTAACATAGGATTTCTGAGTTAGATAAGAAAATGGTTAAAGGGCTGGCTTTATGGCACAGCAGTAGAGTGCCTAGCATGCCCAAGGACCTGGATTTTATCCCCAGCCTGCCTCAACAAACAAACAATAAGTCTTCTATTCATGAAGCCTAGCATGGTGATACACAACTGTAACCCCAGCACTCAGGAGAGTGAGGCAGGATGCAAATTCAAGGCCAGCCTAATCTATGTAGTGAGTTTCAGGCCAGCCTGGGCTATAAAGCCAGACCATGCCTCAGGGGAAAAAAAGAAAAAAGAAAGAAAGAAAAAAGAAAGAAACTGATAAATCAATGTCTACAAAGGCCATGAACCTAGACTTTGTGGTTACCTTTTTATTTGGGAAACAATTTTTGCTTCTCCGGGGGGCGGAATTTTTCCATGTTGAGAACCATTTCCTTAGATAATGTTGAGTAGTTTTGTCCCTATAGAACATTGAAAGGATATGCCACCTATTTTTTAGCCTCCTTTCCCAAATTTTTGGTAGTCTTTCTGACACATGAAAAGCACTTTTCATGGTGCCTAATGAGTAGTATGTAATTATTAAATAGCCTGCAGCCTTTCTACTGTGGTGTCCAATCCTGTCAGATCTTGGAAGCTAAGCAGGGTCAGGCCTGGTTAGTACTTGGATGGGAGACCACCTGGGAACAGGAGCTGCTGTAGGCTTGGGAGAAGGACTTGGCAACCCACTCCGTCTAAAAAAAATCAGCCATTGAAAACCCTATGAATAGCAAGAAGCACTATCAGTAGTGTTTGATCTTCTGTACGTAGGGTCACTATGAGTCAGACACCAACTCCGTGGCACCTAATAACAACAACAATTATTAAATAATAACTGCTGCTTAAAACAATGCTGATACTCAGTGGTAGAGCACTTGCCCAGCATGCACAAGGCCCCCCTGGGTTCCATCCCCAGTGACCCCCCAAAAAAAATCTAAAAGCATTTCTAAAACATCCCATGTTGCCACAGTTGGTTCCTTCCTCCAAACCAATATTTTAACACATATTTTTGTTAAAAAAAAAAAATGCAGCCAAGTCAGGCAATGGCACTTGCCTATGATCCCAGCGCCTCTGGAGGCCAAGGCAAGAAGATTGAGCGTTTGAGTCCGGAGGCAGCCTGGACAACTTAATGAGGGCCTACCTTAAACAAAACCCCCAAATTTTCACGTCCATCGGTGCTAATTTTTCAGATCTACTTAAGAGTTTCAGAACAATTAAAGTTAGATTTTGCATGTTAAGCTAAAATTCACATTTCTCAAACTCTGAAGTTTAAAGTATTGGTAAATTTTAACTTAATATTCAGATTTAAAAAATCAGAAAGGAGCTACTCAAATTCCTAAATCATTAAAATGATTGTAACATTTGTAATTGAATATATTACATGTTCACATTTACTGTGCTGACTAGTTTTACTTGAACTTTACCTGAATTTTGCCTGGCATTTTGTTCTGTTAGACACATGCCAAATGTATTTATATAATTTTAGGTGAGCAGATGTATGCAAGACTGATTTTTTCCTAACCCTAACCTACACAGACACATCTCACATGTGCACAAAAATTGGAGAAATTATATTTTGAGATTTAGAGAATATGGGTTTACATGGTAGTCTAAGTAAATAAATTGCCATAGATACATGTAGGAATTAAAACTTTTTAGACATTTGTGCTTCTGGGCTTTTAAAATTTCTTAAACCTTTAAAAATAAAGAACATCAGTGGGATCCCTAATGCATGACAATGAAATAGCCTGAGAACCACAGCTTGACAATTATAGCTCTGACTTAATAAATGTATGTTTAAATTTATAGTCTTGTGTTAGTAGAGAGTGCAATTCCAGAGTTTTGTGTAACTGTGGCACCAGGGGAGGGATCTGGAAAGTCCTTGGTCATGCAAATGAATTTACAAATGGACCCAGAAGGGAACTTAGAAGATGGTTTATTTAGAATTGAAAGGAAGAGAATAAGAGAGCAAACAGACTTGGAGGCAGGGGGCTATGGATTTAGATTGGCATGAGGAGAGGGGAGATGGCTAGGTACAAAGAGAGAAAGGGAAAAGAGGGGGGAAGTGGGAAAGGTAAGCTTTCTAACATGGAAATCAGAAAGCAGGTAGATCAGCAGTGAAGATCCATAGAACAGCTCCATTTATGCTTCTGAGTTAGAGGTAAAGAATTGAATAGGTGTAACAATGAGGCTGCAGGTAGTTGCAAACAGACTTTTGCAGATTGCTCCGGCCATTGCTGGGAACTATAGACATTGCTGAGAATTATAGGTGACTGGACACTGTGAAGATCTCTGTATATTTTGGGCTGGACACAGCAGACTTTACATTGTAGATTTCTGTGGATGTCTGGACTCTGGCATCTGCTGAGAACTGTGGAACAGATGGGGACATCTGGACACTGCATTGAGAGGAGGGATTTCTGGGTTTTTTTTAAGTCCCTATCTCATTAAGGTGGGGCTGGGATTTAGCTCAGTTGGTAGAGCACTGCTCTGCAGTCTCTGAGGTCCTGAGTTCAATTCCCAGCACCGCAAAAAATGGGAGAAGGACACGGCAACCCACTCCCGAGGCAATCCCAAAACAGTCAGCCATTGAAAACCCTATAAGGGTCGCTATGAGTTGGACTTGACTTGAGGGCACCTAACAACAACAACATCTCATTAAGGGGCTGGGGTTTAGCTTAGTTGGCCGAGTGGTGCTCTGTAGTTCTTGAGGACCCGGGTTTGATCCCCAGCACCGCAAAAATGGGAGAAGGATGTGGCACTCCCAAAACAATCCCGAAACAATCAGCCATTGAAAACCCTATAAAGGTCACTGAGTCAGATGCAACTCTATAGCACCTAACAACAACAATTCCAAGAGTCCTGGACTCCATTAGCAGGGTTACAATTGTGTTGGGTTAGGGTTTATTAGCTTATACAGTGCTGCTCTGTACTTTCTGAGAACCCGGATTCCATCCTGAACACCACAAAAACAGGAGAAGGATGTGGCAATCCACTCCTGAAGCAATCCTGAAACTACCAGCCATTGAAAACCCTGTGAAGGTGGCTATGAGTCAGACCGACTGAATAGCACTTAACAACAGCAACATCATCGTCTCATTAATTTCCCATATATCTGCCAGCATATTGTGTTGTGGGTATTGCACGTTGCTGTGATGCTGAAAGCTATGCCACCAGTAGCTCACATACCAGCAGGGACTCCCATACTGGACAGGTTTCAGCTGAGTTTCCAGAATAAGACAGGCTAGGGAGAAGGATCTGGCAGCACACTCCCAAAACAATTAGCCATTGAAAACCCTATAAATAGCAGAGAAGTACTGTCAAATATAATGCTGGAGAATGAGCCCCCAAGGCTGGAAGGCATTTGATAAATGACTGGGGAAGAGTTGCTCCCTCAAAGTAGAGTCAACCTTAATGATGGGAATGGAATAAAGCCCCAGGTACCTATATTTGCTGATGTGGCATGCCTCAAAATGAAAAGAAACACAGTGGCTGTAATAATAGGCTCAAACAGAAAATGACTGTGTGCATGACACATTGTAAGGTAGTATTTCATTCTGTTGTACATAGAGTCGCTATGACAGCACCTAACAACGACAGTCTCATTGAAGGGACAGATATTCCTCCCTTCTCTTTGATCTTCCACCCTTCAACTTAGGCTGGCCTTCCTTTGGCTGTAAGACAAGTCTTCCTCTTTGTCCTAGGAGGGGTCCTGCTTTAAATGATGATCTCTTCCTAACGCAGACATGGAGGTGCCTGATTTCTTTTTTTTCTTTTTTTCTTTGTGTGTACGTGGCGGGGGGCACTTAGTGGTTGAACCCAGGGCCTCACATACTTTGCAAGTGCTATACTACTGGACTGCATCTCCAACCCAGTTTTTTTTAATTATTATTTTGAGTCAGGGTCTTGCTGAGTTAGACAGGCTGCCTCTGGTCTTGAACTCTTAATCCTCCTATCTCCACTTTTGAATTGATGGGATTACAGGTGTGTGCTTCCATGTCCTACATCACCTTATTTCTTTATTTGCCAAGTAAGTGTCTGGTCATAGACCTGGCCACTTGTGAGAAGTGCAGCTGGCATTTGTAAGAAGGTATTATCTCCTAGCGACTGTACTATCTTAAAGGGTATTATCAGGGAAGTACACACCATCTTGTCTGGGAGGTAAATGGCTACAGAGGCCCTTTTTATTTCCTTTCATCCTGCTTAGCACCCTCTTATCATAAGGGGCATGGTATACTTTTTCTTACCCTCATTACAGTTGACATTTCATCTTTCATTTAAGTTTTCCAAGGCTTAACAACAACAGTGTGATTTGCAATTGGTTATTTACCAAGATAATTAGATTGCAGAACCCATCACTTTCTATATAATACTATTTTAAATTTTTAACCTATTTTATCTCCTTTTCTTTTTTAAAATTGTTTAAGCAGAAGTGGAACTGAATAGGGAATCATGCAGGACATTAGAATTATAAAAGTGTACTTGGACAGGTTTGGAATTATCATAATGGTTAGTGGTAAGAGTTTTTGTGTTTTGGCTATTTTCTGAGCAAAAAACTTTACTTACTATGTAGAGAAGTAAGATTTTTAAGTACAAATGTGTGAATCAATGATTTCAGTTTTGTAAATTTTGATAGTCTTCATTAGTAGTTATCTTGGTCTTTTCTTAACTGTAATATAGATGTTGTTCTTAGAATGCCCTTAATATAGAAGAAAGATAATTACATAGATGAAGCAGTAAATATTGCTTTCACTATCACCTAGCCATTTACTGTCATTGGTTAATTCCGCTTTTAACTTTAAATAAATACTGTGTATTTTAATTATAGTCAAGCTAAGAAGTAAGATATAACAAAATATGAATAGCGTTTTCACAATGTTTTGTTTATTGCTTTGGATGTTATTAGGTAATGTTACTGCTAATGAAAGCCAAAGCACAATAATCTTTGGAAGAATGAATAAATCAGTCTTATAGCAAGTGAATTAAATTGCTTGACTTTTGCTTTTAAATTTTCTGTATGGTGTAGATGTATATCAAAATCAGTAACATTTCTGCAGTCCGTCCACCCCCCCCCCTTTCTTTTCCTTCTTCTCTTCTTCTCTTCTTTTTCCTTCCTTCCTTCCTTTTCTTCCTTCTATCAGTCATTGATTCAGTCAATCAGTCATAGTGCTGGTGAGCAAACCTAGGGCCTTACACATACTAGGCAAGCAGTCCACCACTGAGATACAGTCCCAACCAATAAAATACATTTTATTTTGATGTCTCAGCTTGCTGTAGTGGTGCATGCCTGTAAGCTCAACACTCAGAAGGGTAAAACAGGAGTGCTGACACAAGTTTGAGGCCAGCCTGGTTTACATTGCTAGTTCCAGGTCAGGCTGGGCTATACTTTGTCTCAAAAAACAAACGCACTAAAAAAAGTCTCGCTTTTTTTTTCCCCCTGTCCAAGATTACTTTTGTTTTTATTGTGCTTTATTTTACCAGGTGATTGATTTTTTTTTGTTGTTTTGCTTAAATAGTTTAGAGAGAGGAATCAAGTCACATAATACAGTCACTGAGGCATTTTTTTAACCATTAAAATATTTTAAATCAGCTAAGAATGTGGAATGGTATAGTAAAATACCATCATCTATGAAAATCTCAGAGCTCGTGTGTTACTGAGCTGTGATGAGTCTGTTGCTGCAACATTTTGGCCCTTCTCCAAAGCAGTCAGCTTATATCAAGCATTAGTGGCTCTGCTGGAGTTGTATCTTATTTTCATGGAGGAGATAGCAGTCCTCATACTGCAACAGGTGGAGCTCTCTGGTGGACTTGATGCTGGATTAAATTTTAAGGATATTAGCAAGACTTTGGGTCCTGACAAGGTGGTGATGAATGAGTACTTTCATTCTGGAATTTTATTATAATTTGTTAAAGCGTTTTTATTGTATAGGAAAAAGAAACGACGTCTTAATTCCAATCATGATATGCTCACCTATTCTCTGATGTGGGGTTGGAAACAGCTGAAGAATGCAACATTTTAATATAATTGTTTCATAAAGAATGCGTTGGATGTAGATTAAAATGTTTAAGACACTCAGCAAGCAACATTTACCAAGGCATTTTTCTGGAATTTCAGTCTTGGATTGATTGATAGGGTCTGAAAAAATGTCTCCTAGTATCAAAAAGTTGGATTGCTTTTCTCTGCTGTTATGCCACTGTAAAGTAGCATGCACCAACAGCACAACAGCTTTGATGTTTGGATGTAAGGTAGGTTTGGATAATAATTATGATTCCAATTAGATGGTTTGATTGACTTTAAATCTTGGCATAAAATTCCCTGTCCTTTTTATCTCTTGACACAAAGCTGGTTTGTGCACAGTAAATGTATAATTGAAAAAGATCTGATTTTTATGAAAGCTATATCTAAAATGTCATTGTTCTTCGTTAACATAGAATTAATTACTAACTTGGGTTTTATATTTTGCCACTGTGGAGAATTAAGTATACAGGAAACACCATTGATAGGCAGGACTGGAAATGTCTTCTGATATTTTGATGGAACCAATTGTTGGTGGTAGGTTTAACATTTAAACTCATGTCATAGGTGTTGTGATTTTGATTCTAAATTAAGTTGATATTTAGATTGTGTAGAGGGAAAAGGCTTCTAAACAAAAGAAGCACGCCTTCCTTCTCATCTCCTTTAAATGAAACAGTGGTTTTCTTAATTTAGTGATAAAATTTGCCTTAAAAGATAAATGGTTATCTGCATATAAGGTATTAACAGACATAAAAGAAGTGATGTATTTTTATCTCATTTCTTCAATTAAAAATAATGTATGGTTTGAAACCAGTTGAAAGCAAGAAGAGCTCTCTAGTGAATATAGTAGTTCAAGAATAATTACTTATTCTACAGAATTATTTTAAATGAAACCTTTTTCTTAAGTTTTTGTAGGACTGAAATATCACAGTTGATATAAATAGGTCTCAAATTGCTAGTTGACAAAATAAATTATACTGAAACTTTTTTTTTTTAAACCTCTTTACTAAAGAATATGTTGCTGTTCTGGTCACCTAGAGTCTTTTTTTTTTTCTTCCTCCCCCCTTCCCTTTAACTTCTTTGTGGTATTAAAGAATTCTTGTCTTCCTAGTGAGATTTCAGAAATACGAAATGGAAATGGGTTGTATAAGAAAAATACTTCTTATACAAATAGATTTTTAATAAGTTTAACATTATTATTGGTTATTAAACTGGGAGCCAGTGTAAAATTCCTTTGGCATAGCTTAGATGAGTATTTTTTCACTGTAAAAAATTAATCACTGTATTTTCCTCCTTTTACATTTAGACAAACATGTCATCAAGTCTATATGATGTTTTTAAGATGCTATCTTTATCATTGAATCAATTTTAAGAAGTCATAGACCATTCGTCATAATAGTCTAATGTTGTTAGGTGCTGTCAAGTCAGTGTCTGACTCATAGCGACCCTACCTACAATAGCAAAACACTATTGTCAGTGCTTGTGTGCTGTACATAGGGTTTTCAGTGGCTGATTGTTCTGGGGGAGTGGGTTGCTGGGTCCTTCCCACAGCACCTGATGTTCCCAGACAGTCTCCCATCCAAGTACTAACCAGGCCAGACTGACCCTGCTTAGCCTCCGGGATCGGACACCACAGTGTTACGGCTGCAGGCAATTAGTATAATAGTCTCTAAATTTTGTATTCCTCCCCCAGCTGTCACCGCTTTAAACCATTTTAGGATCCTGTGAGCCCAAAATACCACTCATGGCTCTTGGTTGCCCCCTAGTGAGAAAAGGAAGAAAATATTTTATTGAAAATGTTTTGCTGTGATCACACGTTGTAGTTTAAGAATACAATGTAGTTTAAACCAGTAGTTTAAGAATATGTAAGTTAATACTTTACCCACATAAGAAATCCCCGGGTGCAGTGGCACATGTCTCTAATCCTAGTGACCTGGGGACTGAGGCAGGAGGGTCACAGATTCAAGGCCAGAGGCAGCCTGCATAACTTAGCAAGTCTCAAAATTAAAAAAATAAAAATAGCCTGGAAGTGCAGCTCAGTGGTAGAGCACTTACAAAGTATATTTGAGGCCTTGGGTTCAGTCCCCAAGTACTGCCAAAAACAACAACCAAAAAAACTATAGGAAATCATTAGATATTTTGAGAAGTAAAAAGAATGTAAGGTACTTATTATTATTTCTTGGCGTAACGTCTTATGGGTAGAATTTTTAAGACTTTTCCAAAACATTTGAATGTTATATCATTGACATGAAACTGTATTCAGAAATACAGCTTCTAAGACTACATGCATACAAGTGGTATTTTTCATTAGTATGTTTTTTACAAATTCAGAATTCATTATTTAAAGCTTGGTGGTTAAAATGAGAAATAAAATTAAAAGTTTTAATATGCAATCAAAGCAGGACACTTTTAGGGGGAGTTATCCCACAACTTTTGGTCAAAGCCTATCAGAAATGACTTGAAACAATAAAGTAAAACAAATATTTCTCTCTAGTGCATAAGCATGATACCAATATTGTGCATGGACAAAAGATTTAATACCAATGGTACTTTTAATATCAGTTATTAATCATTTGTTTCTTTCAAATATAGGTAAACAGGTGATCTTCCTATGTGAATTCCAAATCACATTTACAAATCAAAGATTTTTATTTGTGAGCTTTTGAAAAGCAGTAAGAGCACCACCCTGTTTGTTGGAAATGGACTACCTTTTTAAAACTCAGATTTCTGTGTGACTTGAGTTTATCTCTAACTGTATTATTCCTTTGAGACATCTGTCCAGGAAAGTAGAGTAACAAGTTACCATGAGGAAGCAATCTGTTTACTATAGAATCTTAAGTCTCCATATGTATGTATACACACGTGCCTCTGAGTGTGTCTGTGTGTGTGTGTGTGTGTGTGTGTGTGTGTGTGTGTAAAGATGAGTTAATTTCTGATGTTAGTACCTGTAGCAGGAGAACTACTTATTTCTCATCTCTATCAAAACTGAGAGAAAGGATCCTGGGGAATGTTGAGAGAGTGTAGAAGGTACTGAGATTCTTAACTTAGAGATTGCACAACTGTCTAGGAGGCAATTCTTGGGGATGGTTGTTAATAAAAATTAGCAAATTCATGGTGCTTCTGAGGGTATGCCAAGTCTTTAGTGCTAAATTGACTATTTCAAAATGGCAGGGAAAGTGAGACCAAAGCCTGGGATCCCTAGGAGGAAATCAGTTATGTTAAGATCAAAAACTTACATTTTGTAAAGCCAGTAGATTTTTTGATGGTGGTGGTTGTTCTATAATATGTAGAAGAAGTCTTGCCTTTACTCACCATCCTGAGGAAAGCTATTGTAATGCTTTTTGTAATAGAGTATTAAAGGAGTAATTAAAGTGAGAAAAATCCCAGAGAGAAGGCACCACACCCAGTAAAAAGTCTGGAATATTTTTATAGTTCCCTTCTCTCCACAGGGAGCTAGTTTAAGGTGCTAAACTTTAGTGATTGTATTTTATTAGAAAACAAATGTTCCCTCACAGCTATTTTCTTAGCTTAGGATAAGTTTCAGAGACAAATAGCTTGTGTCAGCGGGTGCTTCACAGGCATTTTATAACATCAGTTTTTCTTGAACTTATTCTTTAAGGTCTTTAAAATCTTATATTCACATTGAAACTTGGTGACATATCATTTGGGTGGGCTAATGTGTAATTTTTATGGATAATTTGTATACATGTAATTTATATGTGGAATTTATGATGAAAGATGAGATTTTAAGAAATACTATTTATGTAGCTATGACTCCTTGCTATGTCTCTTCATACCCTTAATGATTTGTTTTTTGCTATTAGAAGACATTAGGTAAAATAATTAGAGAAGTTCTATCTTAAATTGCCCCCCTGCTTATCCTCCTTCCTGGGGTAGAAAAAATCTTATGGCATAGGTTTGAATACTCTGGTCCATTTAGTTGATTCATGCTTGATTATGTTTATAAGTAACTAAATACTAAACCAACAGTGACTCTAAACAAATGAGCCTTTATTTATTTTTTCTTATTATAACCAGCTTTGAACTAAGCATCTGCTACACCTACTGACATCTCTGCCTTTCTTTTGGCCTTTGACTCATTGAGAAATAGTCTGCTGCAGTTCTGGACACAAAGACAGGAAGAAGAGGTGGAAAGAGAAGAGGGATGTGGTGGTAATAGGTGTCTGCTTTCATTGATTAAACTATGTCACATGTACTTTTCTGGGAGCAAGGAAGAGTTAGAAACCTAGTATTTCACTTTTATATCAGCCCAGTGGGTAGAGTGTTGCACTGCAGTCTCTGAGGTCCCGAGTTCAATTCCCTGCACCACAAAAACGGGAGAAGGGCCTGGCAATCCACTCCCAAATCAATCCCGAAACAGCCATTGAAAACCCTATGAGGGTTGCAATGAGTCGGATAGGATACCGACTCAACGGCACCTAATAACAACAACATATTAGAGAAAGGGCTGGAATTTAGCTCAGTTGGTAGAGCGCTGCTCTGTAGTCTCTGAGGTCCCGAGTTTGATTCCCAGCACCACAAAAATGGGAGGAGGATGTGGCAACCCACTCCCAAGGCAATCCCGAAACAATCTGGTATTGAAAACCCTATGAGGGTCACTTTGAGTTGGACCCAACTCGACAGCACCTAACAACAACAACATATTAGAGAAAAGCAAGGAAAATGGTAATGTTGGGTGGAGCTGCCTATAGTGTGACTTAGTGCAGTATTTTTACTGAAGTCAGTAATTTCAGAAGTGATAATTGTTAGGTGCCATTGAGTCGGTGTCTGACTCACAGCAATGCTATAAACAATAGGTGAAACACTATTGAAAGTGCTTCCTTTGCTATTCATAGTATGGTTTTCAGTGGCTGATTGTTTTTGGGAGTTGGTTGCCCTGTTCTTCTCCCAAGCCTACAGCACCTGGTGTTTCCAGGCCGTCTCCTATCCAAGTACTAACCAGGTATGACCCTGCTTAGCTTCCAAAATCTAACAGGACTGGATGCCAGAATGGTACGGCTACAGGCACCTGAAGTGATAATAGATATCACTGATTAAGTAGTGTGTCCATGTAGCTGAAATGAAGGAGTAAATTCAAACTGAAGCTCTGTTTTCACACATCTTGGCAAAATAGTTAAAACTGGGTTGTGTATTTATTGTGTATTTGCTTATTGTGTTTTAAAATCATTATCTCCTATTATAATGTCTTTGTTCCAGCCTTCAGAAGCAAAAGTAAACAGCACAAAGCAAATTAAACTGCATAAAGCTGCTGTTTTGCCCAAAGTTCGAGTTCCCCAAAGACAACCAGGGAGTCCGAAGTCGCATGTAATAACAAAGAGCCTCTATTAATGCTCGAGCTCAAGGGTACCACACCTCACCGGCGCAGCGGTTCAGTGTTGGGACCCCTACTCACCGCAGGGTGAAGGCTTATATTGTGGGTTACAAGCAGGGAAGGAGGGGGTGGAGAAGGTGAAAGTCCAAATAAGGTGGGGCTTTGAGTTGCTAAAGCATGCCATTTGTGTTATCTTGAGGCCTGGGAGTTCCTGAAAGTTACTGCCCATATCTACAGCCTTTTGTTCTGGCCCTGAACATTCTGATCTAGTGATCTTTTAAAGGAATTTGTGGAATGGTGACTGCAGGACAGAATCCTAAGATTAAGGGGTCATTTGGGACAACTCCAGGTTCTTGGTCAGCCTGGGCATCTCACTGCCTTTGGAAAAATGTATGCACACTAAAGTATAACGGGGCTGGGATTTAGCTCAATTGGTAGAGCAATGCTCCACAGTCTCTGAGGTCCTGATTTTGATTCCCAGCACTTTGAAAATGGGAGAAGGACACGGCAATCCATTCCCAAGGCAATCCTGGAACAATCAGTCATAGAAAACCCTGTAAGGGCTGCTCTGAGTCAGACATGATTCAATGGCACCTAACAACAACAAAGTATAAGGCGCATGTCCCTTTACCTTTACTAGATTGTATATGATATCTAGGGCTGGGATTTAGCTCAGTTGGTAGAGCGCTGCACTGCAGTCTCTGAGGTCCCGAGTTCAATACCCAGCACCGCAAAAATGGGAGAAGGACCTGGCAATCCACTCCCAAGGCAATCCCGAAACAGCCAGCCATTGAAAACCCTATGAGGGTCGCTATGAGTCGGATACCGACTTGACGGCACCTAACAACAACAACAACATATGATATCTAAAGCTTTTGTGAGACCAATTCACTAGGCATTAATAGGTAACTTAAAATATACTTATTTATCTAAGAATTCTGTTTCTCCCTTCCATTCCTCAGCTGCTGGTAGCCACCATTTTGCTGTCTATGACATCAGTGTTTTTAGATTTCACATATGAGTGGGATCATTCAGTAGTTGACTTTGTGTGTCTGGCTTATTTCATTGAACCTAATGATCAATCCAATTCCATCCATGTTGTTACAATTGACAAGATTTCATTCTTTTTGTTGCAGGATAATATTCCATTGTGTATGTACACTACATTTTCTTTATCCATTCATCAAATGATAGACAAGTAAATTGTTTCCATTTCTTGATTGTGAATAGTGCTACAGTGAACATAGAAATACAATTGTGTCTTTAACATTACCAGTTTCACTTTATTTCTTGCAGTACCAGGGGGTTGAACTCAGGCATGCTAGGCAAGTACTCTACCATTGACGATTCCCATCCCATTTTTTATGTTGAGATAGGTTCTTGCTAAGTTTTCCAGGCTGCCTCTGCCCTTGAACTCACTATCCTCCAGCCTCAGCTTCCCGAGTCGCTGAGATTATAGGCATGTGCCATGACACCCAGCTTGCGTGACATGTTTTGAGAAATACTTATTTAGGTCTGCTGCCCACTTTTAAATCAGTTTATTTTTTATTTGTGTTTTTGCTGTTGAATTTTTGGAATATGTTGGATACTGAACTCTTGTCAAATGTATGGTTTGCAAATGTTTTCTCTCTGTAGGCTGTTTTTTCACTTTCTTGATTATTTCCTTTGCTGTGTAGTAGCCTTTTAATTTGATATAATCCCATTTGTCTGTTTTTGGTTTTGTTTCCTGTGCTTTCAGGGTTTTATCCAAAAAATTCTTGCCTATACCAATGCTCTGAAGCATTTCTCCTATGTTTTCTTCCAGTAGTTTTATAGTTGCAGGCCTTACAATTAATTCTTTTATCCATTTTGACTTCATTTTTGTAAATGGTGAGAGATAGGGGTCTAGTTTCATCTTCTTCATGTGGATATCCAATTTTCCCAGCACCATTTATTGAAAAGGTTGTCCTTGCTCCACTGTGTGTTTTTAGCAGCTTCATCAGAAGTCGGTTGGGACTGGGTTTGGAGGCTCACACCTGTAATCCCAGGAACTTGGGAGGGAGAAGTACGAGGATCACATATTTGAGGCCAGAGGCAGCCTGTGTAATTTAGTGAGACCCTGTCTCAAGGTAAAAAAATTTAAAAAGGGGGGTAGGAGTGCAGCTCGGTAGGTAGAGCATTTGCAAAGTATGAGTGAGGTCCTGGGTTCAACCCCCCAGTATTGTCAGCAGAGTTAGGGGTGCTGTATCCCAACGTTACTACCTGTCTTGAGGAGTTCACCCTGTTGGAACCTCCACTTAGGAGAGGTTGGAGTCCTTGACTCTGTTGTAAAAAGGAATTTTAGGACAAGTCAGTAAGTAAAGCAGTTGGAAGTTTATTAGATAAAGGGGTGAGAGATAGTAAATGTTTCTAGAGTGAAACACAAGTACCCACAGAGAGTGTCTCGCTTAGGTGTCTTTTCAACAGACATAGGTATGATTTTTGGCTTTTGAAGTTACATTGCTCAGTGAGGTCCCAGCAGGTGTCTGGTATAGATTTATAGGTTAAAAAAAAGAAGTATTGCCAAGGAAATTCCTACTATATCTAGTCTTCAGGAAATTACCTAGATCTCTTAACTTTAAATTATAGTCCATAATCTGGTTTGGTGAGATTCTTAGGGAAGCTATTATTTCTAGGCAGGCAGGTCTCACAACAGCCCTTCTTTTCTGGTTGCATTGGAACCAGAAAGCTGATAAGACTCAGAGCAGTTCTCAGGATGACAAAAGCCCTTTCCTTCCCATGTCTTTCTATCCTGTCTCAGTACCACGTTTAAAAAAAAAAAAAAAAGTTGGTTGTAGATGCATGGGTTCAATTCTTAGCTCTCTATTCTGTTCCACTGGTCTTTTTTTAAATTTTTATTTTATTTATTTATTTTTTTTGTGGTACTGGATTTTGAACCCAGGGCCTCACACCTGCTTGCTCTGCAAGTGCTGGACCACTGAGCTGCACTCCCAGCCCATTTCTTTAACACTTTTTTTGTTGTTGTTGAGACAGAGTTTTGCTAAATTATGCAGAGTGCCACTGGTCTCGAACTTGTGATCCTCCTATCTCCCCCTCCTGAGTCATTGGGATTACAGGCATGCACCACCACTGGCTCTATTTGTTCATTTTTATGCCGCACTAATCAGGGTAATGGGGATCCTGACAGAATGAACCCTAAAGAATTAAAATTTCTCCAGGAAATCCCATGCTGGGGTTGAGAATAGCCTAAAGCTTTGGTGCCAGGAGGAGACCTCCCTCCTAGGAAGAGACTTCTCTTAGTTCTGGTAACTGTTCTCACAGCTAAATCTACATATGCATATCTCCTGGCTTCTGTTTAATCTTTTCTATAAAATTGTAACATTGCTACAGGAAAGGTGGAGAGAAACTGACAATTTTTCTGCTTCCAGTTCTAGCCAAAATTGTAAACAAACCCATGTCCCTTTACCATTTCCTATCTCCCTGTTTTTTGAACCAGTGATCTTTGGACTTTATTCTGGTAATGATACTGTATTATTTTGATTATTACAGCTTTGTAGTATATTTTGAAGTCAGGTAGCATAATGCCTCCTGCTTTGTTCTTTTTGCTCAAGATTGCTTTGCTATTCAAGGGTTGTTTGTGGTTCCATTGGAATTTAGTTGTTCTTCGGTGCTGTCCGTGCTGTCCTACTCATAGCGAGTAGTAGGTCTCTCTGAGACCATGCCATGCCCAGCACTATGTCATTGCTTCTCTGCTATTCATAGGGTTTTCAATGGCGGATTATTTTGGGAGTAGGTTGCCAGGTCCTTCTTCCTAGCCTGCAGCACCTGGTATTCCTAGGCAGTCTCCCATCCAAGGACTAACCACGCCAACCCTGCTTAGCTTCCAAGATCAGGTGGGATCAGGTGCTATCGTGCTATGACTGAAGGCATACTTGAATTTTAGGATTATTTTTTCTAGTTACGTGAACAATGTCATGTCTAGTTTATGTGAAGAATGATAGGGCTTATATTGAATGTGTAGATTGTTTTGAGTAGTATGAACATTTCATCGCTGCTTCCAGTCCATGAACAAGGGATTTTTGCTGGGGAGGCAGGGAAAGCACAAGTAGGTGGGTCCAGAACACAGATCTGGAAATGAGTAGCAAAACCTTGGTCCTTGTAATTGGCATATAACAGAATTTATACCTGATTCAGAAATTATAATATAGAATAGATTTATTAAAGATAATACACCTTTAAGGAATAATTACAGGGAAAACTGAGGCTCCTGAAGAAGCTTAGGTAGATCTGCAAAGGAACTTGGGAAAACCTACGTTCCCTGGGTGAGTCAACATAGGATGTGTCTCTTCCCTAGGAGAAGGTAAAGAAGCCAGAAAACAGAAGAGGTAAGCAGGCTTTTAGGAGGAAAGGTGCCTTGGATAGACAGAGAAGGGCCTGAGAGAAGGGAAAGCCATGTAGGTGGTTCCTGAAAAGAGAAGAGAGCAGAGGAGCAGAGAGAGCAAGGGTGAGAGGAATGGGAAAATAGGGTTGGTGCATGTTCCCTTCAGGTTTTTTCAAACTAAGGACTGCCTAGTGTGACATCAGCCCTGGGCTCCCAGCTCTAGGCACCTAGAGTGAAGTGTGTGCCTAGGGTCTTTGTTGTAAATGGCTCCAGGGATTGGGTAGGGTGTGGAATCCATTTGAAAATGCCCTTCCAGTGTCCTCAGAGACCCATGTGGCTTCTTCATCATGGCAAAATGGCAGGAGTCATTTTCAGTTCCTCTTTTTCTCCATATTTCTTGCTAATGCTTAAGGTAGCCACCTAATATTCTCCCTTCAAGAGTTGGGAACCCTAAGATCATTTAGGGAATTGGATGATGAATTGTTATGGGTACTTCTGGCTGAGAAGGGGCATAACGGGGTTTAGGGTACCCAGTCTTGCTGACTTTCAGCCTCAGGAGGATGGTCAAGGGAACTCAAGAACTCAGGTGTATCGGGCTGGATATCATAGTTCCATTAGAGGATGAACTGACTGTAAATGAGAGAACATGAAGTTAAAATAACAGTTTCATAAAATTATGATGACCATAATTATTATTGGTATAATCAGTTTACATCGGGAAGATCCAGAAAGCAGTTTTAGAACATTTTATTAGAAAGAGGTGTAGTGTCCGACATCCTCTGGATTTGGTTTTATAAGTAATGGAAAGCACAAGGACATTAGTGGCAATGTCAGAGATATATACATAGAGTGTTTAACTTAGATGATGGCGCAAGTACTCCGTTTGAGCAGCTCTGAGAATATCCAGTGTTAAATGATTTTGTAGAACAGTTGTGCCCATTATCTTGACTTTTGAATTTAAAAGTGAGATCTCTTGGGCTGTAAAGGCATACTGATTGTTACATATTGAAAGTAGCAAGTACAATAGAATAATTCCAAGAAGAGATCAAGGGTTCCATAGATTAAAAAGAAAACAATACCAGGTTGTAGCCACTGACACATCTGATCACGTTGGCAGTGCCTAAAAACACAAGAAGCAATCTGAAACATAAAGTAAGGTTATAACCACTGATGGATTTTTAAAATGAGACTTATACATAAAGTTGAGATGTCCTTTTCCCATATTTGAAGAGAATGTAGACCTTTGTACAGACCACAGGTGTAAAGAGTTTTGTCATCAGGATGTACTTGAGGCTGTGGAGACTCGGAAGGAACAAGTGTTACTAAGCAATGGGCCTAACAAAACAGCCTGGTAGCGGCTCTTCCATCTGAGAAGAGATTGGTCCAGTGAGGACCTTTGATTTTAGGTCTATGGTAATACAAAATCAGCTGGCTGTGTGTATCTTGCACAGTGTTATCAGGAGGTGGGAGAACTTTATTACCAAGTTTTAACAGAGCCCTCTGTTGAGCACATAGGTCTGTTGACCCATTTCCCTGTGTAATAAGGGAACTGTCTTTTTGGCTCCAGAAAATGTCTGTATGTGTGGGTAGCCTGACAGACTTTAAAAGAGAATTTTTTGATTTGGGGCATTTTAATCAATATAGTGGTAACTATATAAGTTTACTTAGAAAGGGGTCTGGATAATTAATTAAGGCAGAGAATGAAGCCCCCAGTATCTGAAAGGAAATATGCATACTTACCATGTCAAGAGTCACAGAGAGGCACATTGATAGTCATCTGTGGTTGATTGAGGTGGGCCTTGTCAGGAAAACATGGGCAGCTTTCAGTACTCAAGGGCAGCCTTTATAGGTGCTGAATGAAGGGCTATCCTCTCTTCAGAGGGCAGGGTTTCATTGCTTACCATGAGTTCCTCTTCACACAGGTGGCAGAGCCATGCTTGTTCAGGATTCCACTGAGCAGTTCTTTTCCAGTGCCCAGGTTTTTCTATAGGAGTGGCTGGCATTAGCCTCTGAAGAATCTTCTGGCTTGGGGTTTCTTTGAGGGGACAAGTTTTGACTTGCCTAGGAGAAATAGTGTTTCCCAGGATTGATGTTATCAATTGGGCTAATCCTTTTGCCTATAATCATTTTCCCTGGGCTTTTTGAGTTTTTATTTTACCCATGTTGTAGAAAATTCCGAAAGCAAAACTCAAAAGTTGAGCATTTAATGGTACCATGCAAATATAGAACATAAGGATATATGTAGACAATACATATGTGTTTCCTGTGTTTACCTGAGTATCTAAAAGGAGAAACAAAAGAGAGAAACCTGGGGTACTTAATTTTGAGGTCTCCTTTTTGAGACTCTGGACATGGCTTGGTAGACTTATTAGTCTGGTAAAGAGCAGGTTAGTTGACCAGTGAGCTTGTTTACCTGACTTATTAAGGGAAGTCTCTAAAGGAGCATCTTCCATTCGAGATAGTTTTGCCTTATTAGCTAGAGCTCTTATTCCTGGGTCAACCCTGTATAGTTTACATAAGTCTGGGTTTTCTCTTAGGTCAGAGAAAGCCTGGAGATAAGGAAATGGTCAAAAGTTCCTGTTTTTTACAAAAAACGAGCTAGTTGATGCTTCCATATCAAGGTTGAGTTTTTTGGTCTCCTAGTCTGTATTGGCGGCCTGCAGCTGTAGCACTATGGCATCCAAACCTGTTAGATCTCAGAAGCTAAGCAGGGTTGGCCTGCTTAGTACTTGGATAGGAGACCACCTAGTAATGCCAGGTGCTGTAGGCTTGGGAAAAGGCCCTGGTAATCCACTCAGAAAAAACAATCAGTTTTTGAAAACGCTATGAATAGCAGAGAAGCACTGACAATAGTGTTTCTTACCTGTTGTATGTAGGGTCGCTATGAGTCTGGCACCGACTGAACGGCACCTAACAACAAGAAGTCTGTATTGGGGTCACACAGCTGTAGAAAAGGAAAGACCTGTTTGTAAGAGGTGAGTCATTAGGAGCTGAGGGAGAGTTACCCATCTGGAAGAGAAAATAGAGGGAGTGTCTTAATGACTGAGGTGTCCCTCCAATCATTTAGGACCTGAGGAACTAGGGGTAGCACACATACCTGATTCTGGAACTGAGTCAGTGGCGAGGTTGAGTTGGCTCTCTTACGCAGCAGTGAGGTTGGGTCTTGTCCCCTACCTAAAGGCGAGATTGGGTCTTGTTTCTTGGCTGGCTTGAGCTAGGTTTCACCTATTTGGTTGGCAACAACCAAGTGTCTTCACTTCAGCAGAATTGGGGTCCAAATCTTATGTCTCTTTAGCCGCCGTTGGGGGCTAAGGTCCATTGTTCTTTGTGTATTGTCTCTTAAGTTTGTTCCCTGGTCAGTGGTATACAGTTGCCTTTCTTGGATATGTTTGTTTCCTTTAAGGGTCTAGAGAGATCCAGCCTAAATGTTGTTGTTAGGTGCCGTCGAGTCGGTATCTGACTCAGCGACCCTCTGTACAACAGGGGAAACACTGTTGTCAGTGCTTCTCTTCTGTTCATAGGGTTTTCAATGGCAGATTGATTTTTGGGAGGGGGTTGCCAGGTCCTTCTCCCAAGCCTACAGCATCTGGTGTTCCCGGGCGGTCTCCCATCCAGGTACTAACCAGGCCCGACCCTGCTTAGCTTCCGAGATCTGATGGGATCGGATTCCACAGGGCTACGGCTGCAGGCTCCAGCCTAAATAAGGAATCTCAAAAGAAAGAGTTGTAATACATTGGAAGCTATTAACTATAGGGGAGGCCCTACTGAATACCTTACTGAGTACCTTATGTAACACAGATATCTCAAAACAGGGGACCCATCATCTGGGTCTGGTATCATTTTTGATCCAAAATAGAAGACAAAATATTTAAATCCCATGGTAACAGAGAACCCTGGTACTGGTAAAACAGGCATTTTGGAAGTGAATGATCTCATTAAGTATAGAGAGAATAATTCAAATAAGGAAAGACACTGGATTCCCAAAGGTCAATGGATTACCTGCAAGGAAAGCTCTGAGATTAATAGATAACCACCAGTATACATCAATATAAGTTTGATTTAAAATAGGAAAAAATAAATCATGTTAACCTGAAGGCATAGAAAAGTAGGTGTGGTCTTACAGTCTGGAGCAGAGATGTATATATTGAAGAGAGCTGTAAGCATAAAGGAGCAAAACTTCCATGATCCCAAACCATGGAAGAATTTATGTCTAATCATGAAAATAGCCAAGCAGAAGACATTAGAACTAAAATCAGGAATTGGATTTAAATGTCTTATTTGATCTTTTTGTTCTTGTAGCATTAGAAAAGGGGAAAACATTTGTTCATTGTTATGGAAGAAAAAGCTGAGGAAGTGGGGAGATTGAGTTTATCTCCACACTTTGAGACTTAAAAGCTTAGAATTTGTCCTCAGAAGGAAAGCAATTTTCCCCGGTGTTACCAGTGTTCTAAAAGGAATAGCCTTAGGGTGACCAGCCTCTTAGGTTTATGTTGTTGTTGTTTGTTGTTAGATGTCCTGAAGTAGTTCCAACTCATAGCTACCCTCATAGGGTTTTCAATGGCTGTTTTGGGATTGCTTCGGAAGTGGATTGCCATTTCCTTCTCCCATTATGTTTATGCATGTTCCAAGAAATGGCCAATATCTTGAGTATATCTCAAGGGACCCCTTTATATAGACTTTATTGAAATTCTTCATTTAGACATCTGTTGAAAACTTTTTGTCGTCATTGTTGGGTGCCTTCCAGTTACGGCCAACTCATATTGTTGTTGTTGTTGTGTGCTGTCGAGTCGGTATCTGACTCATAGCGACCCTCATAGGGTTTCCAGTGGTTGACTGTTTCAGGATTGCCTTGGGAGTGGATTGCCAGGCCCTTCTCCCATTTTTTCGGTGCTGGGAATCAAACTCGGGACCTCAGAGACTACAGCGCAGCGCTCTTCCAAGTGAGCTAAATCCCAGCCCCGTCCAAGTCAGCGACCCCATATACAACAGAATGAAACACTCCCCTATTCTGTGCCAGGCACATGATCTTTTTTATGTTTAAGCCCATTGTTGCAGTCACTGTGTCAGTTGATCCACTTGAGGGTCTTCCTTTTTTTTTGTTGATCTGCCACTCTCCCAAACACGATGTCCTTCTCCAGGGATTGGCCCCTCCTGACATGTCCAAAATACGTCAGACAGTTTAGCCATCCTTGTTTCCAAGGAGCCCTGTGGGTACACTTCTTCTACATATGTTGGTTCTTTTAGCAGTCCATGGTGCATTCAGTATTTGTCTCCAACACCATAATTCAGAAGCATCAGTTCTTCTCCTGTCTCCCTTATTCAACGTCCAGCTTTCACAACTGCATGATGCGATGAAATATACCATGACATGAGTCAGGCACACCTTCGTCTTCAATGTGACATCTTTACTTTTCAACACTTTAAAGAGGTCTTTTATAATATTTTTTCCCAGTACAATGCATCTTTTGCTTTCTTGACTGCTGCTTCCGTGGGTGTTGATTTTTAGAACCATGTAAAGAAATACCTTGGACATCGTCAGTCTTTTCTCCATTTATCATGAAGCTGCATACTGACCCAGGTATAAGGATTTTTGTTTTGCTGATGTTGAGGCACAATCTATACTGAAGGCTGTGTTCTTTGACCTTCATCAGTGAATGTTTCAAATCCTCTTCACTTCAGCAAGCAGAGTTGTGTGTCATATGCACAATACAGGTTGTTAATGAGTCTTCCTCCAATCCTGATGCTGCATTCTTCTTCATAAAATCTATCTTCTCGGATTATTTGTTCAGCATAGAGATTGAAGAGGTACAATGAAAGAATACTGCCCTGATACACACCTTTCTTGACTTTAAACCAGGCAGTGTTTCCTTGTTCTGTTCAAATGACTACTGCCTCTTGGTCCATGTACAGAGTTCTCATGAGTACCATAAATGTTTTGGCATTACCATTCTTCACAATGGTATCCATAATTTATTGTGATCCACACAGTCAGATTTCTTTGTGTAGTCAAAACATAGACATCTTTCTGGTATTCTCTGCTTTTGGCCAATGCCCAACATCAGCAGTGATGTCCCTGGTTCCATGCCCCCTTCAGAATCCAGCTTAACTTTCTAGCAGCTCCCTGTCTACATACTGCTTCAGTCACTTTTGAATGATCTTTCACAAAATTTTACTTGCATGTGATATTAGTATCATTTGATAACTTCCACATTCAGTTGGAGCCCCTTTCTTGGGAGTAGGCACAAATATAGATCTCTTCCAGTTAGTTGGCCAGGTAGCTGTTTTCCAGATCTCTTGACTTAAGTATCTTCAGTGCTGCATCTGTTTGTTGAAATATTTCTGTTGGTATTCCATCAACTCCTGGGGCCTCCACTTTTACCAATTCCTTCTAAGCAACTTCCACTTTGTCCTTCAATACCATTGGTTCCTGATCATATGCAACCTCTTGAAATGGTAGGTCAGTCATCCATCAATTCTTTTTGGTGTAATGATTCTGTATATTCCTTCCATCTTCTTTTGATGTTTCATGTGTCTTTTAACATTTTCCCTGTAGAATCCTTCACTATTGCCACTCAAGTCTTGAATTTTTCCTTAAATTCCTTAAGCTTGAGAAAAACAGGGTGTGTTCTTCCCTTTTGGTTTTCTCTCTCCAGCCCTTTGTACGTGTCATTATAATAATTGATTTTGTCTTCTGGAGCTGCCTTTTGAAATCTTCTGTTTAGTTTTTTAACTTCATCATGTCTTCCTTTTACTTTAGCTATTAAACATTCAAGGGCAAGTTTCTGAGTCTCTTTTGACATGTAATTTGGTCTTTCCTTTTTTTTCCTGTCTTTTTAGTAACCTTTTGCTTTCCTCATGCATGATGTCTTTTGTCATTAGAGGGAGCTTTTGCCCTCTGACCTTTTGCTAGGCTGTAGGTCAGAGGTGAAACTGGACCCTTTAGTAAGAAATGAGTAGATTTAAATTCCCAGATTGCCTGGTGGAAAATTGTCTTCTGGCATCCCTGTATATGCCCAGAATTATTGCCCTGTGTTAGGGTTGTTGGGGAGTCAAAGGGTATGGTTTCCATGAGAGGCTGAAACTCATGGGAGTTCAGCCTGTCTGAGTCCCCAGAGGAGGGAGAGATAGGGTGTCAGTTACAACAGAGGAACCAACCCCAGAGGGGATGTGGCCCACAACTGCTAGAGGCTGTGACTTCATTGAGTTTGGATCCGCCCCAGAACCGAAAGATCTGTAACTCTCAGGAAAGAGGAGGCTTGTTAGGATGTGCGGAGGCAGGATAGCCTCAGACCTGGGCAACATTTGCTGCAGGCTGTGGAGGAGACAGGCCCTTCTGTAGACTTAAGACAAAAAGAGAAAACCTTCCTTGAGTGACTGCCAGGGGAGCAAAATTGTCCCAGGGCAAAGGGGATTGTCTTAGGTGTAGTGAAGCTGTAGTAGAGAGCAGAGAGCCCACTCCGAAGTGAAACTAGAGGCCAGTAATGGACTCTCCAGAGGGGTTAAATTTTCCTCACTGTCTAGTTTATCATGACCAGGCTGTTACCAAAGAGATCCAATTTATTTTTATTTTAGGATGTATCCCAAAAGAAGATCTTGACAGTTAATTTTTTTATGTGAAGAAAAGGACAACATCCCCAGGGAAACAAGCATCCTTGTCCCTTCCCAGGTGAACTATAGGAAGTGTCTCTTCAGGCATCTCCTTTGAAGACATTAATTTCCTGTGGACTTCAGAGCGCCCCCTTCAGTCTGAGGCCATGCTAGTTTTGTTTTTTGTTTTCTTTAGCAATTAGATGTCCCATTAAAAGGGGGAGTGTGAGAATCTTGGTTTGGCCAGAACAGATAAATTAGGGAGTTTGTTGGGGTCTGTATGTTAGAGACTGGAGAGTAGAGACCATCTGAGAAATAGGAATTTGGAAGCTGAAGCTTTCCTCCCTATCCCCACCCCTCATGTAAACTCAAAAGCATAAAGGAAAAAGTGTCTGAGGCAATCTCACACTTGGGAGCAGGAATAGTATAGCTTGAGAGGAAGGTGACAGGGGCCAAGTGCATCCCTGAAACAGTACAGCAGGGAGAAAGAGGAAAATAAAGGGCTCCTGCCACAGGGACAGGAGGGGCCCAGGTAGACTGGAGCTGCCTAGAGGTTTATTATTATTATTATTATTATTATTTTTTTTTTTTAAATAAACTAACTCTTTATATTTTAATGAAATCCTTAAAAGCTGTATTTGAACCATAGCCTGAATGTTTAGCAGTTATAAGTATAAAAGTAAACAAAACATGTTAACTGCCTTAGAGATTGAGATAATCTTTATATTAAAATTTTATAAATCAAAGTAATTTAGTAAACAGAGTAACCAATTTAAAGAGGAACATTAAATCTAAATTCTATTTATGACTAAATGAAGATCACCTGTTTCATGGCTAAACTTTAAGATTCTGCTGCAAAGCCTTTAGTCAGGCGGCAACAGCATGGTTTTACAATGACCATTTTTTTCCTTTAGTTCCAGGTTTTAGAGTTAACTCTTAAATACTTGTATTTTAATTAGGCCTGGCTTAGGGTAACTGGAATATCCAGTTTTCTTAAGAGCAGGAGAAAAGAGGAAAAACTCAGTTAAACTGAAGAGGCACACTCTCCCATATCAAGTTCCAAAGCTCCTCCACTCCTGCTTTGGGATTTTGTTCTATACCTTCTCTGCCTGACCTCATCATTAACTTCCACAGTCTTGGTCTTGGAGGATAAGTTTCCCTTTTCCTGTGCACCTTCTCTAGGTTCCCGTCTCATGATATAGTATGTGTAAGCCCTTTCCTTTCTGTGTTCCTATTTGGCTGCTAATAGCAAACAGCCACGAGGCCAGATGTAAATGGAAATTGCCAGTTTAACTCCTTCACCCCTCCCCTTGGAGCATGGTCTAGATTTAAAATTTTTGGAAACTCAGAGATTTAGGCTCTCATATTGTATGAGCTAGACCACATCTCTTGCTGCTGTGCTGCTACTAGCAGGCAGACTCCACCCTATTTGCCTTAATGGTTTTTAGATATATATAAACTAGAGGAAAGAGATCTTTAGCCTCCAAGTTCCTTTTTAAGTAATCTCCCCAATAACAGAATGACTTTATAATTTTCTGTGTGTTGTTTTCAATTTATTTCATCAATGTATTATAACTTTCATTGTAGAGATCTTTTACTTCATTAAAATTTATCCCTAGGTCTGTTATAAATGGGATTGCTTTTTAAAATTTCTATTTCAAATACTTTGTTACTGGCATATAGCAATACTACTAATTTTTGTATGTTGATTTACTATCTTGCAACTTGGCTAAATTTGTTTATTCTAATAGATTTTTTTGGCAAAATCTTATGGGTTTTCTATATATAAGCTCATGGTATACAAATAGTGACAGTTTGACTTTCTCTTTTCCAATTTGGATGCTCTTTATTTCTTTCTCTTGTCTGATTGCTCTGGCTAGGATTTCCAGTACTGTGTTGAATAAAAGTGGTAAAGATGGGCATCCTCGTTAAGTTCCATATCTTAGAGAGAAACCTTTCAGTTTTTTTTCCATTCAGTATAATGTTATCTGTTAATTTATTATGCCTTCTATATCTAATGTCTCCAACTTTTTTTTTTTTGTTTTGTTTTTTGTTTTTTTTGTGGTACTGGGGGTTGAACCCAGGGCCTTGCACTTGCATCCTTTGCAAGTGCTGTACCACTGAGCTGCACCCTCAGCCCATTTTTTTTTTTTTTTTACTTTTTGAGACAGGGTCTCACTAAATTACACAGACTGCCTCTGGTCTCAAACTGGCGATCCTTCTTTCTCTGCCTCCCGAGCCCTTGGGATTATAGCCATGCGCCACCGCACCCGGTGCCTCTGCCCTCTTTTTGATCTCCTCTTCAAGTATGTCATATTTCTTCCACCTTTTGGGTTAGGTTACAAAACATATTTGTCTCTTTATGGCAGGATGAGTCCTGTCTCAAATGATAATCCCCTTTCCTAACCCAAAAGACACCTCTGGCCTTTATAGATAAAGTGAGTTACTGACCCTAGAGCAGGCCAACTGTAGACCAGGCCATTTGTAAGAAGGTATTATCCACCAGCAATTCTATTTTTGTAAAAGTGCTATCAACCAAGGAACTACTAACCTCCAGATCAAGCTATTTACCTCACCAGAAGCTTGCACTGATATTTATGTCTCAGACGGTTTCTAGGAAGCAGTTGGCTGCAGAGAGCCCTATTGTTCCCTTTTCTTCCTGCCTAGCATTCCCTATCACTATATCAAGTTTGTCAATTTGCATGTGTTGAAACATCCTTGGATCCCTGGGATGAATCCCTCTAGGTCACGGTGAATAATCTTTTTAATGCACTGTTTAAATTTGGATTCCTGGTATTTTGTTGAGGATTTTAGCAAATCTGTATCCATTAGTACACTATCCATTAATATTCACAATTTTTAAGTTTTTATCAGCTAAAAAAAGTTATTTTTATAAAAAAATAGTTTCAAAATAGATTTCAAATTGAAAAGTACTCTGTAATAAATAATGACCAATAGCCATACATTTTAATGGTAAGGCACAACTCTCCTATAATATATCTAATTGCTCTAAGATGAAATGTACTTTGTCTTGGCTGTGTTCCCAAACTTTTTTGTTGAACTGATTATTTCTAGGGTGCTGTTTTATTTTAGGATCCTTTTTTATTAACTGTATTGTTTCTCCAAAGGAAAAAGGTGTGTTCTGCAGTGACTTTAGGACTATAACTAATTCCAGTCTTTCAAGTTGCTGTATTAAACTCATTCCTTAAAGCAAATGGATTAAGGTAAATAATTCTTTGTGTATTGGTAAATAGCTGCTAGTAGCCTTGACCACATAATATGTTTACAACTAGAAGTAAATTATTCTTATACCCATTCAGAATATTTTATATTTTTCATAATTTATACATTTATGAGATTTCCTTTTTTACAAATGAAAAATTTGACAGATTTAAAACATTTTGTTTTCAAACAGATACCACTTTTTGATTATATAACATTGAAACAGTGAGAATAATTCAGGAATTAGGATATCTTTGTGATTTTTACAAAGAAAAAATAGATTAACCATTCATTCATCCATTCATGTGTTTCCTCCTTCATTCAGTAACTTCTTGAGTCCTCTTCACCAGGGATATACCAGTGCACAAAGACAATCCTACTCTCATGTAGTTTATGTTCTAATAACATTACCTATTAGTAACTTTTCTCATCCATAGCTATTAATTTGCAAATTCTGTCAGTAGGAGTGTTGGAACAAAAGCCTGAGAGTTAAAAACTCTGTGGTGTGCTTAATTAGTGATTGCTTTTTAAACTCTTAGTTTTTTAGTGTTGCCATAACAACATACCTTAGAGAGGGTGGCTTAAATAACAGAAATTAATTTTTACCACAGTTTTGGAGGTGAGAACATAAGGTGCCCAAAGAGTTTCCTCTGAGGCCTTTCTCCTTAGTTTGCAGATGGCTAGCTTCTTACTGCCTCTTCACAGGCAGGAAGGGCATTGTTAGGTGCCGTATCTGACTCATGGCAACCCTCATAGGGTTTTCAATGGCAGACTGTTTCAGGATTGCCTTGGGAGTGGATTGCCAGGTCCTTCTCCCATTTTTGCGGTGCTGGGAATTGAACTCTGGACCTCAGAGACTGCAGCGCAGCGCTCTACCAACTGAGCTAAATCCCAGCCCAGGAAGGGCATAGTTCAGCCCAAAACAAAATCCTTACTGATAATGAAAGAACCATGGCTTAAAAGTTCTGTAAGCATGTGAAGAAAGTTTTTTGATATATCATGTTTTTGGAAAACGTTTTGCAATCATCTGGTGAGCATTCATAAACATGATTTGCACATATTCTATCACCAGTGGAGATTGCCAAATGAGTAAATAAGGTGGTGTGATTTAAGAAGATACAAATTAAAAATTGCTTGAATTTTCAGATTAAGGAGGTCAGTGGAGTCTCTGCTTCTCAGTTTGACTAGCTATTTGCTAATATCAAAAGCTAAAAGAATCCTAAGTTTGTGTATAGAAATGGAAGACAGCGAAAAATTGAATGTTTTGGTAATCTGAATTTTAATTTCAAAACAATATTATCTCTATACACACTTGTATGTATGTTTGTGTTTGATGGCTACCTGTGTTTGCACTACCTAACAACAACAACACCAGTCGTGGTGGCTCACACCAGTAATCAGTGTGCTGCAGAGAATGAGGCAGGAGGATCGCAGTTCAAGGACAGCCTGGGCAACACTTCTGTCTGCAGTTGTACCACTGTTGCGTCCAATCCTGTCATATCTCAGAAGCTAAGTAGTGTCGGGCCTGGTTAGCAGCATTTGAATGGGAGACCACCTAGGAACACCAGTTGCTATAGGCTTGGGAGATGGACCCGGCAGCCCCACCCCCCACAAGGGCAAAAAAAAAAAAAAAGCAATCTGCCATTAAAAACCCTATGAATAGCAGAGAAGCAGTAACAATACTGTTTTGCCTGTTGTACGTAGGGTCACTATGAGTCGGATACCAACTCGACAACACCCAATAACAACAACAACAAATAAATTAGGTTAAGTGGACTTTTTGTGGGTTAACTTTGGGAACATAATCATAGCTTCTATTTTTACTTCAAATTGTTCCAAACAGTCAGAAAGTACTAATTTTTGGAATATAGTCCACTCATCAGTTGAGAACTGTCTCTGTTTAACAGTGTATTTTAAGGGGCTAAAACGAATTGGCTGAACTTTTCTTGGACTTAACATCCAGGAATGGGTTTGTTCTGACAGTACAGTGTTTTTTCTTGTTTTTGTTGAAGAAAAATAAATCCATTTTAAGCTCCTTTTGGCATTTGCTGGAGTTGAAGAACATATAAAGAATGTTTCTCTTGAAGTTTATAGCCATTAAGAAATGTAATACATACACTGGTGAGAACTCCTGGTTGAATTTTTTTTATGATATCCTCCGTTGGTTTTAGAGAAGAAAGCAGTGCATTTTTGACATACTTCACAAATTTGAAATCTAAGGTAAGTTTTGATTGTCCTAAATTCCATTGTTATTTTCATTGTTGTCCTATGTCTTGGTTATCTGGAAGGCGGACTGCTTTGGTCATTTCTCTTGGGTAAGAACCAACAGCAACTTTTAATGTATGTGAAAAATAACTCATCATTCTTTGCTGCTTTTTGTTTTCTATTGCTGTTCTTTTTACTTTCAAATATTTTAAATTTTTTATAAGTAATTTACAGAAGAATAAAGCATCATGAAAAAAAACTTCATGAGAAATTTTAATTAGAATTTAACCATAGCAAGTTCAATTTTTAAAATCAGCTTTACTGAGATATAATTGATGTACAATAAATTACACATGTTGAAGGAGTATAATTTAATAAGTTTTGACATATGTCTACACCTATGAAACCATACTATAATCAGGATAGTAAATATATCCATTATTCCCATAAATTTCCTCAAGCTTTTCAGTCCCTCCCTGTCTCCTTTCTTTACTCATACCCATTTCATCTAGTGCACTATTCATTTAATATATGTGATTTTTAGATTAGCTTGAGTTTTATAGTTTCAAATAAATGGAACCATAAAGTACCTTCTATTTTTTAATATGGCTTTTTTCAAATTATTTTGGAATCCATCTATACCATTGCCTATATTAATAACTCATTCCTTTTTAATGCTCACTAGTATTCTGTTGTATGTGTTTAGAATATTCAGTGGTAAAGATATTTATACTCAAAGTGTATAGTGTTCTTTGAATGTAACAAATCATTCCTCAGCTGCGATATATGACCATGTATTGCTTATCCACTTGGTATATACTGATTAGATATCAAATAGGTTCGGTTTCTCCTTAGACATTAAACAAAGCACAATACTTTTACAGACGTAATGGCTCATATACTCAAAGTAAGATGACATTCATCATCTTTGATCCATAATTGCAAAGCATTTCTTTTTTATTTATCAAGACAGATAGAATGTTCACTCCTTTAACTTTTTTCTCCTCATTTTTGCCCCATTTCCTTCCATTTGCCTTTGTATACACATGTATCTTCCAACGGTTGTCGGCTCCAAACTAGTTGAAGCATATCATGGTGCATGTATACACATTTTAAGAATGAAAAAAAAAAAACTGTATTAAAATTGTAATGGTCAATATATACCGGTAATAAAAGATGAATACAAGTTATATTTAACTTCTGCAATTATAGGAGGTGCTGAAAGTGGTTACCATAGCAGAGGAAGGAGGCTTTATTGCTGTGCAAGGCCTCCTGGCTCTTTAGTTGTACACATCACACACAGAACCATGCATCTCAAATTTACCAAGAATGCATGCAGTTGGTAGGCATGCTGGAGGTTCTGTTGCATACAAACACATCCATTGTCATTGCATTTCCACAACTTAATTGAATTTCAAATACCACTTCACAATGGTATTGTGATCCTCAAACTGCAACCATGTTCCCATGATTTTCTTTTACTTCCCTGCTTATCACATGCTGGTGCTTTCATTTCATTCATCCATCTTTTGAACAAATATACTACATGTTGTACAGTAATTCAATTCACTTTCAAGAACTAGTACATAGATAATATTTCTGAAAATATGCATACATTTTGGGGGTTGTTGTTGTTGTTAGTTGCTGTCGAGTCTGTATCCGACTCATAGCGACCCTACATACAACAGGCGAAACACTATGGTCAGTGCTTCTCTGCTGTTCATAGGGTTTTCAATGGCAGACTGATTTTTGGGAGGGGGTTGCCAGGTCCTTCTCCCAAACCTACAGCTTCTGGTGTTCCCAGGCGGTCTCCCATCCAGGTACTAACCAGGCCCGACCGTGCTTAGCTTCCGAGATCTGACAGGATCGGATGCCACAGGGCTACAGCTGCAGACACATTTTGGGGGTACTAGTATATAAAAGGGGCTGGGATTTAGCTCAGTGGGTAGAGCTCTGCGCTGCAGCCTCGGGGCCCCGAATTCAATTCCCAGCACCGCAAAAATGGGAGAAGGGCCTGGCAATCCACTCCCAAGGCAATCCCGAAGCACTCAGCCATTGAAAACCCTATAAGGGTCGCTATGAGTCGGATACCGACTTGACGGCGCCTAACAACAACAACAACAAGTATATAAAAACTGAAAGGATAGTATCACATGTATTCTTAGGGGACTGGGTTGGGCCATGAGCTTATCATAAAATATTACATGATAAAGACCTTGTTTGGGAGAAGGACCTGGCAACCCACTCCCCCAAAAAACAGTCAGATATATAAAATCCTATGAATAGAAGAGAAGCACAAACAATACTGTTTCATGCTTGTTGTACATAGGATTGCTGAGTCGGACACTGACTAGATGGCACTTAAAAACAACAAAGACTTTGTTTAATAACTAAGTGGATGAAAATGCCACATTTTCTCTTTTTCCATAGTTTGCTCATTTATTGAATTTGAGAAAATTCATTTAGAATATTGTCATGTGAAGACTTAGTCTCAGATTTCAATTATACAATCAGATGCTGTTTTTTATGTTTTTGATTAATAGTTGTACAATGTTGTTATCAGTTTTCTTCTCTTTGGTATTGGTGGTATGCAGAAAAAAGAACAAACCTTAAGTTGCTGTCTTTGAAAAGGCCTGCTGGTGAAGTTGTCTGTTGTCTAGAAACTTGGATTTCACTAAAAAATAAAAGCATCTCACTTTGCCTGCATTGTACAAGTAATATGGTTTATGCTGAATACCTCCTTTTGAGAGTCTGACATTCCTCTCCCTCCCTACACTTAGTTGGAACAGGTTTGAGTTGTATTTATTTATTTATTTATTTATATTGTTTTTTTAGTGGGGTGGTGTTGGAGACTGAACACACTTAGTGGTAGAGCAGTGCTTTGTATGCATGAGGCCCGGGATTTTCTAAGTTGGTGATACAGAAGTTTTAAACTTTATGTATTCAAACTGATTAGTCTCCTGTTCTCCCCATGTTGTTTCTTAAACCTCACTGTTTCTGATGTTTGAAAAACTTTGTTCGTGTTTCATTTAAATGTTTGGTTCAATACTTTGTTTAGATCTGTGATCTAACATGTATGACTTTTCTTTTTTTTTTTTGGTTTAAGGTATTCCTAGGAATTAAATCTTTTTTCAGCTGGTCACTTTCCAACCACTATGCATTTAATAATCCATCTTTCTTCTAGTGCTTTAAAATACTATTCTATCACAGTTTCAAATGCACATATTTATTTGTTGCACTTTGTTCTGTTCCATTGATTTGTTCTGCTCAACTGATTTACTAATTTTTATTTGTGCTCCTATCAGTTGTTTGATAATTGAGGCTTCTTAATGCTTCTCTCTATACATGATAGAAACAGTTGCCTCCCATGACTTTTTAATTCATTATTTTCTTAGCTTCTCACGTGCTAGTTTTTTTCAGATGATGATTCCTTTTGTAAACTGGTATGGAATAATTGCCTGTGTGGGGCCCTTGCCCACCAAGTAAAACAACACTGATATTTTGGTTGCAAAAACACTTTTATACAGTATTGTCTTGGAAAATTAAAACTCAAAATATTAGTCCTTTCTCCTAAAACAACTATTCATTCAGTATCTTTACATCTTCAGTAAATTTTGAAGTTTTCTTCATTAGAGATTGAGCCCTTGGCATGTAATTCAATTCTCATTTTTATTGTTACTACTGCTTTAGGGCTGGGACTTAGCTCAGTTGGTAGAGCGCCGCTCTGCAGTCTCTGAGGTCCCAAGTTCGATTCCGAGCACCGCAAAAATGGGAGAAGGACCTGGCAACCCACTCCCAAGGTGATCCTGAAACAGTCAGCCATTGAAAACCCTATGAGGGTCGCTATGAGTTGAATACCGACTCGACGGCACCTAACAACAACAACAACTGCTTTTGGGAATGGGATCTTTTCTGATAGATTCACAGAAACTTACTTCTTTATTTAGTCAAATTTATTGATGTATTTATGTCCAATAAGCTATATATTCATATAAAGAGTACAATTTGATTAGTTGTGGTGGCTGTAACCCCCTGTAAAACCACTGCCACAGTCAAGATACAGAGTATTTCCCAAACCCAGGAAGATTCTTTGTTCTCTTTTACCTTCCATGTGACCTTCTATACCCACCATTCTTCTACCACCAATGTCCCTTTGTAAGTATAAATTATTGTACAATAAACATTTATATAAATGGTGTCATATAGTAAGACTCATACTTTATATCTGGCTTGTTTAATTTTGTAATGCTTTGGAAATTCACTAAAGTTATTGCTTATGTTAGCTCAGTTGGTAGAGCGCTGCTCTGCAGTCTCTGAGGTCCGGAGTTCGATTCCCACCACCACAAAAATGGGAGAAGGACGTGGCAATCCACTCCCAAGGCAATCCCGAAACAATCAGCCATTGAAAACCCTATGAGGGTCGCTATGAGTCGGACATGACTCCACATCACCTAACAACAACAACAATTGCTTATGTTAGTAGTTTGCTTCTTTTTATTACAGAGGTATAGTCTACTCTGGATTATATTTTCTTTATTCATATATGTTAATGAACACTTGGACTCCTAACAGTTTTTTGCTATTGAGTGAAGATGCTGTGAATCTTTATGGCCAAATTTTTTCTGTGGATTTAGGATTTTTATTTGTCTTTGATAAGTATCTACTGGACGTTTTCATATCCTTGTTGTTGTTGTTGTTAGGTGCCGTCGAGTCGGTATCCTACTCATAGCGACCCTCATAGGATTTTCAATGACGGACTGTTTCGGGATTGCCTTGGGAGTGGATTGCCAGGTCCTTCTCCCATTTTTGTGGTGCTGGGAATTGAACTTGGGACCTCAGAGACTGCAGCGCAGCACTCTACCAGCTGAGCTAAATCCCAGCCTTTTCATATCCTAGGTGTAAGAATAGTTGTTTTATATCCTAGGAGTGTATTAGAGTCCCAGTTATCTCACCAACACTTGCCTTTACCAAAAAAAAAAAAAAAAAAAAAAAAGGGTCATTTTAGTGAGTATGTAGTAGTATCTTATCATGGTTTTATTTTGCTTTTGTGATCTTGAGAATGTTTATGTTTGATATCAGTGTACCTTCTTTTGTAAAATGTTATAGGTTAAACTGCACCCTTCAATAAAAAAAAGATTTATTGGAGTCCTAACTCCCAGGGTCTCAGAATATGACCTTTGTTAGAGGTCAGGTCATTACAGAGGTAATCAAATTAAAATGAAGACTTTGGAGTGGGCACAAATCCAGCATAACTTCTTATGTTTAGGTATTGTCAAATCCAGTCCAACTCATAGCAATTCTCATAGGGCTCTCAGTGGCTAATTGTTTTCTGGATTGCTTCAGGAGTGGATTGCCATGTCTTTCTCCTGTTTTTGTCGTGCTGGGGATTGAACCTGGGGCCCTAGAGAGTGCGGAACAACACTGTACCAACTGAGATATAACCTAGCTTATTAAAAAGAGAAATTTGGACGAGAAAAACACACACACAGCAAGAACACCATGTAAAGATGTAGGCAGAAATCAGAGTAATACATCCATAAGCCAAGGAATGCCACAGATTGCCAGCAGGCCACCAGGAGCTGGGAAGGAAACAGGGAACAGATTCTTCCTTACAGCCCTGGGGGATTAAAAAGCAACTTCCCAGGCATGGTGACTCATGCCTATAATTCCAGCACCTGGGAGGTTGAGGCAGGAGGATTGCTGTAAGTTTGAGGCTAGCCTGGACTACATATGAAGTCCCAGGCCAGCCTTAGCTACAGAGGGAGAATTTATTTCTTAATTAATTAATTAATAAACAAACAAACAAATGCAACTCTGATGACACTTTGATGTCATGTTTCTAGCCTTCAGAATGTGAGACACTAAATTTCTGTGGTATAACCCACCGGTTTGTTATAGTAGCCCTATACATGAAGTATTGTTTAACTTTCCTCCCCATTTTAGAAAACTGGATTGTTTTTCTTCTTATTGAATTATAATAAATACATCTGACAAAGGACTCATTTGAATTTACAAAGATCTTTTACAATTTATTAAGAAAAGTAAAAGGCAGTTCTGTAGTTTGCCTTTTAGTTTTCTTGTTGTGACTTTCAAAAAATAAGTTTTTATAAAGGATACTTTATCAAAAACTTTAATGATTATGCTTTTTGTGTTAGATACAATAAATCTTTTCCTACTCTGAGTTTGCAAAAATGTTTTTCTGGTATGTTCTTCCAGAAATTTTATGGTTTGGGGTTTTACATTTAGCTTTGTGATCCCCTTTGAGTTAATATGTGTATGATGTGAGGTAAGGTTTCATGTTAATTTTTTCCCTGTGGATGTCCAGTTTCACTAGCATCATTTGCTGGAAAGACTTTTCTTTCCTGCTTTTATGTTTTGACAAAAATCAGTTGACCATATATATGTGAATTTATTTCTGAACTCAGTTCTCTCCCATTGATACATCTATCGACCTTTTAGCCCTACCATGTTGTTTTGACATCAGGTAATGTTAATTCTTCTAAATGTTCTTTTAAAACTTTGATTCAACTGTTCTAGGTCATTTGAATGTCATCACTTTAGAATCACATTATTATAAGAAATCATATTTAGAATCATATTCGTTACAAGAAATGTGCTTGAAGCCCAATGTGGTGGCACAAGCCTGTAATCCCAGCACTTGAGATGCTGAACCCAGAAGATTGACATGAATTCAAGGCTAGCCTGATCTACATAGTGAGTTCTAGGCCAGTCTGAGCTACACAGTGAAACCCTATCTCAAAACAAACCTAAACTTAATCCAGGTTCCATTGAGTCTGTAGATCATTTGAAGACAAGGAATATCTTAACTATATTGAATTCTAATCCACAAATATAGAGTACCTCTATTTCTTTAAGTAGGAATTTCTTTTAACAATGCTCTGTAATTTGCAGTGGAGACATCTTGCATATCTTCTGTGATATTTATTCTTAGATATTTTATCTTTTTTTGGATTTAATGTAAATGAATTTTTAAAAAGTTTTTGCTTCCAGTTATTCACTATTGGTGTGAAAATTTTATTGGCTAACATTGTATGCTGCAATCTTACTAAATTCAGTTGTTTTAGTAGTCTTGTAAATTGTTTGGGATTTTCAGTGAAAACAATCATGTAATTTGAAAATAGAGACATCTTTAATTCTTCCTTACTGATTTTTGTGTGTTTAAAAAAATTTCTTTAATTAACTTGCCTTCTGCCCATGGTGAGACCCTCCAGCATAATGTTGAATAGAAGTAAGGCAGTGGGCATTCTTTGTCTTGTTCCCCTATCTTAATGGAGAGATTGGTCAACATTTCACATCTAGACTTGTGTTTTTGTAGATGCCCTTTATCAGATTAAGATTGTTTTTCTGAAATTTTAGTTTACTGAGAATTTTATCTGAATCGCTGTTAAGTTGGATCATGTTTTATGTATTCTTATTAAAATAGTCATAGGGTTTTCAATGGCTAGTTGTTTTGGGAGTGGTTCACCAGGTCCTCCTCCCTAATCTGTCTTAGTCTGGAAGCTCAGCTGAAACCTGTCCACCATGGGTGACCCTCTGGTATCTGAGATGCCAGTGGCATAGCTTTCAGCCTTATAGCAACATGCCCCCACAGTACAGCAAACTGAGACATGTGGAGCCTTGAATTATGGTGCTAGAGACGAATATACCATGGACTGCCAAAAGAACCAACAGATCTGTCCTACAAGTGGTGCAACCAGAATGCTCCTTGGAGGCAAGGATGGCTAGACTGCATTTAATGTATTTTGGACATGTAGTCAGGAGAGATCAATCCCTGGAGAAAGACATCATGTTTGGGAGAGTGGCAGGTCAACAAAAAAAAGGAAAACCCTCCACCAGATGGATTCCCACAGTGACTGCAACAGTGGGCTTAAATATAAATAAGATCATGTGCCTGACACAGAATCGGGTAGTGTTTTGTTCTGCTGAACATAGGGTCACTATGAGTTAGACTCAATTCTATGGCACCTAACAACAACAACATTAAAATGGTCATGACTTTTGTTTTATTCTGTTAATATAGAAAATTACCAACTTATTTTTCAAATGTTAATCTTGTGTCATTGTGATAAGTCTTATTTACTCATGATTTGTTGGATTATTGTTTCATACTCAATTTGTTTTTGAAAAGAATTCTTGCATTTATGTTCATTTATGTTATTGGTTTATCATTTTCTTCTTTTATCTGTGAGGTTTTAGTAATAAGAGTATACTGATCTCACATTTGGGAAATCTTTCTATTTTCTGAAAGGCTATGTAGAATTGATACTTCTTTCTTAATGTTTGATAGGTTTCACTTCTGAGTCAAGAGTTTTCTCATTAGGGGGTCAAGCATGGTGGTATACCCCTGTAATCCCAGTGACAACGAGTTGGGTAAAGGCAGGAGGATCTCCAGTTTGAGGCTAGAGGCAGCCTGCATAACTTAGTGGGACCCTGACTCAAAATAAAAAATAAAATATGGACTGATGATGCAGCCCAGTGGTAGAGCACTTGGAAATTGTGTACAAGGCCTTGGGTTCCACCTTCAAGTACTGCAAAGAAGAATTTTGATATCAAATGCAATTTCTTTCATAGATGTCAGGTCACTTGGGTTTACTATCTCATAGTGTTTCCAAACATTGTGTGTAAGCTGATTTTTTTCCCCCAGGAATGCCTTGATTTCATTTAACCTGTTGAATTAGGTGGCCAAAAGTGTCTCATAATTATATTCTTAGCATGTTTTGAATCTTTTGGTGATAACTTGACTTTATTACATTTGTCCCTAGGTATCTACAGGGAATTTCCCCCTTGGATACCAAAATCCATGTGTGCTCAAGTCCCTTACATAAAATGGTATAGTATTTGTACGTAAGATGTGTACATCCTCTTGTATACTTGAAGTTACATGTAAATTACTTGTAATACCTAATACAATGTGTATGTTAGGCAAATGGTTGTTATACTGTATAGTTAAGGAATAACGATAGTTCCAGCACTGGGGAGGATGAGGCAGGAAGATTATGAGTTCCAAGCCAGCCTGGGTTACATAGCAAAGTACTGTCTCCAAACAAAACAAAACACTAATCAAACAAAAATAAGGAATAATAGCATGAAAAAAAAAAATCTGTGTATCTTAACTACAGACACTTTTTCCCCCAAATAATTTTTATTCATGTTTGGTTGAATTCACAGATGCAGAATCAGATACAGAGAACCAATTATATTCTCCATTCTTTGTCTGTTTTCTGTTTCATTGACTTCTGCCCTTTATGATTTCCTTCTTTCCCCTTAGATTTTTAATCTTTTTGTAGCTTCTTGAGGTAGATCTTTAAGGTCACTGATTTTATTTCTATAATAAGCTTTTAATTCCTTAAACTTGAGAAAAACAGAGCATGTTCTTCCATTTTGGTTTTCTGTCTCCAGCTCTTTGCATATGTCATTAAAATATTTAATTTTGCCTTCTTGAGCTGCGTTTTGAAATCTTCTGTTTAGTTCCTTAATGTCATCATGTCTTCCTTTTACTTTAGCTGCTTGACATTCAAGGGCAAGTTCCAGAGTGTCTTTGTCTTTTAACATGTAATTTGTTCTTTTTTCTTCCCCCCTGCCTTTTTAATAACCTTTTGCTTTCTTCATGAATGGTATCTTTGATGTCATGCCTCAACTCGTCTGGTCTCCTATCATTTGTGTCTAATGCATTAAACCTGTTCTTAAAGTGCTCTCTGAACTCAGGTGGGATATACTCAAGGTCATAGGTTGGCTCTTGTACACTTGTTCTCGTTTTCTTCAGTTTAAGTTTGACCTTGCATGTGAGCAGTTGGTGACTGGATCCACAATCAGCACCTGGTCTTGTTCTACCATTTGATACATTAAACTTTTCCATCATCTCTTTCCACAAATGTAGTTGATTTGTCCCTGTATATTCCATCTGGTGATGTCCATGTGTATAGTCTCCATTTATGTTGTTGGAAAAATGTATTTGCTGTGAAAAGGTTATTGGTCTGACAAAATTCTGTCGTGCAATCTCCAGCATCATTTCTGTCACGAAGGCCATATTTTTTGACTACTGAGCCATCTTGTTTCCAACTTTTGTATTCCAGTCACCAGTAATTATCAGTTCATCCTGATTGCATGTTCAGTCTATTTCAGGTTGCAGGAGATGGTAGACATCTTGTGTGTCTTTATTTGTGGCGTTAGTGGTCAGTGTGTAAATTTGAATACTAATCATATTAACTGGCCCTCCTAGGCATATGGATATTATTTTAATTTGTCATTCACAGCATAGTAGATTGTATGATTATCTGACTCAAAAAGGCCCGTGCTGGTCCATTTTAGCTCACTGATGCCTAGAATGTCAATATTTATGCACTCCATTTCTCTTTTAATGGTTTCCAATTTTCCTAGATTCATACTATGAACATTCCACATTCCAAATATTAATGGATATTTACAGTTCTTTCATCTCATTTTGAGTTGTACCACATCAGCAAATGGAGGTCCCTGGGGCTTTACTCCATTTCCATCATTAAGGTAGACTCTACTTTGAAGAGGCAACTCTTCCCCAGTAACCTTTTGAGTGCCTTCCACCCTGAGGGGCTCATTTTCCATCACTATATTTGGTAGTGTTTCTCTGCTATTCATAGGATTTTCAGTGTCTAATTGTTTCGGAAATGTGTTGCCAGGTCCTCCTTGTTAGTCTGTCTTAGTCTGGAAGCTCAGCTGAAACCTGTCCACCATAGGTGACCCTGCTGGTATCTGTAATACCAGTGGCATAGCTTTCAGCCTTATAGCAACATGCAAGCCCCTATAGTACAGCAAACTGACAGATGTGTGTGGGGGGGATCAAACTGATACTACAACCCAAATATTGCACCATAAATTACATTATTAAATTATCTGGTGTGGTTCATAGCTCCTAGACAGTCAAAAGGCAATCTCAAAACAGCCATTGAAAAACCCTATGAGGGTCGCTATGAGTCGAATACCGACTCGACAGCACCTAACAACGGCAACAACAACAGTCTGTCAAAAGATACTCTTTTCAGGCGGAACATTCCAAAAGTTTAGAAATTACTGTCTAGAGACCACAGATAAAGGTAAAAATTCTTTACTACACAATACAACTTTAGTTTCATTATCATTCGGTTCTAAATTGTTTCTAATTTTCTTCTTGAGTTCTTCTAAAGAAGTGGGTTATTTAATATTCAAATATTAGGAGTTTTACTAGATATCTTATTGTTTGCATCTAAGTTTATTCTGTTGTGGTCAGAAAACATATTTGTTATTTTAATCCTTTTAAACTCGTGACTTGCGGCGTAACATATGTTCTACATTGGCATATGTACCATGTGTACTGAAAATAATGCATTTCCTGTAGTTGTTGAGTGCTGTGTACCATAAGCATCCTTTAGGTGAAGGTAGTTGATTGTTTATTCAGGATATCAATCTTTCTTTATTGATAGTTACTTAGTTTTATCAGTCATTTATCCGGGTTCAAATCCCATACTAAGGTTGTAGAATTGTCTGTCCTTTTAAATTTATTTTTGTAAATTGTGTGTGTGTGTGTGTGTGTGTGTGTGTGTGTGTGTGTGTGTGTGTGTGTGTTAAGGCTCTGTTATTAGTTTCACACGTTTGCAATGGTTATATAACTTCTGGTGAATTATTTTTGTCATTTTGAAATGTTTTCATTTAGATAAATACCGTCTTGAAGACTCTTCTATCAGTTATTAATTTAACCACTCCAGCTTTTTGTTTATAATTTAGAGGAAATACCTTCATGCATATGCTTTCCCTGTCTTTATCTATAAAGCACATCTCTTCTCATTCTGACAGTCTCTGCCTTTTAGTTATAGTGTTTAAGTCCATATATATTTAAAGCAATTATCAATGTGGTTAGTTTAAGGTCTGCTTTTTATGGTGGTTTGATTTTTCTTTGTCCACTCCTTGTTTCTTTTTCCTCCATTTTTCCTTTTAAGGACTATTTGTAAGTTTTTGGTATTCTTTTAATTTTAGTTATTGACTTCTTAACTGTATGCCCTTTGCATTTTTTTCATTAATCACTATAAGAATTACAATATACATCCTTAACTTTTCATAGTTTTTTAATATTATGCTATACACAAAATGCAAAAACCTTATAATTGTACAAGTCTATTCCCTACTATTACTACTGTCCCTTGCTTCCTGCCATCTTTATGCTATAGTTCTCATGGAGTACATCTATCTGTATTAAATTTGTATGAAATGCATACTATAAACCACACAGGGCTATATTGTAATGCTTTACTTTAAATAATCATGTATATTTTTATTTGTTTATTTGGTTTTTTTGAGACAAGGTCTTGCTATATTGCTCAGGCTGATCTCAAAATTCATGGGCTTAAATAATTCTCCTGCCTTAGTCTCCTGAGTCACTGGGACTAGAGGTGTGTGCCACCATGCCCCTCAAATCATGTATTTTAAAAGGATTTTTATCTGTATTTTTTTTTTTTGCAGATTTAACTAAGAATAATGAGTTTACCATATATTCTCTAATCAAATCTGCACCCATTCAACAGCTTAAGCGGGCTACAAAATCAGATCTGGATTAGAACTGGGTGCAGGTTGGACTCTCAGGTCAAGAGCCTTTTCCCATCAGGCGTTTATCTATTTTAAGTGCTTCCTGGTTTCTTCATCTATAAGCAAGTGTGTGTATTTTCCCCCATCCATGAGCGCGCGTGCGCACACACACGTACAGTGTACACAGTTCTGAACTTGTTTTAGCTACTGAATATTATATTCTGAAACTCTTCCTATTTGCTTACACGAAGACCTCTCTCATCTTTATATGGCTAATAATATTCTCTTATTTGGATAAGGATGATCTGACAAGCCATTGTTGATGGATATAAAGATGGATGTTTCTAATTTTTCTACAGTGCTACAATGAATAGCTGCCAACATATCAATTGTGCACATGAGAATAATTCTATGAGATGAATTCCTAAAAGCAGAATTATCAAGTCAGAAGATATATCTGTGTATTTGTAATTTTAGTAGATGTTGTGAAGTTGACCTTTATAGAGGTAATATAAGGGTACGTGCCACAGATACATATGAATATGCTTGTTTTTTCCCATGCCCTCATCCATATAGTATATTATCAAGCTTGGATATTTGACAATCTAATAATGTGAGAAATGGTATCTCAGTGGTGCTTTAATTTGCATTTATCTTCTTGGTAGTAAGTTAAACATCTTTGTCTTTATATGTGTTTGTGGCCTTAATCCATTGGATTAAAGTTATAATTTTTTTTCCTGGTTTCTTACTTTTTGACTGCTGGTCAAATTTACCAGTCTTTTTAAAAAACAATTTTAATGACTTCTCAGTTTTATGTTAACAATTATTTGGCCTTTGAGTGCAATAGTTAAAAAAGAATGTCTAGAAGAATCTTATGGTTACATTTTCAAAAATCTGTTTAACTCCTGGATATTTCCTGTTATAGGTATCTTTTCTTTTTCCTATTTATTAAATAATTACATTTTATCCATTGATACATTTTTTTAAAATCTCCCTTTATTAGTAAATGATGATGGGGTGCAGAGGAATACAGCACTGGCTTTTTCCGTTATGCATCCTTTACATCACTTCTGGCAACACTTTCATCAACCCACAAAGTTTATGGAGGCTTTTGGCTAATATGTAGTAAAATGCAAATGCATGTTTGGTTTATATTCCTGTTTTTCCAATGTACCCATGAATTCATTTACCTCTGATTTGTAGACTTTATTCTTGCTAGATTCTACATACCTTTTAGTTACTGCTTCTGATTCCTATTTAAATAAACGCATATTTAAATAAATGAATGAATTTCCTGTTGGCCTTTTTTGGGTTCATGTTTAAGATAAATATGTAGTTATATTTCAGTTTTTATTTCTGAAGCTTCATATTAAACCATTGTTAAGAAGAAAACCAATAATGTTTTGAATGCATTTTTGTATTAAGCTAATTTGAGATTTGTAAGTGGAGTGATATTCTTGTAATGTGAAAATTACGTTGATTCATACATAACTATTCCTAAATCGGGTCTGAAGAGTGGGTGTAGGATTATAATCCTTAGCTTGTTGTTAGGTGCCATCGAGTCAGTATCCGACTCATAGCAACCCTCATAGGTTCTTCAATGGCTGTTTCGGGATTGCCCTGGGAGTGGATTGCCAGGCCCTTCTCCCATTTTTGCGGTGCTAGGAATCGTACTTGGGACCTCAGAGATTGCAGCGCAGCGCTCTACCAACTGAGCCAAATCCCAGCCTGAAGCTCTTGGCTTTTGTGCTACCCTGGGAGCAAGTTCTTTGAACTGTATTTTAGAAAATTAGAGACAAGCACCTGCACTATGGTCTTCTACTACAGAGATTCATTCCCAACCTAGCATGACTTTTTGCAGATGATAGATTACTGCATTCTTGCCCACCCTGAAAGTATCTCTGTTGTTTGCATACCTACAAGTTGTATTTTAATTATGATGTTGCCAGTTTTGTGCCCTTTTAATATTTGCTTTAGTTTGTCTGGGTAAAAGAGTGATTTTTCTTTTTCTCAGACAAAAGACATTAATTTTAACCTTGAAACCAAGAGTATAGTTTTGCTCTTAAAAAGATTCTTTTCTTATCTCTTTTCTTGTTTCTTTTTATTTGTTTTGTTTTTTGTTTTTAAAACAGCGTCTCACTATGTAGCCTTGGCTGGCCTCAAATTGTTGATCCTCTTGCCTTAGCCTCTTGAGTGCTGGGATTAAAGGTGTGTACCATTAAAAGGATAATTCTTAACTGTTAAAAATTTAAAAAGTAAAGATAAAGGCTTCTGAGAAATCTAGTAAATTTCTATGGTTTTAAATTAATAAATTTCATTTATTTTATGACACATTTTTCTCTAGTTTTCATCTACCTTGAATTTGGAATTGTATATTTATACATCTCACAGTTTGACATTTTTTAAAGTTCTGTTTTTTATATGAGAGTACATATAGTTAGTGCCTGCAGCCGTAGCCCTGTGGAATCCGATCCTGTCAGATCTCGGAAGCTAAGCAGGGTCGGGCCTGGCTAGTACCTGGATGGGAGACCGCCTGGGAACACCAGATGCTGTAGGCTTGGGAGAAGGACCTGGCAACCCCCTCCCAAAAATCAATCTGCTATTGAAAACCCTATGAACAGCAGAGAAGCACTGACAATAGTGTTTCCCCTGTTGTACAGAGGGTCGCTATGAGTCGGATACCGATTCGATGGCACCTAACAACAACAACATATAGTTAGTGGGACATCTTAACATTTGATGTTATATTAGATTGGTAAAATACGTTGTTTGCTAGTAAATCAATTTCAGAATTTAAAATATTCTTGTTTTGATTTTCAGGAAACCCACTCTTTGAAAAGTGATACTGTGATATCAGCAACAGTTTCTGAAAGTCCATAACAGATTAAGGAAAAAATTTTTAAATGTTTTATGAAATAGATGGTTAAATCTCATAAATAGTGAAATTGTAAACTACAAAATAGTTCCTTTTAAAAGAAAAAAAATTCTTTATTTCTATTAGATTTTTATAGATCCAGTCATTTAAAAATTAAGGTTTCTATCAGTCATAATTACTTAAAGTGATATGAATGTTGTGACTAGAGTTACAACTATCACTGGGTATTTTTTCTTTATAATAGCCTATATCGATCCAACAACATATTAAAAAGAAGTAATAAACTTGCACATTACATTTTAAAATTAAAATTCTTACACAAAATAGTCCCCACCCCACCATCACTCATCACTTTCATAACATATCTAAAAATGGTCACACTGGGTTGTTCTCTGACAGGGAAAGGGACAACATTAAATAAAAAAACCTTAATACTTACTTCAAATAATTGTTCTAAATCCCTGTGAGAATAAAGTTGTGAACATCTCTCTGGAAAAAATGCTCACACCTTTTACAGTTCTTTTACTTTACTTATTCACTTAAGTTTAGTTTTTTGCAGTTTTAGGCAGTTATGCCCATCTTTCTTTCCTTCCTGGGGCACTCTACCACTGAGCAGCAACCCCAGACTGTTTGTCCATCCTTCCTCCCTCTTTTCCTCCCTCCCTCATTCCTTCCCTGACTCCCTCCCTATTGGGTAGGAATGTTAGGAACATGTTGAATACCATATATTACCTTGATTGCCACTTTTTAAGGAATGCTTCTAATGTTTTACCATTAAATGTTGCTGGCAAATGCTTTGAAATTTTTTCTTCTTGAGGATTGCTATGAGTTGGACCCAACTTGATGGTATTTAACAACAAAAAAATCAGAAATGGGTTTAAATTTTCAGCAAGTGCTTAGATTATCATTCTTAAAGCCTCTGTTAAGATGATCACATGATTTTTTCTATTTGATTCATTCATATGGTAAAATATATGAATATACTAATGTCTTAAAGGCCTGCAGCCGTAGCCCTGTGGCATCCGATCTCATCAGATCTCCGAAGCTAAGCAGGGTTGGGCCTGGTTAGTACCTGGATGGGAGACCGCCTGGGAACACCAGAAGCTGTAGGCTTGGGAGAAGGACCTGGCAACCCCCTCCCAAAAATCAATCTGCCATTGAAAACCCTATGAACAGCAGAGAAGCACTGACAATACTGTTTCGCCTGTTGTACAGAGGGTCGCTATGAGTCGGATACCGACTCGACGGCACCTAACAACAACAACAATATCTTAAAGATGGAATCATCCTAGGCAAGAAGTGTATCTGAGTGATAGAGTGTTTGTCTAGCGTGTGTGAAGCCCTATGTTTGATCCCCAGCATGGGAGGAGAAAAATGAATATCCTTGTATTGTTGGGATACATTGCACTTCATAGTGTTGCACTGTTTGCTATTTGTTTTCCTCCAAAAAAAATTTTAATTCATATTCCAAGTAAGATTGACCCCATGTTTTTTGGGGTATTGTAGTCTGATGTATTTGGAAGCTGTGTTCCTCAGAAGTTCAAGAAGTAGCTCTTGCTTGGTAGATTTAAGTGTAAATCCAATACTTTTACATTTACATTTATTGTAAATTTACATTTACATTTATTTTTTAATACCTCCTGTCTTATATTTGCCTGCAGCCGTACCACAGTGGCCTCTGATCCCATCAGATCTCTGAGGCTAAGCAGGGTTGGGTCTGGTTAGTACTTAAGTGGGAGACTGCCTGGGAACATCAGATGCTGTAGGCTTGAGAGAAAGACCCAAGAGCCCACTCCCAAAAAACAATCAACCGTTGAAAACCCTATGAATAACAGAGAAGCACTAACAATACTGTTTTGTCTGCTGTACATAGGATCCCTATGTAGGATCCCTATGAGTCGAACCTAACAACAATAATCTTATATTTATTGTGATTTTCGTGCATTTGTTAGTTTTAAGCTTTTTACTTTTTAACTTCTCCTAAAGGTATATGTGTTCTTTCTCATTTCTGTACTTCTGTAGTGGCACTTAACCTCAAATTTTAACAAACATTTAAAATATTTATATCAACACCTAAGTCTTATTTTTCCCCTCACATACAAACACTGCAGTACACACCAGGCACCTCAAGTTGTGTTGAAATTTGGAAATTGCATTCCAGATTGGCATTGTTTTAGGAATATACATTATGTTTATGAAGTATATTAGAGAACATGGAACAGTATGTTATGTAAGATACTTATTATTACTGAAATAAAAATTTATAAATTGAGGAGACAAGGTTATATTTGTACATTAATAATGTATTTGTTCAACTGTTGTTGATTTAAGGACCTTGTACTAATTACTTAGTTGGCTTTTGGTTTTAATTTTAGTCATTTTAAATTTTCTAATAAACTCAGGAATTTGCATAAATTCCAAGTCAGAAAATGAATTGTTTCTGAAGAAAGATAATCTGGAATTTATATAATAGCAGGGAAGCAGTAACATAGTCACATTCCAAATTAAAATAGGTTTCAAGTCCCAGTAATAGCAAGTAAAATAATATTGCTAATATTGTTACCTGAGATTAAGAGCAGTGGAAAGTCTTAAAACAATGATTTGTTGTTAGGTACTGTTGAATTGAGTCTAACTCATAGCAACCCTATGTATAACAGAACAAAACACTGCTGAACACTGTGCCATGCACGTAATCTTTTTATGTTTGAGCCCATTATTGCAGTCACTGTGTTTCTACTCATTTTGAGTCCTGCCACATAGCAAGTAGAGATCCCAGAGGCTTCACACCATTCCCATTATTAAGATGGGCTACAGCCATATCACCTTGGCATCCTATCAATCACATCAGGTCTAAGCTAATCAGAAATTAAGTAGGGTCAGGCCTGGTTAGTCCTTGGATGGGAGACCACCTGGGAATACCCGCTGCTGTAGGCTTGGGAGAAGGACCCGGCAGCCCATTGGAGAAACAGCCATTGAAAACCCTATAAATAGCAGAGAAGCACTGACAGTGCTTCTGGACATTGGGCACAATGTCGGGTAATGTTTTGTCTGTTGTCTGTAGAGACACCATGAGTGGGACCCAATTCAACTGTACCTAACAGTAAAATAACTACTACTTTGAGGAGACAGCTCTTCCCCAGTCATTTCTTGAATGCCTTCCAGCCTTGAGGGCTCATTTTCCAGAACTATATTTGACAGTACTTCTCTGCTATTCATAAATTTTGCAATGTCTGATTGTTTCACGAGTGGGCTCCCAGGTCCTTCTCCCTAGTCTGTCTTAGTCTGGAAGCTCAGCTGAAACCTGCCCTGCTGGTATCTGAAACATTGCTGGCATAGCTGTCAGCATCATAGCAACACATAAGCCCCCACATCATGACAAGCTGATAGACATGTGGGGGATAACAAGGATACCTGCCTTAAAAACTTAAAAAATAGATGGAGTGATGTGTTTGGAATGTTCTTACTATCGTTGTTGTTAGGTGCCATGGAGTCGGTGTCCAACTCATAGTGACCTTACGTACAACAGGTGAAACACTATTGTCAGTGCTTCTCTGCCATTCATAGGGGTTTCAATGGCAGATTGATTTTTGAAAGTGGGTTGCAGGGTCCTCCTCCCAAACCTACAGTATTTTGTGTTCCCAGGCAGCCTCCTATCCAAGTTATAACCAGGCCCAACCCTGCTTATCTTCTGAGATCTGATGGGGTAGGACACCACAGTGCTACAGCTGCAGGCTGTATTTATTATAGTTGTTTTTAAATCTCCTTCTTATTTCCTATCCCCACATCACATTTTGTAACTCTTTTTATATTAGCAAGCTAGTTTTGTGTGAAGTTTCCAGTGTTAAGAGCTTTTTGAAAATAGGTTGAGGTCAACCTTTATATAATAAGAAATATAGATGTGTATCACTATATAATATAATGGTAGGCCTGAAAACTACTTGAAAATATTTATTCAAATAATAATTATAATGACACCCCCCCAGCTATCCCTTTGTTGAATTGTTGATAAATAAGCCAGGTGCCATGGCACATGCCTGTAATCCTGGCTATTCAGGAGGCTGAGTCAGGAAGATCTTGAGGCCAGAGACAGCCTGTGCAACATAGTGAGATCCTGTCTCAGAATAAAAAATGAAACGGTCTCTGAGTACTGCTCAGTGGTTAAGCACCCTGAGTTCAATCCCCCAGTACCACAGGAAAAAATAAATAAATAGTAGGATTGGGATGTAATTCAGTGGTTGAGTGAGAACACTTGCCTGGTATGCTAGAGGCCCTGGATCCCATCTCCAACACTGGAAGAAAGAAAAAGAAAGGAAGGCACCTCAACAAATAATAGAATTTTTTTTTCATGACTGTATGTTATTGTATTCGGTTTCTTTACATATACAAGGGAACTCAGAAACTAAAAGATTTCGAATTGCTAGAAATATAACAATTTGAACTTCAGTTTGCAATGGATTTAAATCAATCAAACATGTATAACTCAACAATTTATGACGATTTTTATAACCATTTACTTTTGCATACGGTGTGAGGTAGATTTGGTTTTCTTAAGTTTGTATTAATCTTGCAAAAATAGAATGCATGGAAGTGTGTGTGAGCTTATATTAGAGAGGGAGAGAGATTGTTTTGTAGGTAAAAGAAAAACACTGTTTTCTGTTGGACTAATTTTTAGTTAGAAATTAAAAAGGCTGACTTATTTTCATATTTGTACAAGTTCAGTGAGTGAGAAAATTACACTAATTTAGTTAAGTAACTTTGGTCTTTCATGCTGATTTCGTTCAAACAGCTATCTTTTAGAGATATATGATTCGTAAGAAATGAGGAAATCAGTATTTAGGCTTCTGTTTCGTCTAGCTTTGAATTATTTTTAATAAAAGTCAATTAATTTTAGTGAAATTATTGTCATTACTTCTAAAATGGAGTTCTGTTTCTCTCAGATTTGATGTATTGAACCATAAAATATACTTTCTTATTGTTTATATTTGGTAGTTATGAAAACCATAATTTGAATTAAACTTACTTTGCATTTTAGGGCGTCTTCATATTTAATAGTTTTGTTTTCTTTACAGAAATACCGGTATCAGGATGAAGACACACCTCCTCAAGACCACATTTCTCCACAAATCACTAATGAGGTGATAGGTCCTGAACTGGTTCATGTCTCAGAGAAGAACCTATCAGAGATTGAGAATGTTCATGGATTTGTTTCTCATTCTCATATTTCACCAATAAAGGTAGGATAATAACTGTTTATGTTATTACCTTGAGTTATATGTTACTTTTGTTATAAATGTAGCTCCTGCTCAGAGAACTATTCCTTCATATAGATGTTTTCCCTTTTGGTTTATTTTAGTTTCTTAGAGAGAATTTTATGAAACTTAATAGTATTACAAAAAAAAATTTTAACGTATATTTTAGAAATAAAGTTTACTCAGTGCTACTACCTTTTAAGTCTAAAAATCCTCACAAAGAAATAATTATTATATTTCAGATGCCACATATTGAGGTATTTTTAAAATACTTGTTTTAAACATTAGTAGGTATGTTGTTAGGTGGTGTTGAGTCAGGTCCGACTTAATAGCAACCCTATGTACAGTAGATAAAACATCCCCCAGCACTGTGCCATGCCCAGCACTATTGTCAGTGCTGTTTTGCCATTCATAGGATTTTTAATGGCTGATTGTTTTTTGGGAGTGGGTTGCCAGGTCCTTCTCCCAAGCCTACCGGACCCAGTGCTCCCAGGCAGTGTCCCATCCAAGTACTAACCAGGCCCAGCCCTTCTTAGCTTCCAAGATCTGATGGAATTGAATGCTAGGGGCCTATGGTTGCAGGCATTAGTAGGTATATAAAAAGAACATTATCTTTGAAGTCCAATATGTGACTTTTCTGGGACCTTGCCACTTCTCCCTCAGAAGTAACCATAATTGTGAATTTAGTATTTACTCTTTCCTATAAAGTTCTACTACATATTTAGATCTCTAATCAATGTATTATTTTGCATGTTTTGAACTTTGTATAAGAGTCATACTTCATAGAATCTCCAACTTGCATTTTTTACTGATTTAGTATTTAATTTCACTGATCTAGATTTTTAAATTTTACAAATACACTATAGTTTCTTTCACATTTGATAGGTGTTGAGTTATTTTCAGGCTATTACTAAGTAAAAACATAGGAGATCACCATGTATAATGCCAAACATGTCCAGTATTTATAGAATTTCCATTTTCAAAAGTAATAAAAAACATTTTTAATTGCTCTGTATTCTTATCAGTATTTGGTATTTTTATTTTTGCCATTATTTGAGTTTTGAAATGATATCTCATTGTGATTTTAATGTGTGTTGCTTTGTTTACTAATGTGATGGAATACATTTATTGATCATTTAGGCTTCCTATTTTGTGACATGTTCACTTAGGATTTTTGCTTGGTTATATATTAGATTCTCCTTTTGACTAATTTGTAAGAGTTCTTTATATATTATGGATTTTAATCATTTGTTGTTTGTATGTATTGTGCTTAAGGATCATTACTTAGTAGTAAAACTTACCTAGGTTCTATAATTCTCTGAGGGATGATTTTATGCTACTTGTTAAATTTCTTAATAGTTATAGTACCATTTAGGTTTTTTTATTAATAATCTTGCTAGATTATTTTTTCTAGGAATTCTCCCATTTCATACATATTTTCAAGTTAGTATTCATAATACCCTGTTACTATCTTTTAATATCTATAACATGTAAGCGTGCCCCCTTTTATTCCTTATATTATTCATCTGTATTTTTTCATCATTATTGCCAAAGGATGGTTAATTTGAAAGATGGTGTTTTCAAGGAACCATCTATTTTTAAATTTTTTTCTGTTTAGTCCCTACTTTATGTGCCACTACTCTTACCCGTTTGTCCTTATACACATAAAAATGCACACATGTGTATTAGTAAAAGATTGTTTCTGGTAGAAGCAATCTGATCTTTCCTTGAGAAACTAAATGACACATACCTAGAGTAAAAAATTGTTGTTGTTAGGTGCCATCGAGTTGGTGTCTGACTCATAGCAACCCTACGTATAACAGGTGAAACACTATTGTCAGTGCTTCTCTGCTATTCATAGTGTTTTCAGTGACTGAAGGTTTTTTTGGGAATGGGCTGCTAGGTCCTTCTCCCAAGCCTACAGTACCTGGTGTTCCCAGGCGGTCTTCCATCCAAATGCTAACCAGGCCCAACCCTGCTTAGCTTCTGAGATCTGATGGGATTGGCTGCAAGCAGAGTAAAAACTTAGTTGGGTATTAATGGCAAAGACAGTTCTTTTTTTAAAATTGTTTCCCCCTTTCTTCTCTTAACATAGGTTTGTCTTTTTTTTTCTTGTGTTCTTGGCTCTTATCCTATTTGTATGTGTTTCTAGTTTCTCAAGCCAGTTGTTTATTACCATCATCAGTCTTCTTTTCTAATAAAATTTACATTTGTAAATTTTCCTTCCACAAGTTTTAATATATATTGTCTTTTTAGCATTTTCTTTTAGTTCTACTATGGTTTTTCTGTGTCCCATTAGTCATTCAGAAGTGTATTTCTTAGTTTTTAAACACTGGACACTTTATTCCTTTCATGTCTTCTCTTGGGTTATGTTTTCTCATTGCATTTGCTCTTCCTATGAGCTTATAGGCTATTCTGCTACTCCTTTAGTGGTTATCCTAGAAATTTTAATATACATGTTTAACTTACAAAAGTCTAAAATCAGTGGGTATCTCCTCTTCTCATTCAGAACAACATAAGAACCTTGGAGTCCAACAACTCTTTCCTACTTTAAATGATATACTTGACAGTCTCTGTTTTCTTTTGATTGAAATTAATTTATTTCATGCTCTAGAGTAAAACCCTCCTAGGGCATGCATAATTTTTTTGTTTCTAATATTTTAAATTCCTGGTTATTCTGATTATTACACATTCCTAAAAACCAGTTTGCACTTGGCCAACTTTTGGTGTTTAGTAAGTGTTTTGATAGTTACCTTGTGTATGCAAATTCTGACATAAGCAGGTGTTAAAACAGTGAGCCAGCATGCATACAATATTTTTATGTAGTCTGTTCTTTAAATCCAGTGAAGCACTTGCTCTCTCTTGTTACACAAAATGGTCTTCCTTGGCAAATAAAAATTATTCCATAGACAAGGTGTTTTCCCAGAACCTCTAGGCTTAGAATGTGTCTCTATATTAATTTAACTAATCCACATAACTAGAATGCTACAAATTTCACCCATGAAATCCAACTTTGTGAACCAGGAATGGTAGCACATACCTGTAATCCCAACTACTTGGAAGGTTAAAGCAGAAGGGTTACAAGTTTGAGACCAACCTGGTGTAAATAGCGATTTCAAGATCAGCCATGGCAACTTAGTGAGATCCTGTCTCAGTAAACAAAGAAACAAACAAACCAGTCAGCCAGTGGGGCATCTAACACATACTTGTAATCCTAGCACTCAGAAGGCTGAGGCAAGGAGGATCATGAATTTGAGGCTACCATAGACTACATAGGAAGGCTGTGTATCAAGACAAAATAAAAATTTCAACTTAGGTATTTAATAACCACCAATTTTATCAAAAAAAACCTGCTTCATTTTAATAATCAAGAATTTTTTGGTGTTGATCAACAAAAATCTTATACCAGTCATCTCCTAATGTAACTTGCCTAATTAAATACCTGCTGATCAATTTTGGGATATGAATTCCTAATTAGGACAATTGACTGCCTGTAGCAGTGGTTGCTTACTAGCGGGACATGGAATCAACTGTTGTTCTTGTTGTTGGGTGCTGTTGATCCAACAGAATGAAGCACTACCGTACACTGTGCTATGCACATAATCTTTTTATGTTTGAACCCAATGCTGCAGACACTGTGCTTATTCTCATTTTGAGTCATGCCACATCAACAAATGGAGGTTTCAGGAGCTTTACTGCATTCCCATCATTAAGGTCGACTCTACTTTGAGGGGACAACTCTTTCCCAGTCATCCTTTTGAATGCCTGGGGGGCAAATTCTCTGGCACTATATTTGGCAGTGCTTCACTACTATTTATAGGGTTTTCAATGGCTAATTACTGTGAGGCAGAGAGTATCACAGATATGCCTACATATGTTTTATCCACTATGGAAAGGCATTTGACTGTGTGGATCATAGCAAATTATGGATAACATTGCGAAGAATGGGAATGCCAGAGCACTTAATTGTACTCATGAGGAATCTGTAGATGGATCAAGAGGTGTCATACAAACAGAATAAGGAAACACTGTTTGGTTTAAAGTAAGGAAAGGTGTGTGTCAGGGCTGTATCCTTTCACCATAACTCTTCAATCTTTATGTTGAGCAAATAATCCAAGAAGCTGGACTTTATGAAGAAGAATGTGGCATCAGGATTGGATGACGACTCATTAACAACCTGCTTTACACAGATGACACAACTTTACTTGCTAAAAGTGAAGAGGGTTTGAAACATTTACTAATGAATGTTAAAGAACACAACCTTCAGTATAGATTGTGCTTCAATATTAAGAAAACAAAAATGTTTACAACTGGTTCAGTGTGCAACTTCCTGATAAATGAAGAAAGGATTGGAGTTGTCCAGGGTTTTGCTTTACTTGATTCTACAGTCAACACCCATGGGAACAGCAGTCAAGAAAACAAAAGATGCATTACATTGGGGAAAGCTGTTGCAAAAGACCTCTTTAAAGTATTGAAAAGTAAAGATGTCACATTGAAGATGAAGGTGTGCCTGCCTCATGCCATGATATTTTTCAGTCACATCATATGCTTGTGAAAGCTGGACAATGAATAAGGGAGACAGGAGAAAAATTGATGCTTTTGAATTATGACACAGGAGACGAATATTGAATATACCATGGACTGCCAGAAGAACTAATAGGTCTGTCCTAGAAAAAGTACAACCAGAGCGTTCTTTGGAAACAAGGATAGCTAGAGTGCATCTTACGTATTTTGAACATGTTGTCAGGAGGGACCAGTCCTTGGAGAAAGACATCATATTTGGGAGAGTGGCAGGTCAATGAAAAGAAGGAAGACCCTCAAGTAAATAGACTGACACAGTGTCTGCAACAATGGGCTTTAACATCAAAAAGATTGTGTACATGGCACAGTATTGGGTAGTGTTTCATTCTGTTGTACACTAGGTTGCTATTAGTTGTACCCAACTAGATAGCACTTAGCATTATTAAGAGAGGGGCCTGCTGGGTCTTTCTCTCTAGTCTGTCTTGGTCTGGAAGTTCAGCAGAAACCTGTCCACCATGGGTGGTTATGCTGTTATCTTAAATACTGGTGTCATAGCTTTTAGCATCATAGCAACATACAAGTTCCCCCCAACACAGCAAGCTAACAGATACATGGGGGATAGAATTACCTAAGGAGCTTTGAAAATTATTGATGTGTTGGGAGACTGAGGCAGAAAGATCACAATTTTGAGGCCAGAGGCAAACTGTACAAATTAGCCAGACCCTGTTGCAAAATTTAAAAAAATAAATAAAAAATGGGATGGGGTACAGCACAGTAATATAGCACTTGCTTAGCATGCTTGAGACCCTGAGTTCACCCCCCAGGACTGCAGAAAAAAGAAAATTGTTGATGCCAGAGCTTCTGATTTAATTGTTCTGGGATGCAGACTATTTTGGGGTATTTTCCAAGCTCACCAGGTATTTCTTAATCTACAGCTACAGTGAGAAATACTGCACCGCAACAGCTGCTGCTGCTGCTACTTCTCTATGTTGAGATATTTTAAAGTGAATTTCTGATATTATTTCTCTAATTAGTTATATCTGGAGTAAGAATTAAGTATTTTCAGTACTGAGAGAGAAAGCATTATTCTGTTAAAATTCTCACTTGCTTCCTTAATCTGACTCATTTGTTCCCTGATAAACTCACCTCGTTGTTGTTAGCTGCTCTCAAGAGTCTGATCTGACTCATGGCCACCTTCATAGGCTTTTCAATGGCTGGTTATTCGGGGATTGCTTCAGGAGATGATTTCCATGTCCTTATCCTTTTCCCATTTTTGCGGTGCTGAGGCTTGAACTCAGGGCCTCAGTGAGCGAGAGCAGCACTTTACCAACTGAGCTAAACTCCAGCCCTGGTATCCTTACCTTAAAAGAGAGTAAAACTCAATTCTGCCTGATGTTATCCATATCAGCTTTAAAATGCATACAGGAAGGAGCTGTTTTGAGTTTTTTGTTTTGCTTTTTTTTGTTTTGTTTTATGGTGCTAGAGAGTTGAGCCTAGGACCTCATGCATGCCTTTGCAAGTACTGTATCAATGAGCTGCATCCCCAGCCCATTTTATACTTTTTATTTTGAGATAGAGTCTCAAAGTTACTAAGTTACTAAATTGTGCAGGCTACCTCTGGCCTTGAGTTTGCAATCCTCCTGCCTCCACCTCCTGAGTTGCTGGGATTATAGGTATGCACCACCGCTCCTAGCTGATTTTTGAATTTTTTTAAATTAAATATGGGATAAATGATGAGGATAAATGCCAAAAGATTATATCTCCCACAGCTTTTTAAAAAACAAATTTGACAGGTGCTTGTTTAAAGGATTTTGTTATCATAATTAAATTATCCTTTATCATCCTTTATCATCGGTTACAAGATATACTAGTTTCACCGTTTACCTTTTGTGTAGTTAACATACATCTTAAAATTGCTAGCTTTTTATCTTTGCCTTAATTGAGTAACAATATTTATATAATTGTATATAAACCTTTGTTGACATATGGTGGTAAGATCAAGAAAGTACCATCATCCACGCATCTTAGTGTGGGCAATGGTAGTAATCATCTGGTTTCATTGAGAAGCATATGAAAAGCTAGCCATCTTTATAGACTGTTCTTTGGGTGGCTCTCTTTTTTAGTTTGTTTCTATGAAGCAGTTACAAATAAGCCTGTGGTACAGTAAAGTAGAGCAAATGGTCACTACCTCCTTTGGTTTGCTTTTTATCTGACTTACATCTCAGTCCTAAATAAGTAAGGATTTTCTTCCCCATAGAAGAAATTATTTGAATTCTCTTTCACTTGTTCTAAATCACACTGTACATCTTTTTTTAAATGAAGTATTTCTATTTAAAATTTATTGTACACATTTTCTTATGGCAAAATTTTCTGTGGCACCAAGAATTGACATGTGGAATTACCTGAAATTAACAAACTTCTGTAAAGCAAAGGAGACAATCAACAGAGTTAAGGAATAGCCCACTGAACAGGAGAAAATCTTCCCAGCCTACACATTTGACAGAGAATTAATTTCTAGACTTTATAAAGAACTCAAGAAAGCAAATCCCAAGACAACAAATAACTCAATACACAAGTGGATAAAGGAAATGAATAGACACTTCCCAAGAAGTTTGTGGGGCTAAGAAGCACATGAAAAAGTGCTCGATATCCCTAGGCATTAGGGAAATGCAAATTATAACAACTCTGAGATTCTAACTCCAGTAAGAATGGCCAAGATAAGCAAAATAAATGATAACAAACGCTGGCGAGGATGAAGAGAAACAAGAGCCTTTCTACACTGCTGGTAGGATTGTAAGTTAGTTCAACCCCTCTGGAAATAATATGGAGATAGCTCAAAAAACTAAAAATAGAGCTGCCATATGACCCAGCTATGGAGTATACTCAAAGGGAGACAAGTCGTCATACCACAGAAACACCTGCATCTCTATATTCAGTGTAGCACTCTTCGCACTTGCAGGGATATGGAACCAACCAAGATGCCCATCAACAGAAGAGTAGATTTTTTTAAAAATGTGGTACATATATACAATGGAATATTACTCAGCAATAAAAAAGGATGAAATAATGTAATTTACAGAAAAATTGATACAACTGAAGAATAACATCTTAAGTAAACAAACACAGGCTCAGAAGGAGAAATACCCTATGTTCTCACTCATATGCTGAATCTTACTTAAAGAAAGAGAAAAATTATACACAAGCAGACATATAAAAAAGAACAATTTAACTTAGCTAGAAGAGAAAATATAAGCAGAGTAGAAAGGAGAGGGGACTAGCAAAGGGAAGCAAAGTTTGTGGAATGTGGGAGGGGGAGGAGAAAATGTAAAGGGTTAAGGGGGAGAGGATAATCTCAGTGTAAATGATGCAACTTCATGAGCACAAGGGAAAAATGGGGAAATATAACCTATAAATGCATAGGAGTTTTACTGCATATTAACCCAAAGTTTCCATAAACTTTGTAAGTTGAAGAAAGTGTAACCAAAAGTGATGTAATAGTTGCACAGTGGAAAAAGCAAATGCTGTATTACTCTGTATTCCACCAACATTTATCAATAAAGGGAAAAATGAAAAAAGTTAAGTAAAATTGTTAGGGTTATTGTAGTTGTTGTTTGTTTTTGAGATGGGATCTTGCTGTGTATCCTAGGTTGGCCTTGAACTCAGAATCCTCCTACTTCTGCCTCCCAAGTGTTGAGATTACACTTGCATGCTGTGGCACTCAGCTCAAAAAGCATAGTATTAGTTTGCTAAGTAGAATATAAATTAGATCCTACAATTTTAGTAAAACCTAATAGTTAAAAAAAAATACATTTAACAGATGCTTGTTCTCAGAACCAGTTGCTAGAATATTAGTTTTGCTTATCAAGAAATACTGGGGTGCCAAAAATGTATACACATGGAAGTGCCAAAAAATGTGTACTCAAGAGACAGTGTCTGTGTATTACTTTTTGAAGTTGAATTGAATTATGATAGCAATGTATAGTATAATGTTCTCTAAGAAGATGATGTTAATCAAATGAATGCATCACCATGCTGCAGTCAGGTCAGAGAAAATGGTAACAAAAATAGTTATCATTCAAGGAGCATAAGATAATCTTGAAGTGGTATTTGCAATTTGAGAATATTGCGGAAAGACAGTGACAATGGAAGTTTGAGTATGCAACAGAACCTGCAAGCCATCTAATAATTCATGCATTCATGATAAGTTTGAGATACATGATACTGTGTGTGATGTGCACAAGAGAATATTTGGGAGTCATCACACAGTAGTTGAGTCCTGCTTCTACTGCTGTAATAACTACTTTATGCACCGCTTGTAATTGCAGAAATCAAACATGGCTTGTATTCATCTTTTGTTATCAGTATACTGATTGAGTATTGAATTTGAATACAATTTTTTTTCCTTTCTTAAAATATGTATACATTTTTTTGGCCCCCTCTGTACAGATAGGCCAGCCACTGTGGTGCCTCCTGGCTGCTTGGGAGTCTAAGGCAAGAGGATTGCAGATTTGAGGCTAGAGGCAGCCTGGGCAACTTAGTGAGATGCTGTTTCAAAATAAAAAAAGTGGCATTAGGATTGTAATTCAGTGGTAGAGCACTTTCCTAAAATGCATGAGGCCCTAGGTTCAGTTCCTCAGTACTACAAAAAATAAACAACAAAAACACATGTATTCAACAAAACATTAAACATTCTGTGCTAGAAACGTAGATTTCAGTGATTATTATTTCTTATGGAAAGAAAGTTATAACATGGTATGATGTAACATGGAAAAAATAGAGGGAAAAGTTATTGAAAAAAGATACTTGACATTTCAACTAGGTGTTGAATATTCTAAGTCAAGAGTTGGAGGATTTTCTTGAGGTAAACAAACACTGAACGATACTCAGAGGAAACTACAACTGAGGATAAGATGTAAAGGACTTGTATCTTGAGCTGATGAGTTGCCCTGTGCAGGGTTTGTAAACATGAAATGGTCTGTGAAATAATGTGTTGGGTTCTTTTGGTGGTACTGGTGGTATGGTTTTCATTACTGAAATAATGAATGAAAAAAGATTGTGATTGAACGTTACTTTATTGAGAGCTTAACTTGAAGGTAATCATTATTTTGTAATTGAAGACTCTGAAAGTGAAACTTTCTGGCCAGTATTGGGAAGAATCTCAAGGAAAAAAATAAATGATATGATTCTAAAAATCCTAACGCAGAAAAGAGAAGGACATAGTGGGTACTTTTGGTGTCTAAGAATAATGTCAAGGTTCTAAAAACTGAAAATGTGTTGGGTGTTAGGAAGTATGGTCAGAATAGTACATTGAACAAAGTGGGTAAATGTTCAACCTTTTTCAGATAGGCTGAAATTCAGATGGTGACAAGGAGACTTGTAGATGCATTATCAGATATATGAAAAATTGCAGTGATCATTGCAGAAACCAAGGAATGCATATTTTTTTCTTCAGTAGCAAGGAAAATTTTGTTCAAACTAGTATGTGCAAAGTAAACATTGTTTAGAGGGACTTGAAGTCAAAGATAGAAAGGGTTTATGAGCAGGTTATCCTAAATGAGTACTTCTCTTACCCTGGACATTTTTCATCCAGTAATGATGAGAAATGAAGTCACTAGGACCTCTTGATAATTTTTCAAAAATTATGAGAAATAGAGGTGACAGAAGGATGTGCATAAACAAATTTTCACCTTTTGAATGGAATGGTACAAGAGTAAAATCTTCCCTGTTTGGAGTAAATAATGAACAATTTTTGAAATCAACTTTGTTTCAGCGTTTCTGGAGCATATTAAAATAGGGTTGAATTTTGTCTGTCTAGCTTTTGGGAATAGCCCTGGTATCCTATATAGTTTGTATACAACTTGACCACTAGATGGTGCCCATACAGAAGGTGTGTGTGCGTGTGTGTGTGCGTGTGTGTGTGCGTGTGTGTGTACACACCTAAAAAAAACCCTAATCATGTACATACATGGCTTCTTGAGGATATATATAAAATTGTATACACACATATATGAATGATTAGGGTCTTTCTAGATAAGTAATGAAATCTGTGTTCTTATCAAAATTCCAAGTTCAATCTTGCCTTAGTATAATTACACATTTTAAAATTTATAACCCAGATTGTAATGGCAAAAGAGCAGGAAAAATATCTTTTTTTTTTTTTTTGGCCTTTATGCGGTATTAACTTTGTAATTACTAGTTTTTTTGGTATTTTAGAATTTTTAGTATTATTTTTCCATGCATCCTTTAACCTTTTGAAAATTTTCACTAAGATTATTTAATACTTACCTTTGTTATTATACTTATAGGCTTCTGGGTTTATTTGTGAGTTTGCAGCAGTTCATTGAGGACCTGTTGGTATCCTGTATAATTTTGAACTGTCTTTGCTTCTATTTAATATTTGTTTTTCCTAAAATTAGAAATTTTATTGTGACATTTCCATATATGCATTTTGTTGTACATTGCAATGAAATGCATGTCAGAATGAAACACATTAAGTTGTACATTAGAAATTTCCAATAAAAAAGTTAGAAATATTATTTAGGTTCTATTTAATGTTATAAAATATATCTTTCTATAGTCATAAATTTTTCAGAATCATATTTGAGGTCACATAATAATCCACCAAATATATATACGTTGCTTACTAAATTAAGCTTTCTTCTATTGTTTAGGTTAGCACTCTACTGTATATTATCGTTCTTTGAAAAAGAAAAATTTAGACTGTACAGAAAATATTGTTAGTTTTTGTATATCATAATAAAATATTAATAGTGATTCTTTTTGTTTTAGGTTGCAAATTTTTAGAATTTATTATTTGAAATAGATGCTCTGGGGTTTTCTATAATGAACTTAAATTTTGTTTTGGTGGAGTTTATCTTTTAGCTCTGTTTATGACATTACTCTGACGCAAAGAACTGTTGGTTGCCTTTTACCGCCCAATCAAATCACGTGAAACCAATTGTGACTTAGGAAGTAGATGGTTTTATATGCATGTATTTACTACTGAGCAGTGGATGAGAAGTGGGTAATATGACATTTACATAAAGAAACCTATCTCACAGTTTGAAGTTGTTTTCTTGATGTGAGTGGATTTGAATAGGAAATTCATATATTGAGAAGTATTTCTACCCTGTGCTCTGGAAAACTGTGGAATGGAATGAACTGTCAACTTTAGATTGTACCCACCCTCTTTGGCTTTCTAGCATAAATCCATGGATACTGAGGGCTTACTATTCAGTCTGTTCTGATACTGTCTACAACTTGAGGTATGAGATTTGCATTCAGCATTTGTATTCGGTGTCCCCGTCGTACAAATCTACAGTAACAAGTGGTTGTTGTTGGGTAATGTCTCATTGGGTCCAACTCACAGCAGTCCTACACTGGGTTTTCAATGGCTGATTGTTTTCCGGGTTGTTTTGGGAGTGGTCTGCCAGGTGCTTCTCCTGTTTCTGCAGTGCTAGGGATCAAACCCAGGGCCTCAGTACAGAGCAGTGCTCTATCAACTGAGCTAAACCACAGCCCTTCCACAGTAAGAAAGCCTTATCAGTTCTAGGATATTTTGTTTTTTGTTTCCCTGTATTTTCATCAGAATATCTGAATCAAAGCACAAATTTTGGGAGCTAAACCAATTACAACAGCACTTGTATAAACCACATTAATCAATTCTTTATTGAGTACCTTGGCCATATTAAAACTTTAATTTTTCTAAGGAAGTCTTAGTTTTTTCTTTCCAAGTGAATTCTTACTTCTCTGTCTGCCTTTCATGTTTTCCTCTGTTTCCCTACTTTCAGTTAGGTAGAAACAATCTGCCTAGGGCCACAAATTGCCAGTTACTGCCTGCACAGTCCTAGGGAAGAAATAGCAAACTTTCTGTTCTAATCTCTGTTATAAAACACTTTATCCCCAAGAATCCCACATGGCTCTCAGCCCTTTGGGTGCATATCTTAGTGAGGAAATCATAGCAACAGCATGAGCATCTTTTCTTCCTCAGCCAGATTTGCAGAGGATCTCAGGGATGTAGTTTGCAATACTATTTTCTAGTAGGCTGCATCTAGTTGGTGCTGGTAAGCACATAGATAAGCAAGATTTTTGTCATTCCACATTTGAAAAGTATCCATGACTAAAGTTAAGATTTTATGATATTCATATATCAGCTTAAAAATTGAATTACTCATTTATTATTAAATAATCAAGTAACATTTTTATTCATATACAACTTTTAAATGACCATATATTATTATATGCTAATATACCATATTGGGCTAGAGTTTAGCTCAGTTGATAGAATGCTGCTGCTCTGTACTCTATGAGGCCCTGGGGTTTAATACCCAGCAAGGCAAAAATGAGAGAAGGACCTGGAACCCACTCCCTAAGAAATCCTGAAGCAATCAGCCATTGAAAACTCAATGAATAGCAGAGAAGCACTAACATAGTGCTGGGCATGGCACACTGTCGGGGAGTGTTTCATTCTGTTGTACATCAGGTTGCTATGAGTTGGACCCCACTTGAGGGGACCTAATAACAGCAACAATATAGCTTATTATTAAGAGGTCAGGCTTAGGAATCTGGTTTGCGGATTAGCAGGTGTTTATGAGTCACTTAAGGAGCTTTTAAACTTAGCACCCCAGGCAATTCTGAGATTAACTAGTATGTTGAGAAACACAGACCTAAGTATTAAATGTTAGAAAGTGTATATTTAGCAATCAGACATTATTTTGTGAACCAGAGTAACATATATACATTGTTGGATAAAATGCATTTCATTAGTTATAAAACAAAAATTACCAGTGTTAATTCTTCCGCATTTTAATGAACTCATAACCTTGTAAGCTTAATGATTATAACATACCTCTTAAAGGGATGATACTGGTAATTTCTTAACAATTCTTTTTACCATAAAAGCTATAGGAGGTCATACATTTATTTTATTAATTAGTCTGTTTCTGTCTCCAGACTGAATTATAAAAACATTAGAAATCAATATATTAACATAAAATGATCATGCTACATTACAAATGGGTTTCTCCCTTATCATTAGATCCTCAGAATTTACCATAGATGGTACCTTCAAAAAACTTAGAACTAGTGCTAAATAGTGTAAGATCCTTCGTGACATCAAAATTTGTTTGTGAATGAGAGGCATTCTTTTGGTGAAATTATTTTAATAATCAGAACTGTTGGCAAAAAGAATACTCTTATTTATAATTTATGTAAGCAGTGAGGATGCCATTGGATTTTACTACAGACTGTCATTGAAACTTAGTTAATATAGGCTTCCTCCACCCAGTGCATTAAATCAGGCAGCCCCAAAGGGTCTTGGTAGCCCAGTGTTTATAACATCCTTCTTTACCTGCTAATCGACCTCACTTCCTGGATTTCAGTCTGTCTAGTTATCAGCTAACAAAAGAACAGCTTTTGGTTCCTGCAGACGCTGGTGAAAAAAATAATCACGAGAAAGAAATCTACCTTATGTCGTCTTTTTTGTCTGCAAAAATAAACTCAGCCATCATACAGCTAACAGGTACAGAAGGAAGATACAAGCTCTTTTCATAGGAAGAAACTACAGAGAAAATGAGCATCATTTCTCAACGTTTTTATTTTCCTGATCTACAAGTGATGCTGCTGTAATTCTAGCTGCAGTTTTTACTGATCATTCACCACTCAGCAGCTGGTAGAGAAGTAAGACTGCTTGGCAACCACCTGCAGGGCTGCAGAGATGAATTACATTTTCGGAAACAACACACTTCTGTACTCTCGCGCCAGTCGAGGAGGCAATACTAGCTCTAGCCATGGCTCAGTGGGCCCAAAGCAGAAACACTGGGCAAAAAAGGGCTCGTCAGATGAACTGCAAGCTGAGCCAGAACCTTCACGCTGGCAGCAGATAGTTGCATTTTTCACTCGAAGACACAGCTTTATTGACTGCATCTCGGTAGCCACCAGCTCCACCCAGGTAACATACCACTTGTTGAAATTATTTTCAGTATATTTCAACTCACATTTGCTTTATAAAAATGTCTTAGTACAGATTTCTTGTTAAAAATAGTCTTAGGCACTGAAACCTTGGATGAATAGAGATTTGTGTTTGTAGTCCATCTATGCAGGTCTTTAGCACAATAGGAGGCATGAAAAATATTTTCCTTTATGCTCTTATGTAATGCCAAACAAACAGTCTCTGATTCTATTGAATGACTTCTCTAAAAATATAAAGCCATAATACATAAATTGAAAGATAGATTAATAATGCTTATCTTATTTTTATACTGTGTTAAATGCTATTAGAGTATGATGTCTGAGCAAAGAAAATACCTATTTATTTAGCTTTTGTATGTTATTAGATAACCTTAGGGAGATTGTTATAGTAAAGAAACAAGACAGCTTGAAATATTTTCATTTTAGTGTTTTGAGCAAGGATTTAAATAAATCAGTATAGTTGGCTGATAGTTGTATATATTTATATCTTGGGGTTATATTAAATTGACTTATTAATGAGACTTAATGTCCTTCCATTTTTAATAAATATATATTATCTAGGGTTAATTTGGAGTCAGTAAACTTGTATAATTGCATGGTCACGGGAATATTTGTTTCTCATGTTCTAATGTTCTCATGTTCTAAAATTTGGTACCCTGAGAGTCCCAAATTTAACAAAAAAAAAGTCTCATACAATCACTTCATTTTGAGGAAATGAGTATTGAATATAGGAGGAAAAATATAAAATTAAGTTAATAATTGAGTAAAATGTCCATTGTTTGATATGAAGATAGGATGGGGAAGTATTAGTATTTTAAAATGTATTTTGACAGATACTCATTTCCCTGTAGTAAAAATAAAAGGATAAGAAGTAGTCTAATTTAAAAATAAGTTGAGAATGCTTTTGTCCCTTGCCATAGTATTTATATTAGCAAAATGTATACAAGTATATATATATTCTTTAGTGATGTTTATAAATAAATTCCCTTAAAGTTAGAAATCCTACTTATTTCTCATACATTTGAGAGAAATGAAATTATTGAGGTAGGAAACGTCATCATTTTATCTGTAGGCACTGAGGTTACTTAGAGTCAAAACTTACTGAGGAATAATGATTAGTTTAACTC